>BMAW01120011.1:365534-442558 GCA_019974015.1 Nephila pilipes
ATATATATATATATATATATATATGTGTGTGTGTGTGTGTGTGTGTGAGCAAAATTTTACTATCTACTTAGATATCTTACGATTTTGCAGGAAAGAGAAACTACATAGGGAAGACTTCTTGTATTCTTTGAATTGTAGTCTACTGGATTCTCCACATAGAATTATTAGAAGACATTTTCTCACTTTAAATTTTCTTGCAGTTGTTTTTCTTCAAAAAAAATTAATCGTCCATACTTCAAATGTTCTTAGGACTAATAATTATTTTGATAAAGATCATTTTTTCTCTCTTTCAGGCAAACTTGGATTCCTCCACATAGCTGTGTCCCATTGACTTATATCATGCCAAATCATGTTGTTTTCGAATATTTAAACAATCCTTATACTAAAGGTGTTCAATTTCGTCAGTAAGAGAAAGCCACAGAAAACAAACGTTGTAACTTGCGTATTTTATCCACTTTGATAAGCACAATAATAAATAAGCAATATTTCACGAAAAGCTATAGCGTATTAGATGCTACAAAATCCATGACAAAACTCGAAATATAGAATTATAATTTTTACCCATTACTTTTAATTTTTACCTATTGCATATCAGTTATGAAAGCAATTATAGCAAGCGTTTAGTTAATTAAATGTTATATATTCCACAACCAAACAATTATGCTCTTAAAAGGAAATTACTGAATTAAATATAAAAAGGAAAGCAAACGATAAGATATCCAAAGAAATAACATTATTTTGTTCTGATATTAAATTAAAAACAGACGATAAGATATGAGTCTAAAGAAATATTGTTAGATAGATGGGTAGAATAGTATTTATTAAAATTATATTACAAAAACATACATATTGTTTTTCCCATCTAAACATGTTACAAGTAAAACATATAATAATTGTTTAAAACAGATTTTCAACATTTAGGTAATAAAAATCTTATTAAGGAATAAGAATGCTGCGTTCATAATATCAAGATTTAAAAACTTATTTCGCAATAATAGAAAAAAAAAAAAGATTAAAATCCTCCCATAACCCATAAACCAATTGAAAATTTGAAAGAGTGAACCAATCTATCAATGCCCATTTAAAATGTAAAATCAATGAAACTTCGAAGACAATTCTCTGGACAAATCTTTTAGAGAAGGTTACTCGAGAATATAACAACACCCCTCATTAGGTTACACCCTATCCTCCTTCTTATTTAATGCATTGTAAACTACCATATACATCTATAATCGATAATCAAATTTATCCAGCAGTTCATGAAGCAAGAAAAATTGCATTTTAAAGTAATCAGGAACATCATGATTGGACTGAGGTTTATTATATGAGTCGCGTCATCAAGCTTCAACATTTAAGCAAGGAAATTTAGTGATGATTGAATAATTCAAATACCCTAATACAAGAAAATTTAGTCCTTCATAATCTGGTCTTTTCACAATTTTATAACAATTATCCGATGTGAACAAAGTAGATAAAACTAATTAAATAACTAATAAAGATTATGATATTAAACATGCCTCACAACTTCGATTTGTTCATCCAGCACATAAGTTTTATTTAAAGAATGCCCACCAATAGGTTTCCTCAAAAATGCCTCCCCCAATAAGTTAGAAACCCAAATTTGTCACAATGTTTCTAACTTTTTACTCTCGAACATATTTCGTTTTAAGGGCTCAAGTTATAATATACCTTTAAATATACTATTCTTGAGAAAATGAAAATTATCTGAACAATTTATTTGATAAGATATCTGCTTTTGGAAGAGTAGAGAATCGCATTTTAATATTTTATTAAGTACATTTTGTTGAGAGAATATATGAAGTATTTCTCATTTGTTTTGTATTTTACTACGTTTCTTATTCAGAATATGAATTATGTCTAATTATTGATAGTTATTAGATATCTTATTTGAGTAAATGAATTATTACTTTTTGAATTTTATTATATATCTTATTTTTCTGAGTGAATAATAAACATTCACTATTTCCCAATATCAGTTTGGGAAATTATTATAATTTTTATCTTCTAGCAATTAATATCACAATGTAATTCTTTGTATATTGCTTAAATATTGGAAATAATTTGGTTTTTATAAGAATATTTGTTTTTTCATATGTTTTACTATCCAGGAGTTTTACTGAAATGCCAATCTCACTAAAATTCATTTTACTTCTCTTCTAAAGGGTATAGTTGAAACTTTCTCACCTCCACCTGCATACTATTGAATAGGGGAATATGTAATATAATTATGATGAAGAGAATATGTAATATAATTATAATGAAGAGAATATGTAATATATTTATAATGAGTAATATTGTACCCTCATAAAATCAATTCATAAGACTCATATACTATCGTATGTTTTTATTTTAATATCAGAACAAAATATTATCATCTACTTTGATATTGTATCGCCTTTTTCGATTTTATTATTCAATTCAGTAATTTGATTTGCAGAAGTATAATCGTTTGGTTGTGAAATATATAATATTTGCTTAGTGAATTGCTTGCTATAATTGTTTGCGTAACTGATTTGAAAAATGTAATAGATAAAAATTATAAATCTACTGTTTGAGTTTTGTCTTGGAATTTATACCATGTAATAAGCTATAGCTTTGTAAAATATTGTTTATTTATTATTGTGTTTATGAAAATGGATTAGTAACACAAGTTACAAGGTTTCTCTTATGTGTATCTATCTTATTGACGGAACGAAACATCTTTAGTATAGGGATTATTTAAATATTCCAGTACGACAGAATTTGATATTATAGATCTCTCTCTCTTTCTCTCTCTCTCTCTCTCTCTCTCTCTCTCTCTATATATATATATATATATATATATATATATATATATATATATATCCATTTTTTAAAAAGCTACGGAAAAATCCTAAAGAAAATCTTAATTTACTAGGTTATTTTCTATAACCATCATTTAAATAATAATCTATAAACACACTCTGAGTAAATTTCATGTCAATACTTCATTTATTATCACTCGAGATATTGCATTTAAAATAACATTCTAATGTATATTGTCAAGACCAGCAAAAACAATTCACAAAATTTCAGCTGAAATGAAGTATGTAATTTTCAATACTTATTAATTCACTTTTGTGCTATTGAAGAATTATTTCAACATCAGTTTCTTTAAACAAAATCTGCGATCTATGTAACTTAAAAATACCCATTAGTATTAGCTGTTTTTCTGTGTAATTAAGATTGTTTAAAATATATTTATTGACTTTTTATAAGTAAATTTGTAGAATAGAAATTTTCAGTAACTGGACTTTTCAGTAACTGGATTAAACCTGTACTTTTATATATAAAATGTAATTTCTTCTAATTTGAATAAGAGAATATATACAATTTTAGTGGACTAGTATTTCACATAAGACTCCCTTTTTTCTCCCTTTTTCTACATTATTAGTGGTGTAGACTTATATAATATTAAAGCAATTGAATCGACTCTGATAGGGAGAAAGGGTTTTCTTTCAGTCAAAGCTTAAATAAATTTTTCACATTATTAAATTAAAAGTTATGGAAGTCATATTTAAACACTAATACTCATGAATATGTTTATGGGAAAAAAAACTTACATATTAGGAAATTAACAATCAATACTTGTATTACATTAGTAAGATGTGTATTTATATATCCATCGCGCATAAAGCCTACTCCATTTATACACGTAAAACAAATTCCATATCATTCAATAAATTTAACTTATTTATAATTTCAAAAATAATTTTTTTTTTTTAAATTTCATGATTCTTTTTCTTATATTTTTAAACAAATATTACACAATGCTGAATTTTGTAAATGTTAGTGGAAAAAAATACACTGTATGGAAGAAACTTCATTATAAAAATTAGAAAATACGAGTACTGTGGATAAAATATAATTTCAATGAAATTCTATTAGAATCGTAAGAAAGTCACAATTTGAGAAAACACAAATATAAGTACTTTTCTCTCTGGTGTGATATGTTTCTTTGTATTTTTTTTTTAAAAAATCCAACGAGAAAAACATAACATTTATTCTAATTTTATGTGAAAGATCTATGGATTCATTAAAGCACCGTTTATTTTATGAAGCAAAACTTTAAAAATAGAAATTTTGAAGCAGATTAGGGTCTCAGTAACCTTACATTTATTTAACTTTATATTACTGTTACGTTAGAATCCCCTGTAATAAATCTCCATTATTAATGTCCAAAAAGAAATATTAAAATTAATTTAGCATAGTAAGCCATACTTTTTTTGTAACACATATTTTAAATATGTTGCAATAAATTTGATAGAAATCTAAAATATTATTATTATTATTATTATTCTTTCTAAGATAACCAACTTATACAATATACAAGGAAAATCCTTCAGACAAATTGATTCAGTTTATAAATCGAATTTCGTAAGCTTTTAATAATGTATAAACTAGTTTCTTATAACTCAAGATTACCTGGTATCAAATGATTTGATAATGTTCAATATTTTTTCCATTGAAAAAGATTCTTAAATCTTTGATTTTTACTTTTTATAAAAATAAATAAAATTCTGTAAAAAACTGAGTTTAATATTGTCAGAAATTTTTAATATTTAAAAAATGATTTTGTTTTATATTGATAAAATAAATTTCACATAATCATCGAGTATTTACTAATACACTACATGAAAATGGGCTTTACACGCAATTCTGAAAAAAAGGGATACATTTCTGTTCGAAAATTAAAATTTATACTTGTGATATGCTTTTCAAATAATAAGAGTAATAAAAGTATTATATTATACATTAGTATTAAGTTCCAGTGTGACTGTTTTCTAATGAAAGTTAACTTTCTCTGAGGCTCCTTTTCATTTGTCAACCAATCAATCTGAATATACTTCATTAAGATAAAAACACTTTCTTAAATATATTTTTGATTGAAAATCTTTTGATATATATAAGTTCATTCACAACTTTTCAATATCTTTGAATAAAAAGTATTTCTAAGTTATGATTTCTTACGGTCCTTATTTCCTTAAGAAAATCATAAAAGTATGAAAATCAATCTGATTAAATCATTTGCAAAAAAATACTCAAATACAAGCATAGTGTCAGAGCTATTCACAAAACCAGAATCGTAAGTTGTTAAGATCCGTACAAAGTATATTTCCTTTGTGTGATTGTAGACAAAGATCGTCAACATAGTAAAGTAACAACTTGTTTTGGCTAACAGCCAAAAGTATTATATTATGGTTTAATCATTCTTAACATGAACTAGAATTTAAAAGAAGATATTTGTCATTGTGTTATTATTAAAATAATTGTCTCAAATAGCCTTCCTAATTTTTTTCAAATATAAGAATGCAGAGAGAATATAATTTTAAGAAATATTATGTAAAACTGAAAGGTCACAATGAAAGAAAAGTAAAATGGGGCCGCTAAGTCATCCAGGCTACAGTTGAGAAGAGTCAAAAATAGAAATTCAATAAATAGTAACCTACTGTGTCATTTTCTAATTATGTCTGCTCATTTAGGAAAAAATTAGATTTATTGAGAAGCATGTAAAAAGAGAAATTCTTTTTGAATAACCCATTCTTACAATGAAATATATTATCATCTGTTTATTCGTGTTTAACATTCGATTGAAATTAGATCACATTATTCATAATTATTGTAGATGAAAGAACAAATTTTATCTGTCAAATCATGTCACTTGGAGTTTCTCGCGAAAATCTCCTCCAACAAAGACCTTCCACACCGGCAGACAGAAGTCGGAAGAAATAGACTAACACTTCTTAGGAGTTTGAGATAATCCATTGCTGTCTATTTTGTTAGATGTTGGGAAAATGACTGTCAGTTTTTTTATGAACTATTCGGATAACAGAGTACATCTTCAGTTACATGATGTTTATTTATACGAACTGTGAATGTAGCAAGCGAAGTTCTTTCTTTATTAATGTGAATGCATCGCAAAGATGGTACCTATAAGAAGGCTCACAAGGATTTCAGCATTTATTCTGTTTAAGATATTTATTTATACTTAATGTTATGTAACATCTATTCTGTACATATTTAATTTACATTAAAAGTATAGGAAATCTCTTTTTATAGGAACAATTACTATTCGAAACAGATTAACTGCTTTTTATTCGTAATTACATCCCAACATTATTGCAGGAATAAACTTGAACTAAAGAATAACAAATTTACATACATTTATCATCGTGTATTACAGTTATAAAAAATGATATAAAATAGAAAGTTGATTTATTTAAATAAGTGTAAATTATTATTTAGTCAAACGATTTTTAAGAAACGAATGACTTCTTTTTGTATCAAAAACTCTTATCACTAGATTTCAAAGATTATACAAAAATACATTTATTATGTTTCACCTCATTTGACACTGTGTTATTGCTCATCTACATGTAATAGGGTATCATCAAAAGAGAGGCAAGTGTATCTGTCTTCTTAACACTTGTAACATAAACGTATTGTAATAAACAATGCAAAGATTTGTGTACTGTGTAAATAATGTATTAACATAACTTTGTAAGACAGTAAGATTATCTAATTTAATTTTAAAAATCAAAGAAACAGGATTTAGATTGAATTTTTACGTTGAAAAACATTATCTTGATTTAGAGATAGAAAATCATCAAATAGTATCATAGAAATTTTTTAAAAAAATATGTTCTTATATGTATATATGCTGATTTAAATGTAAGGATTACAAATCCTGCTTTTAAAGAGAAAATTCCTTTTTTAAACTAGATATTTGATGTATGCCAGTGTAATTACGTTTAACTTTCGATTATTATAACATTTCCTATATTTATTTGACATTCAGATATCCTTGATTGCTAAGGACAACGTTTTCTCTGAGATCTTTCATTTAGATGGTCTCAACAATTTAATAATTATTTTAGAGGTTAATATGGGCATTTTTATTTCAGATTGACATTATGTTAGTTATAATAAAGTAGACAAAATTTTGCCTATAATAATTACTTTATCTGTGGCTATAAATTATCTTTCCTTTTTATGTTTGTAAAAAAGAATTTTTCTTTTACTTTTGTTATTACATTCAAATTAATAATTTTTTGTCAAACAAATTTTTCGGGGAATAGGCTAGGGAATGTAATACAGCTTCTTTTTTAAATTTTCACGATAAATTCATTTTTATCAAGTTTTAATTTTTTTTTCTTTTACTTTTTGACTTTGTCCCCTGTTTAATTACCTGAAGAAAAGAAAACAGTAAAAAGAATACAGACACAATTTCATACTTATTTTTATGTATATGATATACTTATATATACTTATGATATACTTATATGCTTACTATTTCTATTTGAAATGTGTCGAATGTAAAAAAGAAAAGAATATAAGTTCATATTCTCCAGACTCGAAATTCTTATAACTCTCTGTCTGTTTGATAGCTTGTTGACCAGGTGATAAAGAAAAGAAAAAAAAATCTCATATAACAATGAGCAGAATAAGCATAAAATTAAAGAAAATAAATTTTTGAAAAAAATAATTCCACTAGTGAGGTTAATATAGCCATCAGTGTATATGTCATTTACAATTATAGGTTTCTTGAAACCTTGGGATTTTTTTCTGAGCCATAACCATTTTGAGGAACTTCAACACGTAACATTAAAACATTTTCAAATACATTACAGAATTAATTGTAAAATTCAATTTACCATATTATTTTAACTAAAGTATCTATTTGAAGTAAATACAGAAATAAATTTTGAGATATTTACTAAAAGCAGAATTTTGTGTTCAAGATCAATATTACTTTTGATCTATTTGCACTTATTTTGTAACAATGAACGGGTTATTTGAATGAAAGTTGAAATATTTACCGGGTTACAATTGAATATATTTTTTAAGAAAAAAAGCATCGGAATCAAATTGTCTTATGAAAAATTATTTATCTGGTTTACGGATATAGTTGATTCTTATATGAAGTAACTAAACCTTTAGTAATAGTAGCACATGTAATTATAGCTTAAATACTTACAATTCCAGTGTATTGTTGTATTCAGTAGTATTTATAACTAATTTTAAGAAATCCATAATTAAAAAAGGTTTACTTTCTTGTTTTCAATGTTTGAAATATGCTGATATATATGTAATTCATGAGAAATACAATCACGATATACGTAATATTAATTAATTTATTAAAAAAAAGTAGTAAAATGTTTGCAACAGGACTTTTGAGTAATTTATTTATTAATTTTTCAATATTTTGTTATACATTATAAAAAAATACATTTTATATTTTCTGTTAACTTTTTTACACATAGTGCAAGAATATTACACGTACGTTACTTTAATAATGAAGTCTATAATGTTATAATTACACAGTAATTTTACAATATTTAGCTGAAAGTTAATTCCAAGAAATAAATTCAATTTAATCCAATAAAAAACAACGTGAAAGCAATAGACTGTTTTGCTTAACCATAAGTAATAATTATTAAATCTCCCCACTGATATTTTATTAAAAATTCGAAGTAAAACCGTAATAAAATAAATATGAATTTATATCTTTTTGAGAACACTTACATGTGAAAAAAAATGCAAATCTATAACGAATTTTAGTGAAGGAAAACAAAGCCTTGATTTATTAAAATTCTATCAAAAATCTGTAGATTTCCCCTAGTATCAGTGTTCTTATGATGAATTTTTTATATTCAAATTTCTTTTATTTTTTTCCCATTTTTATTCACTTTTGATTTTACTATACTACTACACCCACACCGTAAGAACTATATTTATATATCTATCTACCTTCCATAGGAAATGAAAATATCATACGCCAGAAAAAAATAGAAAGGTAGGGGAATGTTATGAACGATAGATTTGATGAAAAAAGATATTCTGCTATCATTTGATTGGCTAACCTTTGTGCAGCAGGCTTAGAATGTTCGCTCGGGATTTCAACTCAAAGTGGAAGTATTGTGAAATCTCTTTTCTCTGGAAGTTATTTCCATATCAAATCTACGAAAGAAAGAGGGCTTTCATCTGTGAATCTCAAAATGTTTTTCTTCACTTTTTTTTATCGCCTTACTCAATCTTTCCCTGTCGTGGAGTATTTGTATAAGTTATTTTACACTTGAAACTCACATCGGAACTTATTTCAATACGGTGATAGAAAAAAAAAAGAGTTGAAATATGCCGTCTTTGCAAATGTATTATGTATGACACCCATACAACCGTTTTGGTGTTAAGTCACTCACAGCTACAACGGAACGAGGATGAGTCACTATTAGTAGAAATGAAGTACTTTTTGTGTTGTGGTTATAAGAAGTTTTTTTATTTCCTTTGCAAATTTCACATGGTGATTGGTTTTGTGTTTGAGAAAAATTAAGGATTTTACAGTTGAAAAATCCCCAGTTATCTAATTTAAAAATTAAGAGTGAAACATTTTAAAACGTAAGTAATTTGGAATCATATTGCGAGTAGCTGGTGTGTCTTTATACTAAAGAGTAATACCTAAGTATAAATTCATTTAATTTAAGAATAAGAGGTTTTTTTTAAGAAATGATATCAATATTTTTAATAGTTTATTCTATTTAGATGTTTTCAATCGTAGAATTGACATCATACTTCCTTTCTGTGATGCGTACATGTAACTTTGCTGATTGAATGTTAATCAACGCCACTTTCAGAAGCAACATGAAGGCTATTAATGATGGACCCCGTAATTTTATGTTTCGGTCAAGTGCCGAAGATGATCTTCATAACAGTGCAGTAAATATATAACAAGTAATCGGATGTTATATATTGAAAACAACCAATTGTTATATACCAAAACAATTGGTATATAACAATTGATTGTTTTGTTATATACCAAATTATATACCAAATTTTGTTATATACCAAATTACCAATTGTTATATACCAAACAATTGGTATATAACAATTGGTTATCGGATGTTATATACCAAAACAACCTGAAATTCTTGAAGTACTGCCCGGTTTTTTTTCTCTGAAATAATTGTGGTTATTTATTAACTTGATACTAAGAAGCAACACTTTGCTATTGATGAAGTACCTTGTAATTGTGTGCTTCGGTTGAGTGATGAGGAAGACAACATAGCCGTCATCTTCTCCACCCATTCACTATGTGCCATAGGAGGAATTAGAATCTCGGCCAGATTCAACATACATCAGTCCTCAACACAAGGAATCTGTAGTAGCATCGGGACTCGAACCGAAGACTGAAATAACCCCTTCCGCTAGTTCGTGAACAAGACTAATCATATATTATGTTCATAGTACGCAATTAGCATATATTAGCATAGGAAAACATACATAGCAAAGCAGTAATTCCTACTATCGTAGGAAACATTTTTAAGAATGGGGAAAAATTCTTAGAAATTTAACTAAGAAATACCTAAAATCTTAACATAATAAAAATGATGCCGTACTAAGAGATTTTTGCTATACAAAATATATAATAATAAATTAATCATTTATAATTTTAATTAAAAATACATATTTTTAGAACTGTCCTTAAGAATATGTTAGCAGTTTGTTTATTATTATTTCTCACAATTATTCGTTACTTTATAATAAAATTTGTTTTTCGTGTCAGAAATTAATCTAATTTAAAGCGTAAATTTGTAAAAGAATTCCAGATTAATAAGAACTAACTGAAAATAAATAAAATTATTTGAGTATATATATATGTATATATTCAACCTTCTCTTATCTATTTAAAATGTTTCTTGATATTTAAATTTTATAATGACATCTTTTAAAATACCTTTCCTTATTTAATTACTGAAACTAATTTAATAAATGGAATAATTTTATGCTGAATTTTTAATATGTGAGGACGAGATAAAATTTTATTATTATTTATAAACTCCTTTGGAAAAAAATTACAACAAATGTTTCTGAAAATCAAAATATAAAGAAAATAATTGAAAATCTCACGTATATCTTATTTTGGAAAAAATATTGTGAAATGCAATAAGGAAAAAGGTGTGTCTAGGTCTTCTCAAATTTAAAAGGAAGTTTAAAAAAATTTAGTTTTTGATAAAAATGAATGCAATTAAAATAAATATCCACAGGAATTCCTAATTTTTTTTCAAACGATGGGATATTAGATGACCAAAAAAACTAACGATTTGAATAACTTTTGTTGTCAATACTGTACTATATTTATATTCATTATTATTATTATTTATTATTATTATTATTTATTCATTTATACGTTTTCTTTCTTTAAATAAGGAATTTTCTATTTTCCTTGAGTATCTAAATCTTTTACTTCTAATATATGAGCACCTTTCAAAACTATTTTAACACATACTACTTTCGTAAAAAAACATAACTATAGTAACACATTTTGATAAGAAAAACACAACTACTCTTACAAATAATAGAATTTAGGAAGTCGAAACTTTCAGTTTAATTTATATTTCCTTTGTAGAACTGTGCTAAGTTCTAGTATTTAGGTTAATCAAACGAATATTTATATATATATATATATATATATATATAAATGTATTTACTTGCAATTGTAGAAGAAAGAAACCTAAATTTTTTGAATAAGGCAAACAAATATAAATAAAAATAAGAAGCCCTATTTTGAAGGTCGGGTTCAATGAATGTAAAAGGTGACTTGGAAGAAACCATAAAGTAAGAAGTAAATTCTTGGAATGAATAAGTGGATACTTTTGGTGGATTGAAGATACACATTTCGTTTTAAATTAAAGTATTTCCGTAACCTCTCGAGATATTCATCTTGAAACAATATCGTTTTTATAATGTTTATTGTGACACATAGGGTTGGGAAACATTGATTGCACTTCCACTTAATCATTAATGGGTATAGCATCTGTGAGGTGTTGTAGCAGAATTGCGATAACTGACTACTTTTAGTATTGTTTAACACACACACTGTACTTTTACCGTTTCTAATAAAGTGAAACCCCGATCTATCGTTGCCGCATTGATCGTTTTATTTCTATTGTCCCTCCACAAATTGTATTTAAATAATGTTACCGAATGCCACATGCATCGTCCTTCAAAAAGTCGCTTTCCCTCATTCATCGTTGAAACATTTTCTCATCACCGAAACTAAATAGAAAGGCAGGTGGATCCATATGACATATAAACTGAAGTTACTTCTTTTATCCTAAAATAACTCATTAATGCAGTTTTAGGAGGAAAACAAAGATTAGCACAGATATTGTCACATATATGTACTTGTGAATTACTTTATGTTTAACAAGCATTCTTGTTTATAAAATGTGTTATTCTAATGTCTCTGTTGAAGGGTGGAGGAAGAGAAATGCATCCATTTCGGACAGCTGCCACATTCTTTCTCATTCCTGGTTAATCTACAACTATGTAGTGTGCACGTGTTTAATTTCAATAGTATGAACTTTCAATTCAATGCGTTCTGCGTTTTGTTTTATGAGCTACATTTTGTGCGTTCGGTGAATTACACGAATGGCGAAACAAATCCAAACATTGGAAGAAAGGCTTCACTTTTTAGATGAGATGGAAAAGAATCATTTTGAGAAAAAAAAAATTATAACGTAGCTAAACGCTTAAGTATACTGCCTTCGAAATTGAATTCGATAATTTCGAAAAAAAAGAGAAATTAGAGAGCAGGCTGATAAATATGAAACCTCTGCAAAAAAAGTGGAGAACTAGCAAAATGTATACTTACAGTGAATTGGAAAACTCTCTTCGCTTGGAACGAGAAGGCTTATGATTCTAAAATTTCTGCGAATGAGAATATTCTTCGTGTGAAATAGCTGCATCAAATTGAATTTTTTTTTTTTTTTTTTTTTTTTTTTTTTTTGCATTAAATGGATGGATTTCACGATGTATAACTCACCATGTTGATGATGATAAGCCAGATGAAGTGTTGATACGTGTAGCAGAAGATGTGTCTCGTATGAAACTTAAGGATTATATTTCTATTGATCAAACCGTTTCAACATTCGGTATCCTAAGCATAGAAGATAAGTGTGATTATACGAAAAATAAAAATATTACAAAATTGCGGAAGATTATAATAATGCCGATGAGGTTGATCCTATTCCAGTGCCACGTCTGTCGGACGTAATTACGACGTTTGGAACAGTAAAAAATTTATAAATTCATATTTAATTACAGAAAAGAACCAGAATTAAGTTGTAAAACTTGAAAATTAACTGTTTAATTTTGAACACGAAAGCAAAATCAGCATAGAATTACTGATTTTTTAAAAATAAATATATCACTGAATTTTCTACAACTTCGATGTATTTCTTTTAAAGTTTGGGAACCAATAAATTAGTATTTATTCGTATATTGTACACATTATGAGTATTCATCCATAAACATAGGTTTCGTCGTGTTTGAACTTTAACCCCCATTTATCGTTTTCCCGAATTCGTCGTTTTTTGTTTGTTTTTTTTTTCACGTACCCCATAAAAGACGATGACTGAGATTCTGCACTATTCTGTAATTCTTATATTATTTAGTTTTTCGTATATGTACAATACATTAGACTCACACGGATATTTTTTGTTATGGTATAATCTTTTAACTGATACTTAACAGATTCCCCATACTATTATAGGCCTTTGAAATAAAGAAACATCTTACATTGTTGATATTAGATGTTCTTTTGGACACTTGCTGAATTTTTGCCAATTTCAAATGCTCTTTTCAAAATTTCATTAAACATGTAAATATAGATGCAGTCTTTTCCCCGATAAAATCATTTATATAATGTAACATAGCAGATTCATTTTAGAATTGTTCAATAGAAGGTGATATTTAGAAAAAAAATTGTTTACAAAAAAAGTGCAAAACTCATAAGATTTACCGTGAGCATTTTTAATTTCTTAAAAAGTAGAAAAAAACATGATTATAAGAATTCATAGAAATCAATTTTCCTCTTTTCAGATAGTTTAAATTTGTATCTTAAAACAAAAGTTCATTTCGATATGGAATAATTGATGCTTAAAACACCCTCAGTCCTTTTTTCTCAATAAATGCATCTTTATATATAGACGACTCAAAAAAGTGATATTTTTTCATTACCAAAACCGTCAATACTTTATAAAATTATGTTTTAGAGTTTTACAGAGAAATAATAGATTAGGAAGGGCTGAATGATATAGAGGAATAAGATGTTTCTATTTGTTTGCTTATTTCTTGCTCTTATTTATTAAATAGAGAATAGTTACCGAAATATTGGTTTTCGATAACTTTCGGTAACATAAAGCAGAATCATTTCGGTAATTTAAAGCAGAATCATTTCGGTAATTTAAAGCATAATCATTTAAAATGAAAAAATTCAAGGATTAAAAGTCAATTAAGTTTTTTCTTCTTCACGAAAACACTTTGAAAACACTTTTTTGCATCATCCGCCCAAAAATGAGATAATGTCTATTACCAACATAATCATAAACATATATATATATATGTATATTATACACACACACACACACATATATATATATATATATATATATATGTTGAGTTCTTATCTTATAATCATAATGTTTTTTTATCTCTGAAACAAAGAACATTAATACAAATATTGGAAAATTATAAACCAAATTGTTCCTATAAATAAGGATATACATCAGGATTTTGTTGAAATAAATATTCTTTCATTCGAAAAATGAAGAAAATATATAAACTACTTAATCATATGGAATATCATTTTAGAATAAAAATATATACTTAGTGCTAAATTGAAAATTAAAAATTAAAGTTATTAACGTTTCACCAAATACCTGGTGTTACAATTACATATTTGTAGATTGATTTCGGGTATTAACGATCCATTCATATAAAAAATTGACTCTAAGTACAGTAACATAAAACAGAATTACAGAACAAAAATAAGTTCCGCAAGAATGAAATCTTCGAATTAGCAACTAAGGCACGCTCAAGAAGCTTGTGATGACCGGGCAAATAAACAAAAAGCCTTACGATTTCTCTCGTTATGGAAGAAAATTCCTTTTCGTATTTAGTTTCAGGAATCTGAAGTTCGAATTCATAATTGTTGTGAGTATTAAAGAAAGGCATTCTAAAGCAAATTATATTTTATTCGTTGTTTCTTCTAATTCTTACCTTTGTATAATAGATATGTTTTCTTTTTGGATCATAAAAAATACTGAGGATCTCACGAAAACAATATTATAAATGAATGTTATTCAAAGAACATATTAAATGAGGCACGGTTTTTGGAAGAATTAGAATCACAAATTACATTACTAACAATAATTCGCTTTTTAGTTTTTATAATATTCAGAAACTTGATATATATTTTATTCTCGTTCTTCTTGAATTATTGATTACACATTAAAGTTCCTTCAGAACTTCATAAGAAAAAAAAATGGTTAAATGTAGGAAATAAAATAGGTTATAACTAATGAGATTATACATCTGAAGGAAAGTATCTCCATGAAATATTCCAAATATATGTGTGTTTAGAGACTTTTAATAGTATTAAATAATTTTTAGAAAATAATTATAAGTGGAAAATAATTTCTCTTGAATACACTATTTTTTATTTATATAAAACTAATTATTTTAGCAAATTTATTTATGCTAACAGAAGTGTTTATTTATAAGGATATTTATTTCTATTTCTATAGAAGTAGTAACTTAAGACATACACACTTTTGAAATGCTTCATTATATTTAATACGTATTAAAATAAATTTTATTACGCTTAGGTAACATCCATTTCCTTAAATTTTCTTTTATTTGACAATTAAGAACCACAAATAAATAATTAAACGATAAGAAAATTACACAGTATTGATACCCAAGTTACTTTATTCAGAGTTCTTTTAATAACCAACATTCAACTCCTAACCTACTGTATCTGTCTGTGGTTATGCCATATACTCGTCAGAATCGAACGCTCAATATAGTGACATATTACATTTTCATATGTGATCTGAACCAATCGGATTAGAGACTTTATCAGAGCCTTACATGAGGATTTGAATTATCGAGCTTTCATTGACTAACTCTATATTAACATTCTTTCTTTTTTGTTCAAAATTACGAGGTCCGTCGCCAATAACCCTCGTGTTGCTGCTAGTGAGACGTTAATAAAACCAATGAACCAACCAACCAAGTTCCTTTCTCACCGCAAAAGAAATATAGATGTCGCACATTGATAACATCAGCTCTACGTTTTGAAAGAGTTAAACGTATTCTGAAAATAATAAAAAGATTTCATATACGTTTACTAATAAAAAAAAGATCTTACTTTGAGCTCTTTCAATTACTTCTTTTCTGCATCAATATCTATATATAATTTTTATACTTTTGTTTATTTTACTTCAAGGAAATATATTGCGACTCAAATATTGTACGACAAGTTTCTATAATCAAAGTGAAACTGTATTTTGTATATTTCAGATGTAACTTTTTGAAAAGAGTCTACTCATGTATAAATCTCCTAGACTAATCCATTTCATTCAAAATTGTTTGTATAATTATATAAAATATTCTAAAATTTAAAATAAGGGTTATGTTTGTAAGTATTCTTTTATGAAACTGATAATAACTGCATTTTATGATTTATTTATCATATTTCGTTATGTAAACTAAATAAGCTTAAGTAAACAATGTTTTCTTTCTTCCTAAAAATGTGAGAAACTAAATATTAAGAAAAAGCAACTTATATTTTTGAATAATTTTGAGATTAATATTGTTTTGGTGGACAAAAAAGTTTTGGTCACAGACTCGGACTTTTGAAAATAATTTTTGTTAGTTAATATGAACAATAAACTCAGAGGATATTTTTAAAATGTTTAAAAACATATATAAAATTTAATTTATGATGAATTATGTTTAAATTTATAAAAACATAAGAATTGCTTCAAAATGAATTAGTTTATCAGACATATTAAATAACATGGAAGTATCGAGTTGAAGACAAAAAGAGTAATTGATTTGTGCCACACTCCGGTTTTATTTCCCTCAATTTATATTTCAATTCGCAATTTAGAATCCCGAATTAAATGTTCAATAATTTATAAGTTATACAGTGATGAAAACCAAGTATTTTTTATTTTAGTGTTATATTAACACTCAACAGTCAATTTTTTACCTACTATATATGTCTGTAGATATACCTCATATACGTCGTAATTGAACATTTAATATCATAAAAATTTACTTATGTGATGTGATATAAATGGTTTCAATTCTTTAGTAAGGCAATACAAGAGATTTTGAATCCTTCAGACTTTGTACACCCATCTATATTCACTTCTAAAGCTCTTTACTTAGTGCAGGTAAAAATCAGGTCTCTCACATTAATAACTTTATGTAACTGTCTCTACCTCCAAATAACTAATTTTGAAATGCAGCCACCCTTCATTATTTAACTCCATAGTTATTATAAAGGTCCACTAAATAGTCAATCAAGTTCAAATACAATTAAAGAGATGCCTGAAAATATACAACGCAATGAATTAACTATCTTCACAGAAAATGAAGGCTGCTCTCTCTCAATTCTCTTAACGCGCTTAAATCTTATCTTATAATTAAACAATAAAGTGTGAGCTTACCGACTCACTCGTACTCAGTAAAACACATCTTGACTACAGCAGATTCGATTCCTCCTCCCCGAATCTGGAGTCCCATCTAATGAATTTTACTACTAACTATTCAATACAATAATTCAATCCAATTTACAAACGTCTTCCAGCTTGACTCCTTTCTTATGCTTTTCAACAAAATTTCGCTAACGTATCATTATCCCTAATTCATTTCCTAACGTTTCTTATCTTCATCTAATTTTCGTAATCACGTTTCCTTTGGTTGGCAAGGAGTTAAAATCCCATGCATTTAATTCTTCGCTGCTTACAAATATAACTTATCTGTCTAAATCATTATGCTTCCATCATTCTAATTTAAGCTTTGTTTTAATCATTAGTTGAGATTTTCATTTGTAACAATATAACATTAAAAGTCTCCAAAGAGTTATTAGAAGGTATAAACGATATAAAGACCAAGTTCTAAATTTTCTTTTAGATCATTGGTGCTTGCTATTCTAAAACAAGAAAATTAGAATTACAGTTTTCTAATTTTTTTAAAACTCTTTTCGATACAGAAGAATATACATGCCTTAAAAGCCAAATTCATTCTTTTAATGTTCAAAAAACGAAATTTTCGCAAAAACGTGATCCACAGACCAATCACGGGTTCACGGTCTACAATTCAGAAAACACGAGCTTGTCGAAACCTATTCGTAAAAAAAGCGCTTCCTGTGCACTCATATTGACAACTCATCGTCTGCGTTCCGTTGCAGGTGTGAATGACTTTTTTTTTCACCCCAAGACGACAACACTGATGTCATACATAATACATCTGCAGAGACGGCATATTTCGGCCCACTTTTACTTCAGTGTATTGAAATAAGGTCCGGTGTGAGTTTGGAGAGCAAAACAGGGCAAAGGAAATTTAACACAACAAGAAGGGTTTGGGAAGTGGTAGTAATAATAAAAATAAAACGGTGAGATTCTCAGACGAAAGCCCTATTTACCTCCGTAGATTTGATATGGAAATAAGTCCCAAAGAATATATATTTTTGACAATACTTCCTCTTCGTGTTCAATTCCTGCAGGAACTTTTTAGACTAGCTTCACAATAGTAGCCAATCAAAAGACAGGAGAATATCTCTTTGCGAAAATTCTATCTATTCTTCTATCTGCGTCTTTCTTGCCATTTTACTCCGGTTTCTTATAATATACTTTTTACGAGGTTCGGATAAAAGTAGGAGTAAAATTCCGATGATAGGGATGCAAAAGTAAGGTAAATTTTGGAAGGGACTAATAAATAAGGAGAATGTGATATGATACATTTAAGAAAAGATTTATTGCATAGTGAATTTATTAAATTTATTTGATATATGACACATTTCTTCACAAAATAAATAAACCAGCAAATTTTTTTGTTAATCTAATTTGTAAAATAAATTGTAAGAGAAGGTGATTTTTTTTTTTCACTTTGGTTTTCTCAACTCGTAATGAGACTTCCTTTACGTAAATAATAAGTAATAATTATTTTTATTATATAAATACAAAATATTTAAGAAGTTGCATTATCAATATTATTTCTTATTATTGATTTTTTCCACTACTTTATGTGAACAAGATCAAATAAAATTATACATTACATTACATTTGCATTTTCTTTTCTTTTTTTGATTAGGTCACAGAAACCTTGTGCCTATGGCCCTGATGCCACTGCAGACCCTCCATGTAGTCGGGGCTGATGCTCGTTATATCTGTCGGGGCTCCAAGTTCTCCCCTTGGTGTGTCGTGGAAGTTCAGAGAGGAAGGGAATAGCTGCTTTGTCTTCCTCGTCACTTGACCGATTCTCAAAATAGTGAAGTTCATCGTCATTAGCCCTGGTGTTGTTTCTAGTTCGATATTAAAAAAACCAATCTAATTTAATCCTTTTTTTATTAAGTGTTTGAATTACATACTTCCCGGTTTATGTTCGAAAATGTTAGAATCTTGGAGTGGTCAAAACATTTTGATTAAAAAGATTCAATACTAAGGCAGTGTTTGAAATTTCCTTAATTTTTACACATTGTAAATATTCGAAGTCTTATAACATTCAATTTGATGCAATAGCCTAGCTGTCAAAGCCACGATCTTGTGGTCGGTATTTTTTCCCTCAAATCGTGGGTTCCAATTTTGAAAGCTGCCATGTAGAGTAGAAGATGAATGTAAAATCTGTCGGGACTCCTAGTCGTCCTTTGATCAGTTGTGAAAATTTGGACGGGGAAGTGCCTGAGCTTAAGTGTGTTCCTCATCATTTGAGCAAGGCTCAAAAATTCGAGGTTATTAAAAGCTCTCATATTGCTTCTAAATGAGACATTAATTAATAATTAATCAATTTATACTATTAAAATTATTTATTGAGTGAAACAGTGATCAAAAAATTCACTTAAACATTTTTTGAAAGCTTTTATTCTATTTTTTCTGCATATTAATTATAGTTAGGAAGTATTACATGAATTTCAGTGTAATTACTCACAAAACAGTTTCTTCCGCGATTTAAAAACAGTGGCCTCTGTAGCCTAGTAGTTATGGGCCTATAGTTGTTTTTTTTAATTTTGATTTTGAGAAAATTTTGATTTCATTTTACTATATGTTCTTGTAATTTTGTAATTCTTGCAATATAAGAGCTTTAATATTTCGTAATTAAAATTTAATTTTCTTCATAAATAATTTGGAAGTTTATATACATGTGAAATAGTTCGTGTATATACATATACAAATTTTTTATTAAGAATATAAAAATATATATATATATATATATATATATATATATATATATATATATGTGTGTGTGTGTGTGTGTGTATGCGATGTTGTTCATTATTAAATCACTTCATCAAGATGAATACTGAGATCAGATCGAAGATTCTAATTTTCCTTCTTTCTGGTAACATTTTTCCCGAAAGAATTTCGCTCGCTTCATTTCCATTTGTTTTCAATACATTTCCCTCTATCTAAGATTCCTTTAATTATTGGAATAGTTCGCCAACAGTCACGGCGCAATTATTTCTTATATTCTATGAAGATGTGGTGTAATCCCTCAAACACAGAATAATTATTTGTTCAATCCTTATAGCATGCGTCTGTTGATTGGGATACTCATTCTGTGAAGTTCGAAATGATGAAATAGACATATATAATTTGTATTCTTCACTAGTTGTCTCTTGACTCAGGTGTTCTAACTTTATTTGAATTTTGTAAGCGAGTAAATGTCAATACGTATTTGTTGTGACAGTTATTTGTGAAAATGAAATTATTTAATGGAGTTCTGGATGTGTAGAATTTTGAAAGAATTTTAAAGTTCTTTTTGAAATAAAGATCTTGAATTTTCAGTCTACTTAAAACGTCTATTTTCAGTCTACTTACAAAGAGAATTCTAAATACCCTACAACACTTTCAGTTGTTCACCTTCTCTTTCATTTTTTTTCAATTTGTGTCTGGTATGCTTCTTCTTACAACAGAAGTAGCTTAAAATTTCTATATTCAGTTGCATTTTCATGAAGTTGTATTCTAATTTCTTCCTATTTTCAATCATGTTCCCTTAATATTATTATTCTGTGAAGTGAAATATTAAATGTGGAAACTGATTTTGCTACAGATGAAGTTTGCATCGGAAAACGCCAGGTACCGACAGCTGCTTAGCGTGAAACCTCCTTATTCGGATGAAGTGCCTCTTGCATCGGTAAACAAATTCATATAATCGTAGCCTTCGCTCTCATTAGAGGTATTGTTTGTTTCACCTTAAAATAATAAGTGTAACAATTGAGCAATGAATTGTGAAAACCCACATGAACTACTGAAACTTATAATTTATTGAAAAAAGTGTGCGGCAATTAGTGTTTATCCAGCACACATGTTTTCTAGCGATTTCAGCATTTTTGAGATTGCCAAGAAGACGCTGAAGATGATTCAGGCCCGAGTCGTCACTTCACGTCAATAAAAGTGAGACAATAGTTCAAGAGTTTTAGCTTAAGAATTTTTTTCATAAATTCCGTTTAATTGAAAGAAAATATTTAATTTTTTTTTATCAAAAATTAGCTCAAAAACCAGAAGGGAACAAAATTATTTTAGAGGTATATATATATATATAAATTTTCTATCGGTATAAGATTTATTAATAAACTTCATAAGAATTTGTTAAAATTACTAAATCATCATTCTTAAACTAAAATCATTTATTTTCAGAAATATTTATTGAAGCATGAATCAGAGAAGGATTATAAGAAAAAAGGAGGAATAAATGAAGTTTTATTTACATTTGAATACCGATTGTCAAAAAGAGAGATAAAAATTTTCTAAGCTAGCTTTATGATATATAAATAAAAAGTCTAATTTAATTTCAGTTTCACGTTCAACCACTAAAAACAATAAAAGATATATACCAAAATGTTTTTTAAAGTAATTTTTGTAAAATGTGGACGAGTTTACACTGTACATGTATTTCTTAAGCAAATTAGACGAAATTTCATTACAGAAATAAAAGTGAATATTTGATAAATGTCTGACATTTTAAGCAAACAGTTTTTATTCTACTACTGAAGTCAAATTATTATAAAATTTTCTTTTCTACACTCTGAAAGATAAGAAGAGTACATGAAGACGTCATAAAAAATATGCTTCTTAATTACAGTCAAAAACAACATCTGCTAATGGGTCCTTTTTAAGTTAGATAGAACTTGAATTTTTTAATACTGCTTTTGAAAAAGACTCTTCATTATCAAATTGGTAATGTGAATAAATAATGAGTTTAGTTATAAGTTATTTTGAGCATCTCGCAGACATCATTTTCTTAATTGTTCTCCTTTATCATGAAAGTTTACTATGTAGTCTTAAGTAATATTTTAAGTGCAAGTAAATGAGGCGCAATAAATTTTCTCGGAATGTCTTTAGGAAATTACTTTTTAATGGATGCGAAGTTAAAGTAACAGTCTAAATTACGAAGGCAGTTTAAAATTGCTTGTATTTTAAAACAGATGGCATCATTAAAGTAATTTGTTGTAAAAATTGTGTGCTGCCATCTGTTAAACAGTGCGGAATCAAATTTGACATCGATTCAAAAGTTAGCTTTCTTTTATAATCCTCTGCTGCCAAATCAAAATTGGGTTACTGACACGTCGATTTGACCAATCTAATTTGCATCTAGTTGACACTATCGCTGTGACTGGATTCATCATCATGCACCGGAAGTCAAACAACAATTGAAGCAGTGCTTTCAGTGCATCTTTACCAAAGACGAGCTGTCTTATGTACCGGAAAAGTTATGAGGAGGAATATCTAAGGTGTGAAAGGCGTCATGGAATTTCTATGAACTTATTAAATGACCTTCATATATAAATTTTCATTAATCTTGACTCGATTTTATTAAAATTAATATATTATATTTAATATGAATTAAGGGAAGAATAGATATAATTGGGTTCAGGCAAAAAAACCAAATAACTTGAAATAATAAAAAAGAACTTTTCTGTGAGCTATTTTATATCTCAGAAAACTTAAACATCCAGATAAAAAAGTAAAAAAAAATTCTTGCTCTTAGGTATCATGTTATTCTACTAATAAATTTAACAAATTTACGACCATATTATAACGATCAATTACATAAAGGATGTAGTAAAGTATCATTTAATTTATACCATTAAAAATTGAGTAATAACAAATTATGTTGTTACTTAGTTTTATGATGCGTAAGAAAATAACATTTTATACTGACAAAAAATAGTTACAATAAATATCTTCATTAAAAAAGAACATTAAAATTTTTTGGGAGAATCAGAAAATATTAACCAAACACCAAGTTAATTTCATATATTGTTATATAAATGTATTTAACGAAGAAACTTAATGTTATACAAAAATGGTAATATAATAATTTTTCATATTTCAAGTAAGGCACAAAATTATCGAATAGAAACACTTCATTTTGAACACTACATAGTATGCTATTGTCATCATTTTCATATTTTTAAACTCCAACATCTTTTAAAAATGTCTAATAATGCTTGTTTAGATTTTGTTTTTAATCTATGTATGAAAAAGTTAACAGTTTTGAATTATTTATAAAGTGAAACGAAGTGTTTGAAATTTGTAAAAGAAATATTTATAGTTTTCATTTCTTTTTAAATGCAATTTCCTTAAATTGTTACATTAGAAGAGTTACATTTATGGTAATTCGAGTCGCAATATGTAACAATTAAAACTTTATAATTATCAGAAGACCAGCACAATATCTAAGCTGTCCCTCTCCATCTTTAAATGACCGAGTGAGAACAATGGTATATTATTATTTTCACGCAACATATAATTAACGCATATCATTTCAAGAACATGGTTCATGATAAAATAAAATCACCTAAACTATATTTAAAAGAAGTTAATTATCTCTTGTGTTACTCAGGGACTTTGACTCCAATGATAATTTTAAGGAAATATTTCCTTCATTGCTTTTCGGTTTATAAATATTTTTACAAGATTTATTATTCACTGCTAAGCCCAAAGTAAAAAGTATTATTATCACAAATAAATAAAAGTGAAATATATTTGAGTTACTATTTCTTCCTCTAAATTACATAGTAGCATGTATGCCATCATTTAAATGGTTAAAAATTGAAATTGTCAGATTCAGCTGTATTCCATCAGCACCTTCACCTTCCCATCTTCTAATGAGAGTTTTTATATTTCGTCACGTACTGACTAGAAGAGGTAATAGAAAGCATTTAGAATCTGAAGGTAAGAGACGAGGAAAAAATAGCTCCAAGTTGAATTGATTACCTGTTTCTAATTTTATTCCGTTCAGTTTTAATACGCTATTAACCTTTTAATCACTCATATTAAAAGCTTTATATAGACCTATGCATTCAATAAAAATTTAACTAAATATGATTCGAAATTTTATCAAAGTTATTTAGGTCTAATGACAAATTATATGAATATGTCCATCGTTTTGATACATAAAAATGATTCTATCATGCAATTACATTTCATTTCCCTTATTTCTTAACATCGATTTCATCTAAATTTTCCTTTTAAAGAGTTTTATTAGTACTCTTAAGTTATAAGAATTATGATGAATAATGAGAGAATAAATTATAACAATATCTATATTAATTTATTTTATTAAAATTTCTAATGAAATGCATATATCGGAAGCATAACTTGTTTAATTTTGCAATATAAATAAAAGCAGCTATCACATAGTGTATCAGATGATGTAACTTAAGATTTCAATGGTAACAAACATTTTATACAATCTACACTTATCATAATCAACTATGCCTTAATTATGAGCAATTTAGTTTATGAAATATTTAATACAATAATATTTTGATTAATTCATTATTCAGAATTAAGTACAATCAATCATAGTTTTTACAGTTATTGCCAAATACACAACATGACAGAGAAAGTGAAACACTTAGAACGTATGAGCAGCTAGTGTTGAAATTTTTTAAAAGAGAGACACGGCAACGAACAGTAAGGGTTTTTTTTTCGGCACGATAACCTTTAAATAGACCGACTATACAATATGTTCAGTAATTTGTTGGACCACACTCTGAGGCAATACATAAAGCAACACGTCTATATACAGTATACACACCGATATATAGGAATATAACACTGTAAAGGAATATAATACTCTTTGTTTTTACAAACACAGGTAAAAAATTATATTTTGCAAGTACGTTCATGTACATTGAAAATAACGCAAACATAAGGAAGAACTTTGCAAAATAGTATAATGATGCTCGATACGAAAATGATCAAATATTTGCCCTCATGCACAAGACCATGCACTTTATAGTGGCACTGTCATCAGGAAGTAGATCCTTTATAAACCGGCTCATAGTGGGAGATTCAGAAGCAAATCTATCACAATCTGATTCTAGAAGTACATTAGTAACCGAAGAAGGCCAGGCAAACAAGTGAGAATATATTTCGCACAGTTAAATGAATGTAAAAGTGTCCTGATCTTTGGCATGAAAACGGCACGGTAGTCAACGCGCCGGGATGATTGCCAGGTCTATCTTTCCGATTGGGCCGTCAAATCATGTTGGGAGCAGTGGGCATACGATGGTACACATGTGAGAAGAAACGGGTTTCAAACAACCAGGAAAGCAACGAGGTGAGAGGTTCGAAGGATCAACGTTCGAGTCTCCCACTGTGGCTCGTTTTACGATACACTCTGATATAATCTTCCAGATGTTCCACAAACCATCTCCAGATAACTTGCAGAAGCGAATGTGTAATGCAAGCGTCATTTTCCTATATTGCCTTTAACACTAGAACATTGACGACTTCATCTAGAATGATGCCAAATCAGTGTGACCGCGGAACACCACAGACTGGCAAAATGTATTATTTAGGACGGATCTCGGTTTAGTAAGAAGACAAATTATAACAGCGTATGAGTATGGAGTCTCCCTGGTGAACGGTATAATTCCACGCAAATTCTCATGCGACATGCTGTCCGCACAGTAGACTTAATGGTCTGGGAGGACATAGTCGATGATTGCCGGTCTACTCTAAATGTGGTACTTTGAAACTTAATGAACCAGTATTATGTCGAGGACATTCTTGAAATCTACTTAGAACCTTTCCGAAATATTCACCCGAGAGCAATTTTCAGCACGATTATGCTGTCTGCATACAGATCGAATAACCAAGACATTCTACGTCATGTTAAGACTCTTCTATGGACAGCCTGGTCCACAGACTTATCCCCGATAGGACCATTGTGTGTCGCACTGAAATACGATATTTCACAGTGCCACTGTGTGCATTATTTGGAATTGATTGCTCCAGATTTGTGGGCCCCTCTAACACACACACACACATCTGATGTCTAATAAATTTAGTACCGGCTCGTGTTGTGGCATGAACTGCAACAGAAGATAGTCAAACACGCTATTGAAATTAAATTGCATTTGTTCTAATAGTATAGACTGCATTTGTTTAATTGGCTTGACTCTGGGATCAAATAAATATCTCGTTTGTATCTATATTTGTATTAAATTTTATTTCAATCCAAACTCCTTTTACAGGGCAACCATGTTCAATGTTCCGGAGGTGTATTGCAAAAATTAAATTATCGGAAATTATTTTTGAGAGGATATTTGCAAAACGGATATTAGAATTGAAAATATCCTACAATAATTTATTTTAAAACAGTGCTACAAAATTTTGTCAAAGTCAAAGCAAAGTTCTCTCGCGTAGAACCTTACAACTAACCTTTTGGGGGTCGGCAGTGTGACGTTATTTGACTTCAGAAACTTCGCTACATAATGGATCTCTGCTTGTGTAAATTAGATTAAGGATATTGAAATATGGTGAATAATACTGCTGTCCTAATATTTATAAACAGTGCAAAAATTAAATATACAGTGGTATTTGTAAAAACAGAGAGTGAAATTATAGTTTACAGTATTGATAATAGACAAGTGCTTACACTAGTAAGGAGAAAAAACATTAGGTGGTTGAAGTTTACTGTGGAGCCAAAACTTCGCAAGTTTATACTAAAATCTTGCTCATAAATTTAGATCGGACTTATATCTATTTAGGTTTCCTCAATGTCTAATTATTCAATTATTGCCTGCACGGTACAAACTAGTGACGACATAATTAAATGAGGAACCAGAAAGCAGGATGTCATAAATAACGTTGAATAAATTTTAAAAGAATAATTTTTTGATATAAAAAAACTACAAACATTCTTTGATTTAAGACCTTTATATATCGCATTTATAACAGATGAATATTTCTTTTTGCAAATAACTTGAAGAGGAGTTTCTAATAATCAATTTATTTTCATTAATCTCTATGCCTATTCTGCACTAGTGTTCAAAATTAAGAGAATTTGCTCATTTTGTAGAATTTCGTGAAAAGAATTGAACGGAATGTAAAAATAATTTTTTGAAACAAAGATGCAATTATTTTACGTCGAATACGCAGGTGTATACATGTGTGGGTGCGAAACTAGACGAAAAAAATGATTTATAAGAACGCGTGCCAAATTCTGTATTTCGTTCGCTACATCATTTCGCAGAATTTTTAGTGTTTTTTGTAGAAATCGTTTAAATTAAAATTAATGCAGCAAAAGTTAATTACTACTGATGATGGACTGAGATGAGTTTAGATGATGGACTGAGGTGACAAATCATAGGTAGGCTAGAAGCAGGCCAGGCTCAAATCCAGATGGTTTAAGAACTAGATTTAACTCGATCAGAGTCGTGTCCAACTTATGGAAACAGTTTCAGGATAAAGGATACGTCTAGAGAATGCTTGAGGAAGGTCATCCAAGAGCCACATCGGTCAGAGAAAATCATATTTTATCCATTATTGTAAACGTAACAGGGATGCTATAGCTTCTCAGGTCTCTCTTGAGTTGTATACGGCCACTCGAATCCGAGTTTAGAGGGTGACTGTTTTCAGAAGAATCCATGAGAGAGGGCTGTTTGCAAACAAACTTGTTATTTCCGTCCTGTTCAGTTCTACGAACGGAAGAGTCCGCTTTCTAAGTTGCAGAGATCATACAGATTAGAACATGGATCAATGGGCATCTGTTCTCTTGACAAATGAGTCGCGGTTCAGCCTAACCAGTGGTTATCACCTTACTTTCATATGGAAAGAGCCAGGGACCCTTTACCTTTTTCTCCAATGTGCGAGAAATCTACCATAACGGCAGAGGAGGCTTGATGGTCTCGGCAGACACCATGTTGGATTACCGCACATACTTCCATTCCTTTGAAAGAGGCACTGTGACTACTGAGAGGTATAAGAATGACCTCTTGAAGCTCTATGTTCGCCTTTACAGGGGTGCAGTTAGTCCTGATTTCTTTTTAATGAACGACAAAAAGAAGTCACATAGAGCTAATCTGGTCCATGCATTTTTGGAAAGTGAGGATATTTGCCAGCCATATCTCCTGATTTCAATCCTATAGAGCATGAATAGGAAGCTCTAGGAAGGGCAATTGCAATTCACAAGCTCCTTCCGAGAACTATCCAAGACCTGAAAATACCGTCGTTGAACGATTTGGATCAATTAACACAGGAACTCATAAACTGCCTTATTTCCAGAATAACATCCGGGCTCGAGGCCTATATATCTATAAGAGGGTACCGTACCCCCTATTAACCCGTTTTATTGGTTCTGTTCCGCAGCTGCTGTTTCATACCTTGCGATTCCGATGTGTGTTGCTCGCGATGATGCGTGTGTATAATTACTGTTTAAAGATTTTTGGTGTATTATATCAATCCTAAGTACATAACCAAATTTCATTAAAATATGTCTAGTAGTTCTAGAGATAATCGAACAAATCAGAAAATTATTATTATTTTGAACGCCAGTGTATAATTGTGTAATAAACCTGCATATTTGGCCATTTTTAAAAATGATAAGAAATTTATAAAATGTTATAATACTATATTAAATGAACCATTAATTTTTACTGATAGAGGGGGTCAAAATTTATTTCAATTCGACAAACCGTAATCAAACCAATAGTTATAAGGAATGTACTATTTAATTTAAGAATTATAACAAGACGGGAAATAATTTGAAACTAAAAATCAATGTTTATTCTAAAAATATTTAAAACTTATAATGCGTAAAAAACTTGTTTGTACATTTTATATATTTTTAGATATGTCAGTTTTAGGTTATATACATAGATGAGTAATTTTAGTTTTTATAGTTAGTTTTATGCAAATATTTTGGAATATCAGCTTATGAAATCATGAGGAAATCTTAAAATTCTCGTCCAGGATAGCATTCCAGGGGATTTTTATGTTAAAATAAAGGTGAAGGCCACATAGAATCATTATTTAATTAATTACACATGTATACATAAACAGAGAAATCGATGTTTACGTGTAGTCTGTAGATCGATATCAAAAGTAATATATACTTAATCAATGATAGCTTGGCATTCATTTAAGGGGTAACTTATGTAAATTGGACTTGAAAATGTATTTTCACAAATTATATAAATTATTCGGGGGGGGGGTATTAAAATTTAACATTACTTGCATTTTAAAATTTATATCCTTGTATTAGAATCTTTCAGCGATAAAATAAAAGTACGGCAAAATGCAATATCTTACACAACAGTTGTTTGTACATACTTAAGGTACATGTAATATAAACAAAATATTAGCATTAAATTAGAAAAATGTGTCATTTTTTATTCAGCTAAATAAACACAACTATACATTTTTTTGTTAAAAAATATCTAAATATAGACAAGAAAAAATAAAAAGATGCAAAATAATTTTCAGAAAATATGGGGTCTTTAAAATCTTTTTGCTTCAAAAAAATTTAAATTTTGAATTTTAAGGGTCCTGAAACCTCATGAAAGCGTTGTTAATCAACAAAAAATAAATAAAAACTCACACAGAGATGATAACTAAAATATTTTATATATGATTTAATCAAACTTACTTAACTACTCTATCAGTGGGAAAGGCTTGTATACACGTCTGACATAACGTTTAATATAACTTTGTACTTAACTTACCGAACCAGTAGGGTTCGATTCCTTTTTAGATTTATAGATGAAGATACAGATCTCTGATCCTTTGTAGAATCTTTCTATGTTCAATTGATAAACATCTTATTCAGATAAGTAGGAAATAAATGTCTCATTTTATAGTTTCAACTTGCTATTTATATCACTAACTAAAATATCAGCTATTGTAATATACACTTGCATCAACTCCTTCTTCACTACTTATAGATTCATCTCCTCAATTCTATGCATTGCACATCGATTATTCTAATTTAATCTATGTAAGTCAAGTTTAATATATTTCGATTCAAACAATGTTGGATTAAAAGTCCCTAAAATGTTAGTTGAAGGGAAAAGCGTAGCATAGAGCTTGTGTTATACTATTATTTATTTATATTAATTATTACTTTTTCACAATGTAAGATTCTTAGTCTGATTAATTTAATAAATAGCCCAAAAAGATTAGTTTATTCGAATTACTCGTGAGAACCTTTCAAATGCTTAAGCTTTAACAGAAGTAATCAACACATAACAATATAAACTGCGAAAATAATATCTTTTAAATTCTTAAAAGAGGGTGGGGCGATGTAATAAACAGTTCCTTTGGGTTTTGGCAGAAACAAGTTTGAAGTGCATCAATTTAAGTTGAAGGAAATAACAGAAAAAAATATCTCTTTTCTATATAACAATACCATAACTTGCAATATCTTCTGTAATATCTAAGACCATAGTTTCTACGCCTTTCTGTAAATAAAGAAAATCCTTTATACCTTCTTTCTCGAACAAACCATCTCCTCCCACTCTTATTACTATCAATATACAGAGACATTTCTTTTTGCCTTGAAAGATGTTATTGTTGAAGTTTGTGAAAAGTTCAGCAAAATTACACCTTTAAAAGTTACTACTTTCCTTTTTGATCTTTAATCTGGTGATAACCTTCGAATGTAAAGGCATACGGTGCAAAAATAATAAAAGAAATACTTTTGAAATATTTTTACCTTTTACACGAGCAGTATAAAAATTTATTGAACAAAATCCCTTTTCGGTGTTACAGAAATATATATAAAGGGGGGGGGGAGATAAACAACTAAACTTTTTATGGAAATACAGATTACTGTAAATGTATAAAATATAATATATAAGCAAAACCATTTTAATTTCTGGATGATTAGAATTATATCCATTATAATTTTAACATCTAAATGAGACTCAAAGTTTTGAAGTAGATATTTCTCAAATATAGTATCAATTTTAACAGAATATAAAAAATAGTCAAAAATTGAAATCGTTGGATAGAAACGCTGCTATAATTCGTCAATGATATGGTTCATTTCAATAACGAAAATATTTCAACCTCATTTATATCAGAAAAACAATCTTTTAGATTTAATTTTATAAATTATTTTATTTTTTTACCTAAATTTTGAAATTTTTTTTAATTACGACAAACGAAAGTCTACGATGATATACTTCGTTAGGCATGCGATATTAATATATATTTACATTATGCCTCGTATTTGTATAGATTTTTTTAAGGAAGCCTTTAAAATTTAATAGAAATATATACTAGACACTTTTAAAAAATTACCAAAATCACTATTTTACTGAGTGCAGGATTTTAATGTACAACGTAAATCAGAAATTACAAAACCAATATTATCTAATGGAAAGATGTCCAGATTAGAAGTTATTCATACTTTTTTAAAAAAAATAAGCTTAAACGCCGTTCAAAAAATATCATTATTAAGAAAAGCATACTTTAAGAAAAATTTAATTAAAATTTATTAAAATATTATTTTGCAATAATTTGTCAAAAACTTGTGTGTATGATGCCTAAATCATATAGAAACTTCTTAGGAACATGTGTGTGAAATTTCAAATTAATATTAAGAGCAGTTAAAAATTCTTGTTTTGAGAAAACCAAATTAAATTTGAAAAATAACAAAAGCAGCTAGGTAAACAAGATATAGATTTTTTTCCCTCGATACCTCTGATATTATCGCTACAATTTTCGCTCTAAAATATTCGGATGAGATGGAGTTCTAATTTTTTTTTTCAAATATTCAAAATTTTAAGATTTAAAGGTCCTAAGACTGGTCCTATTTGAATTTGTTGGAAGTGAACGCAGTGAGAACTATGGGACAGTTACGAAAGGATGGTTTATTTACAGAAAGAATTTAAAGAGAGAGCGGCAACGTGAGTTTAATTCTTGTAAATTCAACAGCATCAGGAATCATAGTTTATAAACTGTTTTTGTCTTATTTGAATTCAATTCCTAAGCAATAATTCAACAGTCCTTTCATTTTGAAACCTTTTCCTACCTCACCTCAAACATTTTCATAAACGTTTTTGCTGCTTGTAAACACCATTGAATCATCAACATATACAGTGATGATTACTTCAGCACAAGATGATTTCATATGATAAACATATTTGTAAATATTTAACGATTTCAACCCAACAGATTTGAGTTTAGTGTCCAGTTTGTTGTACCACTGTATCTCTGGTTATTTGAGACTATAAGGAGAACGGTTTAGTAAGCAAACTTGATCTTCATCAGGAGAAACACTAAATTCCTCTGTTTGGTCCATGAAGAATTCTTCTTTCAGATCTCCATTTACGTATGTCATCACAAAGTCTAATTGATATCTAGTGAGGTTGTTTTCAACTGCGTAAGCAATAACAGTTCGGATTGAGCTTAGTCTTACGACTGAAGAAAAATCCTCGTTAAAGTCAATTCCAGGTTTTTGAGAACATCATTTAGCAACAATTTTTGCTTTTCATTTTTCAACAGTTCCTACATCTATGAACTTTGTATTTAGAACCCATTTTAATCCTATAACATTTCTTATGTTTGGGTCTAGGAACTAATGTCCATGTATTTTCTTTAATTAATGCATCATGTTCTTCCTTCATAGCATTTTTCCAAACTATTTTGTTCCGTCCAGCGAGAGCCTCTTGAACGTTCAGGCTTGTTTCTTAACAATCTACAATTATGGAAACTTGTCCATATTCCTTTCTTGGACGACCTATTTTGCCTGTTCTTAAAATCCTAGACCTTCCTGGAGGGCGGTGACTAACGCTTTTACACGGAGGAACGACGTCACAAATATCCGAAACTTCGGCTTCTGTTTGGGAGTCCGATGACGTTGCTTCTCTTTTCATTACATCGTCAAGGTCAGATGACGAATCCGAGCTGAGAGGAGCATTTTGTTTTTCTTCAGGTAAGGTAATGAATTCTATTTCTGACGCTGGCAGATGGTTTTCAAATTTGTCAATAAATCTCACATCTCGGCATTATTTTTCTGGTTTTCTTATCAAACAGCCGATGTGCTTTCAATTCTGTTGGATATACGATTATATGTTTTTTCGATCTCGGCTCAAATTGCCTTTCAGTCGCTTATTCAATACATATGCTTTTTGTCCAAACACTTTAAAGTGAGATACACTTAGCTTAATGCCAAAAAACAGTTCGTATGGAGTTAAATTTTCAATTCTCTTGCTAGGTGAGCGATTACGAATGTAAATAGAACAATTAATTACTTCGGCCCAGAAGTTAGAATTTAATCCAGTTTGGATTAAGAGACATCTGGCCATTTTAATTACAGTACGATTTGCTTTTCCTGCAGCTCCGTTTTGTTGAGGGGTCATAACAGCAGATTTTTCTCTTCGGGTGCCTTGTTCTTTAAGAAAAGTTTTGAATTCTGATACACAATATTCTAATCCATTATCCGTACGAAGTGTTTTAATTTTCTTCCCAGTTTGATTTTCAACTAAAGCTTTATAGTTCATGAAGGCTGTTTTCACTTCATCTTTAGTTTTCAAGAAATTTATTACTACGTATCTTTATTTATCATCAATGAAATTATCACAATAATACTTACCTTCTAATTAGTGACGGTACTCGCATAAGCCTACAGACTTCAGAATGTACAAGCTCTAAAAGATTTTTGATTTTGAATTTAGATTCTTTTGAAAAAGGTCTGTTTTGACTGGATGTACATTTTACAGTCTTTTATGGAATCTTGTATCAAAATTTAATCTTCGCACCATTCTTTCAGTCTTTAACCTTTTGAAGACGGCGGGTTTTGTGAGGAAAAGGCCCTTAAAGACGGCGCCTTAGGCGATGTTTACTTCCCCCTTTTTTATCGCTCATGGATGGCACCATACATAGGCATACAAAAGAAGCAAGATAATTGCTGCTGTCCGCAGTCAATGGGGATGTTCGCGGCTTAGAAAGTCCCTAAATACAAAGAGTCTCCCTTTCTTAGGGAAACATATTTTCTTGGAGATCTCAATTACGATTTCAGTACAAGAAAATTTGAGAAATTTATTTATTTTATTTTTTTAAAAAAGAAATTATTTCCTAACAATTTAAGCTGCTTTTCACCTAGATTTCCTTTTTCAATATTATTAAGAGCATTGAGAGAAATAGCACAAAACAATGATGATAATATAAAACATTGCATAAAAAAATGAAACGCTTATTTCATTGTAGACAAAGGTACACACAATAAACTAACCAAATTTAATTGATATTATTCAAGTAAAATTTATTTATATTTTGATTTTCAGTAAATTTTTTTAAAATAGATATAAAATATTTTAAATTTATTTTTAATTCTTTTAAATGCAGGAATTTGATACACACCTGGTGTTAAAACTTAAAATAATCAAATTAGAAATAAGAAGAAAATAATATGATACTTCATAAATTGCACGTAATTATAATCAGTAATACAAAATAAAATAAAAAGCAAAATTGCTGATCCTGTCTCTTGATGTTATAATGTAAAATTCAGACTTTCTCAAATCGATAATGAAGTAAGTTTAAAAGCTCTTATAAGTATTCACAGCATTTGTATAACAATAGACATATCATCATAAATAAACTATGCTCTTTTGGAAACTTCATTATTACTTAATTTATAATTGTTTTTCTCTTTTAGAATATGCCAGAGAAATCTTAAAAATTTAAACACTCTTAAGAATTTTCTTATATATCTTCCATGAAGGAATGATACATTTGATGTATAATTGTCATTTTTTATTGTTCCATAATCCATTATACTGTGATACATTAATATTTATAATATTGAATGAATCCTAAGATTAAGTCTAAATTTTATTAACAAGCATTTTTCAAAAATGAAAACTTTATTTTTCTTTGATCTAATTCTTCCTATATATGCTGAAAATTATGATAAAATATTCACTATGGCAAATAAATGAGATGAATAAAAAGCAAAACCATTAAAAAAAAAGGTGTTTCGCATTATGCTCTAAAATGTGAGTATCCTAAGGCTATAAATGTTGGCCTTTGTTAAATAGTGCCACATTGTAGTTTCCACATGTTTTGACGGTTAGGTCAAACAAAAGGTGACGATTAGGTGTTCCAACATGTAGCAGAGCTGATACGCATTAAATCAAAATCCTTACGTTGCCGCGGTGTGGAAATTAGAAGTGGACGCTCTAGCTCGGCTATCGTTCTCGTTACTTGTTTAAATTATGAGGTCCGTCTTATTACTTTGTCCCTTATGTTACTTGTAAATGAAATATTAATAATTTATCAGTTTACCTACGTGTTCCTAAAAATAAATTCTTTAAATGCACTTAAGAAATTTAAAAATATATTTTTTCCAATAGTAATAAATGTTTTCATTAGTAAAAAAGAGGAAATGCTTTGAATTTTTAGAATACTTCTAGTGAAACGCAAACAATAAGCTGATATCGAAGACAAAATATTATGACTGCAAACATTTTTAAGTTGCCGAGGAGCTTCACGTATCTCGGTAATTTTGTTTATATAAAAGGAATATATGATTCTTATTTGTACTTAATTGTTTCTTTTGCAAGTAATGACAACATACTGGAGCTTCTTACCTTTTTTTCACTTTTCGTACAAAAAGTTATATTCTTAAACTTTAGATAATCCTTACTTTTTATTCAAAATTTCAAAAGAATTGCATAATATTGTTTTAATTCTAAGATTACTGCTCTGATTTTTGTGCGATAATATACTGATTTTTGTGTGTGATTTTGTGCATATGATAGAGCCAAAGCCAATACATTCCTACGAAGACAACTCTTTCGATCAACATTCAAAATAATTACAAAAACCTTTCCTTCTCAACGCACAGACTCCTCAATCGGTTTAGAAAAAACTGACAACAATTTTTCTTTACTTTCTTCAAAACGTAGGAAAACTTTAGCTTCAAATATCGTTTTTTCCCTCCCCCCCCACTTCGTCTGGACAGTCCCCTAAGTGACTGGGTCCTTTTTACATTATCTCTCAAAATCTAACACAATATCAGTTCACTGAACGGTTATTTTCAGTTTCCCGATAACGTTCGCAAAGTAGAAGGCCTTCTTTTAAGTTCGTCGGCATAGTTTCTATTTATCCTATGTCCGACAATGTAACAGAAAAGGAAATCACTTTCTAAAGCTTTATTACGGCAATAAGAGGAAGAACCACGGAAGAATAGTTTTCCGGCTACATGAAAGCAACCTTGAAGATTTACAAGAAGGCAGATGTGCATTTCTAAGTTTTATTACACCAAAAAGGCATATGATAATCAATAATGACCAAAACCTGAAAGAATCAACAATAATCAAGAGGGAGAAGCATTCTTTGTCGATATGAAAGCTTTTACAACTTGTTTTTCATGCTCATTTACAAGAGCCATTTGATTCTCTATTCAGAGTTTCAAACGTTCGGGTGCCTTAGAACGCACCCGAACATTCCTTTCTTTGTACTATCATAAATAAAAAGTGTGACTCATGAATAAATAGGCGAGAAAAAAAAAAGAAAACGAACACATTTTTTTTATTTCAATGTAACTATCTGTTAGATTCTGATTACATTTATTTTTCAAATATATTTTAGAGTATTTTGCAAATTTTATCGTAATTATTATTATTAAAGAAACTTATTATATTTTTTTTTTAAAAAAAAAAAACTTCTTTTAAGTTTCGAAAAATCAGGAAATCCAACACTGTAGAACTTTTAAAGTATAATATATAACAAAAGCAAAAATTTTATTCTTGCTTCTAAGGTTTTTGTATAAATCGGGGAATTTTTCTTATGCTAAAGAATTTGTAATATTCGTCTCCTACAAATTTGAAAGAAAAAATATCGGAATTAATAGTTTTTGTTTCGAAGACTCAACTTTTATACATCAATTGTCATAATAAAAAAATGTCGGAAATAGTTTCTTGCTTTTATAAATTCGAAAGACTACAATGTACAGTTTTAAAAATCTATAACAAATATTTTTGTAATTTTTTTTTGTTGCAAATATTTTTTTCTTTTTTTGTTGTTTATACACGATTAGAAAAAAGTGGGTTTTTTTTTGATGTTTCGATATAAAATTCTTAAAAACTGTTTTTGAATAAGCATAACTTAAGATAACAATAAAAATATGCTTCTGTACAGCAATACATTGTGTAATTATGCACAAATTTTCATCAAAAACAGAATGCAAAAATTGCTTCAAATTCTCCACAAATATATTTTAAGTAGTTTTACAGGTATAAAAGTTAATAAAAATGTAGAACTGAGGTATTTTTAAATCTGCAAAATGCATAGCAATACGTGTATTAGTAACAAATCATTCATTATGAAAATATGTAATTATATTCATTAGAATGAAAAAAATAAAATAAAAATCATAAAAAAAAACACCACTTAAAGTTATAACACTTTTTTGAATAAACTTTGGAAATAAAATTTTTGTGTAACATATATTTCTTAGTAATATTTATATATATTATTATTTGAATAATAAAGTAAAGTGGAACATTTTAATAATAAAGTGGAACTAGAAATTAAAAATTTATTTCCAAATATTTAAATATTGTTTAAGTTCAACATATTAATCCAATAATTTCATTACAGCGGCTCCTTTTATCACATTATTTCCTGTAAAAGGTAAAATTGTCGCTTTATGGGTTATTTGTGGGTCGTTCCAGATTTTTTTTATTTTGTTCTTCGGAGACAACCTCATCATCAACCTCTCGACTCAAATTTAAAGATTGATCTAAATCTTCTTCCTCATTTTCTAATTCACAATCAGAATCAGAATCATCAAAAATTTCGTCTCTAAATCAGCGAAAATATTCTGAATCTCTTCCGCGGTAAGTTCTCTTTTACGTTTAGGCATTTTTTTTTTAAAAAAATCAAATTAATTTAAAATGAAATGATTAAGTAATCGAGATGACAAAATCACTCACAAAAATAACTATGCACTCACCGCTAGTGAGAATTTGAGTATGAAGGAAAAAAGAGGGATTTTTAGGTAAGGGTGAAAGAGGAAACTCCACCCCCCCTTCCTTCTGAATACAAAAGAAACCGGTCAAGAAGATGATGTTCCGGGGCTATAATAGGCCTCATGCTGATTCGAAAGCTGTTTACAGGGGAAAGCACGGCTTGGCCGCTACATCGGTCTGCGCCGGCTTTTAAGGGTATATTCCTTTTGGCCTGTAGATCGGCCAGCCGTACTCAAAAGGTTAATTTCCTTATACAATTTTCATTTAAATGTTCAAATGTTTTATGCCATTTTTGAAATTCTGTGACGATATTTGCCGCATCAATTTTCAGTTTTACGTAGTATGAGTCTCCTTTGCGGATCGCTGTCAACAGAACAGTTGCATTGGCTTCAATTACTTTTACTTCTTTTTAAAATAACTGATCGAGTGTTCATTGTGGATTTAGCTATTGATATTAAGTTGCATTTCAATTCCGGTACACATAACACATTTTTCAGAAGAATTCTTCTGGAGTACTTAGCACTTTGAACAGTAATGCTAACTGAACCTTTGCCGGTTACTTCAGTGGTTTTATCGAAAGCTAATTTTACGAAACAGTTTGTTTCTTTATTTATTTCATTGAATAGCCTTTCATCGTTGCACATATGAGAGGGGGCTCCACTATCTAAACACCAGGAGGTTGAATTTATCTGGTTCTGCCCTTTATTATAGAACATATCCGACGATGCATATTCATCAGATTTCACTAACATGGACGAGTTGTGATTCGGAGACGCATGTTTTCTGTCAAATATTTTCTTGCGACATTCAAATGCTTTATGTCCATACTTTCAGCAGCAATTACACTTTAGATTTCTAAAAGATTTCTGATTCGCTGCTTTGTTTTGGTTTTCATTCCAATTCTCATAGTTAATTTTTGAATACTGCTTCTTCTTATTGAAGAGTAAAGAGCACACTCTGATGCAGGATTTATCTTTTTTTTTCTTGCTTCAAATTCTTCCATCAATTTTATTTTGAGAACTTCAGGATTTGGCAGTTCGTCTTTGGACTCAATGGCACATCGAAAATTTTCGAAATTGTCCAGAATGCTGTATAGGAGTAAAATGGATAAGAGATCATCGGTAATATCCACCTGTATTTCTTTCGACTTACCTACCGTGTCGAAAAATTCTTTTAAGATTATCCGACTTTGTTTCTGTGTCGGTCATGTTCCAGAACGGTAGCTGTTACAAAATAGAAACCTTTTTGGTTGGCCCTTTAGATTGGAATACAGCTTTTAATTTTTCCCAAACTTCATTTGAAGTTGTGCAATGTCTAACTTGACAAAGTTCACTTGGGCTGATGGACAATATAATGTTCTCACAAGCTTTTCGATCGGTATCAGTGCATCTCCGTAGCTTTTCAATGGCATCGGGCGTGATTTCAGCTTTTTCTCTTTTCATCAGGGATCCGTAGCTCTTAAATAGAAGTGCCGTTTCAGATATATTCATTCGTAATACGCACTGCTAATAATTCGTCGTTTCAGTTCCTGGGCCTATGACCAATGTTGGAAGTAAACGCAATGAGAACTATGGCCCAATTACGGAAAGATGGTTTATTTTCAGAAAGACATCTAAAGAGAGAGCGGCAGTGGGAGTTTCACGCTTGGAGATTTAACAGTATCGGGAATCATAGTGACGTATTAATTCTTAGGAGAAAATTTCGAAATCCATTGTGCGCATGCGCAGCCAGAGCTTACATGGAGCGGCGTATTCCATTTTATGTTGGGGGTAGGAAAAGCAAATGTGCATTGATATCCAACAGAATTGAATATATCGCCTTGTGAAAGAACCATGTAAATTAACATTACTATAAAAGAAGTGCAGTGAATCTGAAATGAAGTTGATAGGTTGTTTGATTGGTTTTATTAGCGTCACACCAGAAGCAACACGAATGCTATTAGCAGAGGCCCTCGTACTTCAGAACTTCGTTCAAGTGATGAGTATGACATCTGAGCTGTTACCCCCTCCCTTTCTTTACTTCCACATAATCCATGAAGGAGATGGGTAGAATGGAGATATTAGAGCAAAATTGTAAAAAGAGATTAAGGATTTTAGGAGAATTGATGAGCCCAAATTATAAAAGTACGAAAAAATGTAAAGTGATATTATAAGAGTGATTACATGAATTTGTTCCAATACCTAGATTTATAATGGAGTCGTATCCCTCATTGTCGATTTTAGGATAAATAGAAGTATAAATCATAACATTTGGTAGAAGATGCAATTAGTGTAACTCTCCACAGTAATATACTATTTTGCTTAAGAGTAAGGAATGAAGATATTTAGAACCAGAAGAGAGGATTATGAATATCACAAATGCTGTTGTAGAATGTGGAGTGTTTTATTAAAAAGATTTCGGATGGCATGTTTTTCGAATAACAAAATTAAAACGTTCATTCGAAACGGGATCATAATTCTATAACAAGAAAAAATCAAATGCATAGAATTAACACTCTTTAAGGAACTACGTTCTGCCTAAAAGAACATTCAAATGAATAAGTATAAATATCTTTAAAAATGCAAAATGAAGACAAAAAACATTTTTCAAGAAACTAAAGGGAATTTTTAAAAAAAAAAAAAAAACGGCTTTGAAGTGAACGTTATTTGTACCTAATAGGTTATTTATACCAATTGTTATCAGTCTGCGTTTTGTAATCTTTTCCCTTTTCACATGTACACAAAAAAATTCTTTTTAATTCAATAGATATAATCTTATTAACACTCAGAGGTTTGAAAAAAAAATTAAGATCTTTTTGTTGAAAGAAAGTCCCCAAGGAACAATATCGCTTTAAAAAACGGATCATGGACGAATCACGTTTCATTTGAATCACATAGGAAAGTTTCATTGACAATATTTTATCAGATATTTCATTCTAGATCAAATACATCACTTATGTCCGTACAATGTCTCATGCTGATATACACTCCTTGAATTTAGTATGCTAAGTATTCCTATTTTTTCCCATCGGTTCTTGTATATTAACCTCGTGAAAACTCACCATGATTAAAATCTCTTCTTCGAATTTATTCACTTTGAGAAACAAAATCATTAATTAACATCCTCTCTCCCTCATTAGATAATTTTTCAGACATAGTAAAACTCAATTTAACAGTCATTAAAGTATCAGTTCCAATTGAAGAGATGACAAAAAAAATTCAAATATTGTTTATCAAGTGTCCTTAAGGGTTTAGCAATATCGCTCTCTATCAAAATAAATCCTCTACCTGCCTGATACCTAGCTTTACAACCATGGATGCCATGTTGTGAATTCCGTTAGGGTTAACAGAGGTGCAATAAGTGAAAACGAAAAAACAGATCTAAATAACGAATACCTTCCTAAATTTAATTTCATTTACTTACACATCACACTTAAGGGCACAACAATTTAAGGACAAACAGTTGAGGGTTAGAATAATAATACAGATTTATATAATTATCGCGGAGGAACACCATGTTTTCTTGTTAGCTAATCCGTTTTTACTGCTGGTTATTAGGGCTCCATTTGTCATCACTCAACCGGCTGCTGCTAGGAGGTATGCTTGAGAACAGGAATATTATAGCTTTGAATTAAACAATACGTTTCTAGCTTACCAATATACTGGTTTCGAATGATCTAATTTTCGATTACTGAAGGTTTGAATTCTTTTGCAACTACTCTTATTTGGAACATTTCTATCGATTTTAATTACAGAAAATTAACTATTGCCCTTCAATCCAAATTCTATTCAAATAAATTCTACATATCACAGGTATCTACTCTAACTTTCATATCCATTTCGCTGCTATAATGCTATCCTTACATCAATTTATTACACTCTTACTTTCATCTAATTTGCGTAGATCACATTTTATTTGCTTGGAAAGTTGTTGAAAATTTAAATATAAAATCAGAAACTAACATCAGATATTGGTAAAGAAAATATTAGAGGATAATCCATGGTTACAAGTTTACGGACTAAATAATTGTCTCACCAGTCCTAGCTTAGAATTATACAATAGAAACAACAAATGACATGATTTGAATACGTTCTTTAACTATTATACCGACAAAATATCTGAAATTCAAAGTTTAAATGGTATAATTTTCTACTGTTAATGGAAAATGTCATATGATATTTGATTCAATATGATATTTGTTTTGTCATGAGTCTTCAGCTATGCTATAAAAATTTATTTTATAAATTCTCTTGTTCATTTTCCTTGGGTATTAATACCTAAAGTAACTAACAGTAAGATCGCGTTTAGTGCATTTATATGACATCAAAATTTTATTTTTTAATAAAATAAATATTAAAGCTAATTTCACTATAAGAAATATGTTTTTATTGTAAAAAAGCATTATTTAAAAGTATTTGATTGATGTTTTACTAAATTTTTTATGCATAATTTTTTTTCTTCTTATAAATGACATTTAGAGGAGAAACATTGAGGGAGAAAAATGCCGAAATACTATTCATTTGATATTTTTACATACGTTTCTTACTAAGCTAAACTCATTATATTAACCTTGGACATATCACGTTTTTCTTGCGAAAATTTTATGTAAAATTAATTATACTTTTCCAGTCAATTTAACTTATCTAAATCCACTTCATATCCGTTTTCGATGCAATTATTTTCGAGTTTGATACGACAGTGATTCGAAAAGTTCTTATAAAAAATAACTAGCGAAATAAATTATTTCAGGTATATTTTTGTAAAAAAACAAATTTCAAAGTAATACACTTATAGCTCTAAGCTTAGGCAAGCGGTTTTGAAACTTTTTAAAGTCAACTGAAAAGTAATATTTCCGAAGGGCCAAAAAATAGGCATCTGTTTGGGCAATGACCTCCCTGTTCGACGTGAATCGATATCCACCGAGTCATTTTATTTTAAATTTGGAAATAAAAACAAGATACTGGGTAGCAAATACGTTGGATGTTGCAAGATTGAGGACGACGTTTTTTCTTGATTTCCTCTCTCATCAGGTTCAATAGCAATATAATATCCTTCAATTTTCCCCCCCCAAATAATCCGTGTAGATGAGTCTGCGTGCATCCAAAAAAAATGGCCATCAGCTTGCTGGTCAATTTCTCCATCTTTGCTTTCTTCGGAGTTCGTTCGCCTTCAAAATTTCACTTTTTGACTGTTCCTTTGTCTCTGGAGAGTAGTAAAATATTCCACATTGGACTACATACATTTATCGACGCAAAACCTCGTCAGGTTTGCCAAAATACCCTCAGAATTGACCTTACGAATGCGTTTATTTTCCCCTGACAAACAAACGTAGCACCTATCTTGTCGATAGTTTTTTTATACCTAATTTTTCATGCAACATTTAAAACATTGTATTTTGCGAGTAGCCATCAGTAGCTTCAACTATTTTGCGCGCTGTGATTCGTTGATCATTCAAAACCATATCTTGAATATTTTCAATCATTCCGAGGGTAAGCACTTCCTCTTTACCTCCAGAACAATGTTTATCCTTTGAGGATTTACGACCACCTTTAAACTCATTGAAACAATTATAAACATTTTCTAACTCAGAGTAAATGTACCATGAACTTCATTCAATTCAGCATTGTTCTCTTCGATGTTTAACCTTTTAAATGAAAGTCCTTAATCAGCTCTCGAAACTCACTAGTCACAAGATATGGATTATTCTACACAAACTCAAGTTTCTTGCTTCAATCGAGAATAAAAATGAAACCATGTGATGAAAATAGTTAAGGCTTAGACATCTGACTTGTAAGTCATAATGCGTATTACACTCCTCAAATTGAAATTACAACGCAAATAAATAATGCACGTAGCGTCATGCAAATTTCAGGAGCCATAGTGGGGAGATAGAGATACAAATGATTAAATTTGCTAACGCATCTGGTCACGTGATACTCATTACGGGCTATAAAGCCCAGAAACTTTCCCTTCTCATTAACAGCATCTTAGGTTTTGCGTAGAATTTGCGACATTGAAGAAGTGTAGAAAATGACTCAGAGACGTCGGCGAGTCAATACCATCAGCTCACGACCGGGTAATGTGACCAGATTATCGAATTATACGAACAAGGCTTGTCGTTGTGCACAGTAGCATCTCGCGTTGGGCACAACGTGAGTACCATCCATCGTTGTGTCACACGAGGAATTCAGGAATGTCTAAGTGCACACCGAAGAGGAACTGGTGCGCAGAGGGGCACATTTGTGAGCGCAGACCGGAGTATTTGCCAGTTGAAAAATCGAGACCCTTTCTCCATGGCACGTGACATCCGAAGCCAGTTGCCTGCAGGAGCAGGTGGATCTGTGTTCACCCAATCCATACCAAAGAGATTGCCTGATGTGTAGTTACTTGCACGGGTACCAGCAACATCGGTACCTTTAACCACTTAACAAAGAGCATGACGCCTGGTGTGGTGTCATCGTTATCGTTCCTGGGCCATCGAATGGCATCTGGTATTGTTCACGAATGAATCTCGTTTTTGTCTGTAGATGAATGACGGCCGTCGACGGGTATGGCGGCAACCCGGAAAATAATACGAATCAACCCATTTAGCTGAGTGTCAAACCGATCCTACACCGAGCATAATGGTTTGGAGTGAAATAATGTTTGATCACAGGACGCCTTTGGTACACATTGGCGGTCGTTTGACAGCTGACCACTACATCATACACGTTGAGGAGCCTGTTGTTCTGCTCTTGTAGCTGGATGCACCCAACACTGTATTGCAGCAAGACAATGTCAGGTTGCATGTCTCATAACGAACTCTTAACAGCCTGACTGGATTTGACATCCTTCCATCGTGGTAAACTCTCCAGATCTGAGTCCCATCGAGCATCTGTGGGATTTCATTGGACGTGACATGAACCAAGGACCACTAGCTCAAACCGTGAATGATCTGCGCACAGCAGTGGATATGGCTTGGCAACTGTTAATAAGGCAACTATTAATGAACTAATTGATAGAATGCCTAACCAGATTGAGGCCTGTATAGCTGCCCGAGTTAGGCACATTAGATACTGAATCAATTGGCATATAATGATTTTCTTTTTTTTTCTTTTTGTAATCATTTGTATCTCCAGCTCAACGCTGTCGCTCCTGAATTTTTTCCTGACGCTACATGGATTATTATTTGGTGCTGCAATTCACTTTTGAGGACTATATAAATAAGTCATTTTAAATGGTGCGAGTGACTTCTCTTGAATTTTTAAGGATTTAGGGAACAAACCTTGCATGAATTTGGTTTTGGTAAGTAATATATACAAGAATTTTTGGATTATTTTTGTGAGGTATAAAGGAATCTCTATGGGGTTGAGCGAATGACTAATTCAAATTAGAAAACTTTTTAATAAGTAGCTACATTTTTATTTTTAGTTTTTATTTATTTACTGTAATATCTTCGATATTCATCCAAATATTGGAAAGGAATAAAGGCATTATAACATTTCTTGTTGCATTTCGTAATCTGACTCTTTATCAGTTTTAAAAGATTTTCGTCTTATTTAAAGATTATTGTTAAAATAATTGATAATGGATTTAAATATTTTTATTTGATTAATTCTTTTCCTTTCAAAACTCTCTCAGACATATGTATCTTATAGAGTTTGTTAAACTACATTAATTAATACATAGAGAAAATGAAATATGTATTTTAGTTATATTCAATTAAACATTTAAATAAACTTATTCCGATTAAACTGGTTATGTAGAACGACACAATAATTTAATGCTCCCATATTCATTTTCTTGAAATTAAGTTTTTAAAAGCATTTTAATTAATTGTTTTTATATTAATATAAAGTTTTAAGTATTTTGTTTTTCTTCATTACCCAACATATGTTTTGATGGTGAATTATCCACGTAGAAACGAAAAGAAATAAAATTGTATTAATACTTCAGAAATTTTAGATTGAATAATAAAGTTAATTAGTTCTGCAACCAATACATGTTACTGACATAGGTTTTTATTTATTCAGCTACAAAATACACGATTAAAAACCTAGCGAAATGAATTTACTTTGAAAAGAAAATATTAAAAAAATCAATTTGCTGTGTCTCTTAAGAACAAGCCTAATTGATTTTAATAAAAGCCACCTGAAAATATTTAAATTTAATCGTATGAAAACGAGTATAATTTTCGACACATAAATTTATAATACCTTTGTACGAAATATATAATCCAGTTTAATAAAAGCTTCGCCTAATTATTATTTCTTTCTTTTTTTTTCAAATTATATGATGGAAAACACTATGGATCAATTTTAATTTTATTTCAGCATTTTAGCAAGAAATCTATAATAATTTCCTTTTCTTATTGCTCAAAAAATTAAACTAGCTTAGGCGAAAGTTAATTATTTAGTTACAAATTAGGCATATTCGTGATTTATTTTAATAATATCAAAGACATCGTTGAAATCAAATAAAAGAATACAAGTGTCTTATCATAATCTCGAGAAAAATATTTTTTACATACATTTTAATGTTTTAATCAAAGCTTAAACAACTCCTTTTTTTAGAGAATCGAAATGTAAATATTGATTACTCAAAAAAATTAAAAATAAGAATTAACATTCTCATAGATCAGGTATGAGAGTAAATAATATGTATATTCTGATGGAAGAGTTATGAGTAAAGAAGTCATATAAAGTAAATCATAAATCCTAATTCATGCAAGACATAATTCATTATGTATTTATATTTCACATATTGATGCAACGATCTAAAATGATATGAAACTCATTTTTGAACACATGTTTGAAGTGAATGAAAGACATACATTTTTGAAATACTTCACAAAATAATGAACAGATTTAATGTATTTCATTTCAACGTTTCAACACCTATAGAAAACTCATTGAGAAATGTCAGTTCACAGTAAAGTTTCTTTAAGAAAACGTGCTTTTATTCAAGTATCGCTGTCGTTGAATGTACTGTCAAAAAGTATTCAGAGAGTTGTCGCAATTCAAAAGTCGTGTCCTGTAGTGCAGTTTCAATCTAGAATGTATTTTATGTCCTTCTCTAGACTCAAAAACATTTTGCTATTTGAGGTATTTGTATTTCATGCGAAAATAAGAGAACACCCATTAGCATATAATCTTAAATTCTAACCCTGATACGAATGTATGTTGTATTTAAATTTGAATAAGTTTCGATGCTAATAGAAATACAAGTTTGAATAAGTAAGGCAGACGTCTTTGTCATACATATCAGAAAATGTATGACATAGGGATAAGAACTTTATTTTGCCAGACACTCTGGTTTTCCTTAGATATCAAAAGATTTAAGTGAAGACGCAGAGTTATCCGATTAAAAAGCATTTCAAAATAGCTTAAAGTGTCACATTCTGCGTTTAATAAAATCAGATCCTTAGATGATTTAGAAGCTAAAGTTAGTTGGCATGTTTTGCATCAAATGTAGCATATTTGAATGTTTATTTCATTCATTGTTAACTTAGATCCTAGAACATTTTTTTGTAAAAAAAAATTAATGTTTGTCGAATCATTTTTAATTTGTGTGTTGGTTGTAAGTGATATATATACAAGGACATATGTTATAGAACGTTATGAGAGACTAAAATTATCATACGTTAACCGTAGCTGCTATTTTTTGTTATTGAAATATAACTGTAATAAAAACATTTTACTTATATTGTAATTTTTAAAGGAATGAAGGAATGTCTTAGCTCGTGAACTATTACAATAAAATGTTGTTTCCAGTCATAATGTCATCATTTTACACTGAAGGTAAAAAAAAAAAAAAAAAACGCACCTAGAAGAAATAGTACGGTATGTTAAAGTTAGTTGGAAGAGTTATGAACTTAAAGTTAGTTACATAGTAGGTATGCCGCATTAAATTATGCAAATAATTAATATGACAAAAGATTTATGCAAACGTTTACGCCACCCGATGGCGTGAAATTTAATTCTCTGTTGCTATATAAAGTGGCCTTTGTGACTAATTTTCATTATGGTAGTGCTTGTTTATGCTCGATGAGAAATGGCTATGCCTTAGAAATGTCATTAAGAAACATTCGACGACGACTGTTTGCGTAACTGATAGTCGTTGAAAGATGCTACAATTTTGGATATAAATAAGCGGGTTCCATAAACCGACGTATTGCTCGTCAATATTGGCCGTTCTGACCAAGCTGTAAGTAGTTGATTGCAGTGGGTGTGTGAAGCCACACAAACGATTAATAGGTTCTTAGTGACCTAGATTGACCAACAGAAGAAACGATCACTTCATCTGTCGACACACCTGAAGAGTTTCAACGGTCACTATACCCACAATCCAAGCGTAAGTGCTGTTTTCGTACGGAAGCATTGTTTCACGCCAGACTACCTCCAGACGGGTAACTGAAGGAGGTTTGTTCACTGGACACCCGTTACAAACGTCACTTCTAACTGCTCGATGTCATCGTCTTAATTTGTAATACAGTCGGGAGTGAAGAACTTGGATGGCCAGGGAATAGAACCGTATCGCATTCAGCGATGAGTCCTAATTTTGTTTGGGAACGAATGAGGGTCATATATAATTAAACCAATCCTTTCGATAATTATACGATAATTAATTCGATAAGGGTCTTGACTTTTCACCCCATAGTAGGTCTGGTGGTGAGATAAGTCATCACATATGACAGTCCGACGTCACTAGTTAATATGACAAAAGTTATTTAGTTGTGTGAAAGGGAACTTTAACGATTCAACAATATGTTCAGGAAATTTTGCTACCACTTGTGATGCCACTCAAGGCAGGGCATCCAGTCCTGATATTTAGCAAGATAATGTTCAGTCACATAAGATAAATAACACTAGATAACGTCTGAGATAACTGTTAGTCATTCTTTGGCCACCGTACTCACTGTACATGTTCCAATCGGTCACATATGAACTGTTTGGAATTATTACTTCAGCACCCTGACAGCGTGCAAGAACTACTGATATGTCTGCAACACTCGTAGACTAATTTGTTTCAGGGACAGTGTAAGAATTTTTATTCATTAATGCCAGACCTTGTGGCTTCTAGCATCCGTATTATAGAAGACGCAGTCGGATACTTGTATGTTAATATTAATTAATTTGCTGCCTTCCACAGTAAAAAGAGAATTCTGCCTTAATTTTGTTATCATTTATAAATACCAACATCACAATTACATTTTAGTTTACTTTTGGGTGCGTTATATATTTAATTATTTTACCATGAGTGTATTTTATTCTCATTACTAAGGGATCAATACTTTCTTTAAAAATTACGAAATTCTTATATGTATAGTTAGTTACGCAGATAATTGATTAAGCAACCGAAGGTATAAACGTTTTTTGAATAATGATTGAATAATTTAATTAAGTATTAGAATTAAAGCTAGTGATAATATGACAATGGAAAGAAAGTTTTATTTGTTTAGTCATTTCCCCTTCATTCTTTCTTACACACATTCCTTTATTTATTCATTCTTATATTATTCACTCACTTTGTCATTTATGAACTTTTCAATTTTATTCACTCACTCACTCCTTCATTCAATAACTCTTTCAATAATTCTCTCATTTATTAACTCACTTGTTCGTTCATATTCTCAGAAAAGATATTCAGAAACATTTCTATTAAACAAATGGTAGGATGACTATTTTGGCGTACTAAAATAATAACTTTTTAGTAGGCTTATAAATTAATTAGTTTCAAGTCTCCAACTGAAATGCAAGCTACCATTTTAAAATTTAATAGGAATACGTAATACGTAGTATATAGGACAGAACAATTTTATCAAACAAAATTTGAATAATAAAATATCTCGAAACGTATGAAATTTGTTTTGCGTAAATTTATTTAAGAGCACCAATGTTTAAATGAAATTTGAAAAATCTATGAAAATTTTACCTTTATTGTTTTCTCATATTTCATGTTAACGGATTATGTTTTATTTTTATTATACAAAATATCTCTAAAGAGAATGAACATTTAACAAGCTAAAATAAATTGTGAAAAGTTTAAACAAAAATACATAGTTTATATATAGAAATACGAAAATTTCTCTCTTTCTGTATAAATTTAAATATTCCTATTTCATATTTCAAATAAACTGTTCCTCCATTTCCTTATTACAATTTAAAATGTTATGGAATAAATTCCATCATGAAAACGGGATATTTTATTACTATTATGATATAAATAAAAATGCTGTGAAAGTAAATAATTTGAAACACCACAGTGTTTAAAGTTATATAAGGACAGAATCACATTTCAAGAACATGAATAAGTATAAAAATTAAGATTCCTGCATAATGCAATTGAAAATACTTAAAAAAAAGTATATTTATAAAAAAGTATTTATGTAGATTAAGGAATAATATTTTAACAATACAATATATTATAAAAACTGTACCATTAAAAAGAATATTCTTTATAAAAATATTGTAATGAAAGTGGAATTTTACACGCATAATTTAGTTATGAATATTCATTTAATTTGAGGAGCTTTATAGTCCACTCTAGGCTCATTAAAAATATATACATTGAGTATATATATATATGTGTGTGTGTGTGTGTGTGTGTGTGTGTGTGTAAATAGTAACGAATTCATGTATAAGTAATCCTTCCTTCTTGCTTAGTCCAACTCATTAACATCCTCATATAGATCATTTTTACCTAATTGACAAATCTCTTTCCTTTTAAGAAGTAAATGGGCTGCGGTAGCGTAGTGGTCAAGGTCGTGAACTCTCGGTTGGCTGTTTTCGTTCAGTCGCAGGTTCGATTCTTGGCCACCAAAGACCCACCGTGTAGCCTGGGCTGATGTACGTTAAATTTGTTCGGGGCCCAAAGTCCTCCCGTTGGCGTGGCGTGGATGTTAGGAGAGGGGGGTGCTAGTTCAGGTGTCGTCCTCGTCACTTGACATTGGTTCAAAATTACGAAGTTCGTCGCCAATAGCCCTCGCGTTGCTTCTAGTGCGACGTTAATAAAAACTAAACTAAACTAAAATTAAGAAGTAGATTATCAGGTCAAAATAATTCATAATATTCCCCAAGAGGAGAGGTGTCTCTCTATCAATAGTTACTTATAAGACTATATTTTAAGAGAAAGTAAGAATTTAAGTAGCAGTGTAGATGAAAAAAAATTATGGAAAAAATTAATTTAGAAACATAAAGATTTTTATCGAAATGTTACACAGCAAAAAAGGACCAGCCAGATAGCGTAATTATATTGCATAATAGACCTATTCATGTTAGGAAAATGCATAAACAAAATTTACTTTCATCTATTTTTTACAAGAAAGAGATGAAACAGTTTAATCAGCTATAAATAAAATGCAATAAAATGTAAAATATTAACTTTTCTCCAAGATGATTTTGCATTACTATAAAATTATGTGCATGCAACAACATTTGAGTGTGTGTGTGTGTGTAATGAAGTAAAATGACTTGTGTGTGAAGTTTAGAATCATAGGGTTATTACATAAAGATGAATGAAGAGTTACAATATTTTAGATTTTCATTGAATTTGATAATCTATTTTTCAGAGTTATATGTATATTTTATAAAAAATATTTACTTTTGAATATTAAGATGTTTTTATTCATTCCATTTTTTCGATGTGTAAATAAAATAAGCTTGAAATTCTCAGAGCAATAACAAGATACCAAAAATTGCCTTTAAAATCTTATAAAATGCTGGTCAAAAAGTATCAAAAATAGTAACCATAGGTAAAACCATATGATGAACATAATTTGTCTTTCAACACAATATAATTTAATCATAAGTGAAAGAGAGTGATTTATAATTAAATTAAATTTTCAAAACATTTAACATTTTTCATAAATAAGACATTTAAAATTAGTTCCTCCCATTACAATGAAGTATTTTTATTTTAGACATATGATATAATTTTGGGAAGTGAAATATTTACTTCACCTTTTAAAACTTGATGAATAAAGTTTTGAAGTAATATAATAATGAGAATAATGAAGTGAATTCTAAATTTTAATACTGATAGACAAAGAAAGACGTAAGTTTTATGACCTAAATTATTGAAACGCTAATAAACAAGTTTTACACTTAAAAGGCTATTTCATGTTTTTTTTCAGCAAATTGAACCCCTAACGTACCAAAAAAGGAAAGCAATGAAATGATTTCTTTAAAAAAAAAATTGTTAAATGGAAACTTACTTTATTCGCGTATTTTCTCTTTGAGAAATTACAAGGATATTTCATTTTAGAGATAAAGGTCAATACTCTTAATATAGTACCCCATTTCATACAAATAAAAAAAATATTCTTTAATTCTGAAACCAACTAATCTCTTTCACAAAATCCTAAAACATAAGAAGTTAAGATTACTCAAGAAATGTTCTTCATAATTACTGTAGAAAGCAAACTCTGCAAATACATTGCTTTTCAGTTACATAAAAATTCAATTTTTAAAAGTGCTGTTTTTTGTCAAAAATCTTAGTTATCAAAATTGAGAAGATTTTTATATCGTAGCTAATGTATTCGTAATTATTCTCTTTTATCATGAAGAATTACAGATTGGAATATATTCTTTAATATAATTTCTTAAAGCGAAGCACTAACATTAAACTAATTCGTAGTCCTTTAAAAATTAATATTCAAAATTGAAAATAAAATATTTGTCTTAAGTTATGAATTTCTTTAGTTTACTTGTCACTAATTTGGCTAAGATGAATCGGACGTTTCATAAAATTACATGGACTAAGGAATAGATAATTTTTCTTGTTAATTTGGAACAAGTAATAATATGTACTGGTGTTATTCCGTTCTCAAAAACTTTTTGAAAATTTCGGTATTGCTTAGGAATAATAATAATATCACTTCACATAAGAATACGGAATTCCAACGAAGATATTTATTTCCTTTTCCAAAATTACACTGTTGCCAATGTTAAGAACAAAAATGATAAAACAGACAATTCTGCCATAAAAATCAACGACTAAGTTCAGTATTAAAATAAAAGAGCAAATAATAAATTATTGAAGTAGACAAGAATATTCTGTTCGGATATTAAAATAAGACGGACGATAAAACATTAAATTAAATGCATCTTAGCAATTTAAATATATCTTACCTTCACTGAATGTAATTATTATTATCAGAATATATTTTATAATGTCAATCTCTCCTTTAAAGTTTATTTTCCTAACTAGGTTCGTGAATGCAACACGTATCTTGAAACATTAAAAAAAAAATCCCCGGATAATCATCTCAAGCTTCAGAAGGTTAATGCGTCAAGACATTAAGTAAAACAATTTTATATCCACGTTAATTGTTATTCTGACATTAAATCAACAAATTTATAACAGACAACAAATTTATAACAATAATGGTCCAAGTATGCAATTAAATGTTTTTTTTCCGCTTTTTACTTATAGTTTTTACAATTACCTTTTATGATACTTTATTTTTGACTTTAAAAAATGCATGATATCGCTTTATGATGATAGCTTTTCGTACCTCGTACAAGAAATTATTTTTAAAAAGGTTAAAATAATAATAATAATAATGGTTTTAGCATAAGCAGGATGAATTAATGTTCTTGAAAATTAATTTACTGAAGAAATTAATTTTTTTTACTTATATATAAATTATTAGCAATTTTGTAGAAATAGTAACATTGTCGTTGCCTAAAATGAAAAAAAAAAAAAAAATACATAAACGCATCAAATAAAAGTGCATCGTTTTCTACTTTGGATAGTTTACCTTTTATAATTATTTAATATTTTTGAATCACCTTCAATAACTAAAATATATCTAATAATGCATTTTAAGAATTGTATGAAATGAAAAATGCTGAGTAATTCTCAGTTTTGATTTAAATTTATTTAAAATATTGTTGCTACATGTTAATAAAACCCGGTACACTGCTTGTACATAACAGTCTCCAAAAATACGTGCACATTAGGATTTTAATTTAATGTAATTGACGTCGCATTATAGATATAAAAGTTCAAACATTAATCTTTCAGTGGTGAACACTTTTTATGAAAATATTTTGGAACAACCAACTGAACTTGCATTCAACCAATAAGCCATGGCCACAGTAACCTAGTCTCGAACTTATGGCCGGTATCCTTTCCCTTTGAGTTCAAGTTCTGATGCCAACAATGTCCAACTATATAGCGGGACTAATGCACATTGAATGCACAGGTTTCCAAGTCCTCCCGAAGGTATGGTGGGGAAGTTTAGAGAGGATATGCTAACTCAGGGGTCGTCCCTTTAGTCTGTCGCCAGTAGCGCTAGTGTTACCTTTTAGTTCCACGTGAATAATCAATCAACCTACCTTCGAGCAAATTGCTCAAATGGTGTAATTGATATATTGATTTTTTTCTGAATATATTAATTTTTGGTTAGAGGTATTGTTGTGCATAATGTGTTTCATTTTCTATAGTTTTTGCAATGGAATTTAAGAGAGAATTTTAGGTATTTGAATGTTATTCGCTTTAATATCATAACCAGCGTTACATATGAGTTAATGTTTCCCTCATCCAATTTTAGTGTAATTCTAGATTACTATTTTAAGTCATTATGTTGAATTTCAAGAAAATGCTAAATTGATTAAATCAAATCTTCAAAATTTCTATTCATTGAAAATTAACTTCATCTGCTGTCATAAAGATACTATGTCTAGATGCAGGATATATATACTTCATTGTGTTTATGTTTTGTAGATGTTTGAAATCAAAAGAAAGAAATTAAAAGAATTAAAAATCAAAAGAAAATATTAAAATTTTAGGAAAATAAAAACAAAATGTTTCCGTTGTTTGATTTATTAATTTTCCTTAGAGAATTACACTAGTAGATATAAGAAATTAAATGGATACATTTTTTCAAAGTGAAGTTGGAAAATATATTTATTAGCTTGTATGTTTCCCTCACATTATTTAACTCTACGTGCTTTAGAAAGCTTGATTTAATACACAAAAATATTCCCGTTTTCCATTAGAGGATAACCACAGTTTAACAAAGGAAGAAAAATAAAAAAAAAATTATTTAGTTTCTTCACATACTATGCAAGACTATTCAAGTTAATAACTGAAAGTTCGATACCAGATTCAACTTACTTTAACCAAGAATTTCTTATTTTCGCTCATAATCACAGAATATTAGCTACTGCAATTCATTCCAATTCTAAACTACAAGAATATATTTGCTTCTAGTTATCATTTACTCCCTAATTCTTTCAATACTATTTTGTTTATGTATATGAATATCCTTAAATCAATTCATTATACACATTATCGTCCTTTAATTTGTATATATCATGTTTCATTTGCTTAGAAATGACATGGAAATTTATGCAACTCAAATTACGAAGCCCTTCAAGGTTAGGGAAGAGAAAAGGCTAATGCCTCATCTTCACATATCCACACACCTTCCAATAAGTATTTAAAGAGTATCCATACTTGGATTAGCTGTCATAGGAAAAAATACAGGAGAAAAAGAATCTGATTGCAAGGTACGACGAAAACCGCACTCCAAAAAAAACATGTGCTTTTTAAAGTAAAAGATACATGAAAAATATATTACAACGCAACAAAGATAAATATAACGGCATTAAGAATATAAAGACATTAAAAATACTTATAAATATAACAAAGGAAAATATTGCGTAATACTGAAATATACAAATAAAAAGAGAAACGAAAGAAAGTTTAATGTTTCATTACTCAATTCAAGGTATCGAACAAGATATAAAATTAAATTCAATGTTGGACACACATTTGAAGTCTGTAAGAACCATTATTGTATCAGACAGGATTTACGTAATAGCAGGATTCTGTGAAGAATTGCGATTTTCCATCAATCAAAAATTAAACAAATATAAAACTCTCCGATACATCATTTTATCCTTCGAATTCTGGAATTGATTGAGAAATAACCAAGCATCTCTCTTTCATTTTTACTGAAGTATCAACTTACCTATTTCAGGATTTAATATTCTGTTTAGGCCTTATGACGATTCTCTATTCATGTAATTTTTGGGCGCATTATTGATTGTGTTTGAATTCAAAATTATTCATATTTAAATGAATGTAGATTGGATAGAAGTTATGAAGTGTAAGAAATAGGTTAGATAAATTACATTTATACGCAACGAGGAGATGAATAATATGGAGGTTAGAAAGTTGGTGGTAGAAGTTAATTGTTTGAATTGATCTCTAAATGAAAGAATAAAGACCGTTTTGTTGTAATCATAAAGTGTTGTAATACAGCCTAGTCGAGTTTTTCAGGTAATTTCCTTGGAAACTCGTTAAAATTTAAATTATTTAAAATAAAACCTCCACCCAATCAAAGGAAACGGGATTATGTAAATTAGTTACACTATATAAAGGCGTGTAACCGAGTGATCGTGAAACACGTATATATAAAATATGCCGAAGATCGTATGAAATAAAGAGTGAGAAGAAATTTAATAGTGCACTCAATATATTTGTTTGTGAATGAAATCTAATTTGCTGTTTGTAGAACAAAGATCCGACTCTACCTTGTAGAATCCGAACCTTCGATACAACTTCATAATCATATACTCGTGCCTAAGTATCAGGGTAAGCATAATATTTAATATTTATGTAACGCATGTTGAGTGATCGGGAAGATTTAAAGAATTTTCCTTCATTGTATAAGAGTAAATAAATAAGAGATTTGAATAATATTTTATGCCTGTGTTAACTGACCGAAATTGGACATATCTGTGCTTAAAAATTAAGTTAAACACTTTTTTTTGGTGATTTAATATGATTTTAGATGTTTTTTTTTAGTTTAGGTTTTATTAACGTTGCACTAGAAGCAACACAAGGACTGTTGGCGACAGACCTCGAAATTTTGAACCACGGTCAAGTGACGAGGACGACACCTGAGCTGGCACCCCCTCTCCTAAATTCCACACCACGCCAATGGCAGGACTTTGAGAGTCGAAAGATTTAATGTGCATCAACCCCGGCTACACGGCAGTTCTTTAGCGGACAAGGAACAAACCCGCGACTGAACGAAAACCGCCGGCCACGAATTGATTTAATATGACAGAAAGTGTCAGGAAATAGGCCTGCGTGCAAGAGTTTCCGGATCATAGTTTTTCACGTAGTCATTGCCTGATGAAAAGTTTTCACAACTGTTTTCTCGTTTGCTCATTTGAAGGTAGACATTGATTCATTCAGAGGAGTTCAGGAAACGTGTCTGGGGTGCCCAGAACGCACCTCAGAACACTTTTCTTTTCAGTACCCATCATAATAAAAGTGGATCAATGAATAAATAGAGAAAAATATAGAACACATTTTCTTTGACTCAACAACTATCCGTCAGAGGATTACTTCATTCTTCCAAATTATTCAGAGTATTTTGCAAACTCCATCGCATCATTATTAAATATAACTATTATATTTTTAAAAACTCTTGTTGAAAATAACCCAGGAAATCCAACACCAAGAACTTAGCATATACAGTGTTGCAAATTTATTCTAATGGTTGCCTTTTTATAAATCAGAATTTTCTTATGCTTAAATAAATTCCAGTAATACGCCTGTCCCCACAAATTTGAAAGAAAAGAATGAATATAGTTTTGTTCGAACATTCAACTTTATACACTCAATTGTTTCCAAGGTCAAAATAAATGAAATAAGCCTTCTGTTATAAATCTCGAAAGACTACAATGCACAGTTTTAAAATCTATAATAAATATCTAGTTTTATAACAAATATTTTTATTGCTCATACACGATGAAAGTGGTTTTCAGATATGCTCGATATAAAATTTAAATTATTGAACAAGTTAACTTGAAGATAACAATAAAATACCATGCTTCTGCACAATGGTATTTCAAAATTATGAATAAATTCTCACTAAAATAAGAAGGGCAAAATCAGTTTTAAATTTCTCCAAATATTTGAAGTACAGGCATAAAGTTAATAAAATGTGAACATAGTGAATCCGGCAAAACGTGTGACAACACAAGAGTAACAAATCATTCATATGCGAAAACAAGTTGTAATTCATATCCACAGAAATTATAAAATGAAAAATCATAAAAACACCACTAAAGCAAATACTTTCGAATAAACTTTGAAAATAAAATTTTGCAATTATTAATAGCTCTAGCACATTTGTTATTATTATTATCTGAATAGCAAAGGAACATTTTAGAATAAAGAACTAGAAATTAAAATTTATTTCCAAAATATTTTCATTAAAGAAGTCTAAATTATTAATCCAATAATTTACAGGTTCCTATCATTAATATTTCCCAAAAGGTAAATTGCTTTATGGGGTTATTTGTGTCGTTCAGATTTTTATTTGTTCTCGAGACAACCTCATCAAACCTCTGACTCAAGGTCCTCCAAAGACTGATCTAAATCTCTTCCCCATTTCTAATTCATAAATCAAGAATCAGAATCATCAAAATTTCGTCTCTAAATCAAAGGAAATATTCTGGCTTTCCATGGTAAAGCCTTGTTTATACATTTTTAAAAATCAAATTAATTAAATGATAAGCAATCGAAGAGGATGACAACCACTCAAAATATCCATATGCACCAAATTAAAGCTAGTGAGAATTTGAGGTTTAGCGAAAAGAGGATTTTAGTGGTGGCGGAAGAGGAAACTCCACCTCTTCCTTTCTGAATACAAAAAGAACCGACAAGAAGATGATGTCTGGGCTGTAATAGCCCTGTTTATCTGAAAGTTGTTATTGTAGAAAGGTTTTCTACAAGCACGGTCTGTTGCCTATGGGTATTAGTCCTTTTGCCTAGATCGCACAGCCGTACCAAAAGGCTGTTGTTACTACAATGGGTTCTTTTATTTAAATGTACCAAATGTTTTGTTACTTTGAAATGCGACGACATTACAACACTCACCTTTGCTTCATTGTGGGTGATGAGTCTCCTTTGCGGATCGCGTCAACAAGAACAGTTGTATTGGCTTCAACATTTTAATTTTCAAAATAATCAGATCGAGTGTTCATTGATTTAGTTATTGATGATAAGGTACTTCACCCAAGCACAATATTAACACATTTTCTCGTGAAGAATTTTCCACGGGGAGCACGGTATCCTGAACAGCAATGCTAACTGAACCTTTTCAGTTTGTTATTCAGTAATGACGAGCTAATTTTACGAAACAGTTGTTTTTATCGCATTACTGAACAGCTTCTCATCACAAGAACAGATGGAGTGAGGGTGTTCACCATTCAAACACCAGAGGTTGAATTTATCTGGTTCTGCTCATAGAAATATCCAGACGACGGCTGGCCCATCGACTTCACTGAACGAGACGCCAGATCGAGACGGTGTTTTCTGTCAAATATCTTCTTTGTTATCATCCAAGAGTCCATATTTCAGCAGCACTACATTCTGCGATTCTTTAAGATTTCAGATTCCGTCGTTTGTTGGTTTTCATTCCACCTTCATAGTTAATTTTTGAATACTGCTTTCATTGAGGCTATAAAGAGCACCTGACGCAAGGATTTCATTTTTCTGCTTCAAATTCTTCCATAATTCAATTTTAGAGAACTTCCAGATCTATGCAAAATTGGGTTCTGACTCAATGGCATCATCGAAATTTTCGAAATGTCCAACGCTACAGAGCAAATGATGAGATCACTGCATAATATCCAATCTGTATTTTCTCGACTACCTACTGCAAGTCGAAAATTTTTAAGATTAACTGACTTTGTTTCTGTGTCATGTTCCAGAACGGCAGCTGTTACAAAATGAAACTTTTGTTGGCCCTAGATTGAATATTGCTGACTTTTCCCAAACTTCATTTGTGTTAGCAATTGTCCATCCTGACAAAGTTCACTTGGCTGATGATACGGATAATATAATGTTCTCACAAGCTTTCGATCGGTATCAAAGTGAGATCTCGTAGCCATTCAATGGCATCGGCGACTTTCAGCTTTTCTTTCATCAAGATCCGTCGGAAGTGCTCTTATAGAACCCAGATATATTCATTCTAATACATGCTAACTGCATAATTCGTCAGCAGTTCCTGGCTCTTATGACCAATGTGGAAGAACTAAATGAAAATATGCACAATTACGGAAAGATGTTTCATTTTCTAGAAAGACATCTAAAAGAGAGTACAGTGGTGAGCCACGCTTGAGATTTAACAGTATCGAATCATAGTGGACGTATAATTTTAGTCAGTAATTGAATCCTATTGTGCACCAAGCAGAGTAGTACATGGAGCGGCGTATTCCATTTTATGTTGGGGGTGAAAGCAATGATTACTGGATATCCAACAGAATGAATATTCGCCTCTAGAAAGAACCATGCAAATTAACATTACTATAAAAGAAGGCAGTGAAGAAATGAAGTTGATAGGTTGTTTGATTGGTTTTTATTAGGTCACAATTCAGAAGCTAGCACGATTAGCTATTAGAGAGGCCCGTACTTCCAGAACTGCTCAAGTCTGATGAGTATGGACATCTGCAGCACACCTCCTCACCTTCTTAATAGTATAATCCTACAGAGATGGGAGAATGAGAATTGAGATTGCAAAAAAGAGATTGGATTTAGAGAATTGATGAGCCAAATTATAAAAAGTACGAAAATGTAAAGTGATATTATAAGAGGATTCATGAATTGTTCCAATACCAGATTTATAATGGAGCGCATCCCATAATGTCGATTTTGTGACAATAGAAGTATAACATCACATTAGTAGAAGATGACTATGTAACTCTCAGTGTATACTCATTTTGCTTTAGAGAAGGAACGAAGATATTTAGAACCAAGAAGTGTATGAATATCACAAATGCGTGTAGTAGATGATAGAGGTTTTATTAAAAGATTTCGATGGCAATGTTTTTTCGAATAATAAAATTAAAAACGTTCATTCAAACGGACATCAACTCATAACAAGAAAAATCAATCGCATAGAAGTTAACACTTTAAGGAACTACGTCTCTGCCTAAAAGAAACATTCAAATGAATAACATAAAATCTTTAAAATGCAAAATGAAGAAATAAAACATTTTTCAAGAAACTAAAGGGAATTTTAAAAAAATGCTTTGAAGTTAACGTTATTTGTACCACAGGTTATTTTATACCAATTGTTATCAGTTTCTGTTTTGCAATCTTTTCCTTTTCTACATGTGCACAAAAAATTAATCAACAGATGATAATCTTGTTAACACTCAGGAGGTTTGAAAAAAATTAAGATCTTTTGTTGAAAGAAAGTCCTCAAGGAACTAATATCGCGTTAAAAAAACGGATCATGGATGAATCAGTTTATTGAATCACAGAAAGTGATTTCGACAATATTTTATCAACTTATCTAGACATACATCACTTTGTCCGTACAATGTCTCATGCTGATATAGCAATCTTGAATCTCTAGTATGCTATAGTTCCTTTTTTTTCCCCATCGGTTCTGCATCAACCGTGAAAACTCACCATGATTAAAATTCTCTTCGATTATTTACCACTTTAAACAACACACTATTAATCTAACATCTCCTCATTAGATAATTTTTCAGACATGCAAAATCAATTTTAAACAGTCATTAAGCTTATCAGTTCCAATTTGCAAGAGATGACAAAAAATTCAAATATTGTTTTATCAAGTGTCCTTAAGTGGTTTAGTAATATCGCTATCAAAATGAATCTTCTACCTGCTGATACACTGAGCTTTTTTCTAAACATGGATGCCATGTTAGAATTCCAAAGTAGTAAGAGGTGCAATAATGAAAACGAAAACGAGATCTAAATAAGAAACTTCTAAATTTCAATTTATTTCATTACTACATACAATTAAGGGTCAATCAATTTACAAACAGTTGAGGTTGTGAATAATAATACAGTTGATTCATATAATTATCGGAGTGAACACATGTTTTCTTGTAATAGTTAATCGTTTTACTAGCGGATTAGGCTCCATTTAGGTCACTCAAACCTGGTCTGCTAAGGTATGTTGAGAACAGAATATGATAGCTTTAAACTTACATACGTTCTATTACTCAATCATACTGGTTTTCGAATGATCTATTTCGATTACTGAATTGGCTTTTTGGCACTATCTTTATTTGGAACATTTATGATTTTACTACAGAAAATTAACTATTGCCCTTCAATCCAAATTCTATTCAAAATAAATCACATATCACAGGTATTCACTCAACTTATCATTCCATTCAGCTGCTCATAATGTATCCTTACATCAATTTATTACACTCTACTTTCATCTAATTTGCAGAGATCATTTTTATTTAAGTTTCGGAAAGTTGTTGAAAATTTAAATATAAAATCCAGAAACTACATCAGATATTTGGTAAAGAAAATATTAGAGTGATAACCTATTGTTAGCAAGTTAGATCAAATAATTGTACTCACCAAGTCCTAGCTTAGAATTATACAATAGAAACAAACAAATCGAGACATTTGAAACATGTCTCTTAATATTCATCTGACAAAAAAATCTGAATCAAAGTTTAATAGGTATAATTCTACTCGTAATTGAAAATGCATACGATATTTGATTCATATGATTTGTTTTAGTCATGAGTCTTCAGCTATGCTATAAATTTATTTTCAGTAAATTCTCCTCTGTTCATATCTTCCTGCGTACACACCTTATGAACCTAATAGTAAGACTGTCAGTTTAGTCGCATTTATATCGATTACTAAAATCTCATTTCTATACAAAAAAATAAAGCTCATTCACTATAAGAACATATGTTTCATTTAAAAAGTTTAAAAAGTTTTGATTTGATTTATCACGCTACTAAATTTATGCATAATTTCTTTTCTTACATAAAATGACATTTGAGGAGAAACATTGAGGAGAAAAATGCCGAAATACTATTCATTTATATTTCTACATAGTATGCTTCTAACGTTAACTCAATACGTTAACCTTGACATCACATGTTTTTCTTAAGTGAATTTTGACCCAGTGTAAAATATACTTTCCAATTCCTAACTTATCTACAATCCATCATATCCGTTTTCGATGCAATTATTTTCGAGTTTGATACGACATGATTCGAAAAGTTCTTATAAAAAATAGCTGAAATAAATTATTTCCAGTATATATTTGTAGCAAAACAAATTTCAAAGTATACAGATATAGCTAAGCACCAAGTGTTCTTGAAACTCTTTAGTCAACTGAAGTAACATTCGAAGGGCCAAAAATAGGCATCTGTTTGGCACGACCTCCTGTTCGACGAATCGATGATTCACATCGAGTCATTTTATTTAATTGGGAAATAAAAACAAAGATATAGGGTAGCAAATGCTGGATGCTGTAAAGATTGAGGATTGACCTTTTTCTTGATTCTCTCTCATCAGGTCTCAATAGCAACAGGAATATCCTTCAATTTCCCCCCCAATCCGGAGTAGATGAGTCTGGTGGCACCAAAAAATCATCAGCTTGTGGTCAATCTCTCATCTTTGCTTTCTTCGGAGTTCGTCTGCCTTCAAAATTTCACTTTTGACGTCTGTTGTCTCGGAGAGTCAGTAAAACATATTTACATTGGACTACATATGAGTTTATTCGACGCAAAACCTCACTGAGACAAGGATTTCCATTTCCCTAACTCTACAGACTCTCCTCCTGAAATCCTTGAACCTCATGATCCATGAATGAAGTTTATGATTCCCTGACAACCAAACGTAGCACCTCATCTGTCGATAGTTTTTTATCTAACTCCATGCAACATTTAAAAACGTAATTGTTTATAGCCATCAGTAGCTTCAACTATTTTGGCGCGTGATCTGTTGATCATTCAAAACCATATCTTGAATATTTTCAATCATTCCGAGGGTAAAGTATCTCCTTACCTCCAGAACAATGTTTATCCTTTGAGGATTTACGACCATCTTTAAACTCATTGAAACAATTATAACATTTTCAATCCAGAGTAAAACACCATGAACTCATCCAATTCAGCATTGTTCCTTCTGATGTTTAACCTTTAAATGAAAGTCCTTAATCAGCTCTCGAAACTCAATAGTCACAAGATATGGATTATTCTACACAAACTCAAGTCTTTGTCAATCAGAATAAAACCATGATGAAAATAGTTAGCTGCTAGACATCTGACTTGTAAGTCATAAGCGCATACACTCCTCAGAAATTATAACGCAAATAAAACACCACGGTCATGCAAATTTCAGAGCCATAGTGGGAGATAGAGATACAATGATTAAATTGCTAACGCATCTGGTCAGTGATACGCTGGTACGCCAAATGTCCAAACTTTCTCCTTCAAACAGCATTTCAGGCTGGCAGTGAATCTGAAGAAGAAGTTAGAAAATCGAGACTCGCTGAGACTGCCCAATCAACACATCAGCTCACGACCCGTAATGTGACCAGATTATCGAATTATACGAACAAGGCTTGTCGTTGTGCATACAGGCAGTTCTCACGGGCCATACCATGAACCATCGTCGTGTCACACGAGGAATCCAGGAACGTCTGGGCACCAACGAAATGAACCGGGTAGCAGAGGGCACATTTGTAAGACACGGGTATTTGCCAGTTGAAAATCGAGACTTCCAGCACTGACATCCGGCAAGCGCGCTCATGGGAGCAGGTGGATCTGTGTTCACCAATCCATACCAAAGAGATTGCCTGATGTGAGTTACTTTCCAACGGGTACAGAACATCGGTACTTTAACCACTTAACAGAAGGCATACGTCCGTGGTGTCATCGTTATCGTTCTGGGCCATGGAATGGCAATCGGTATTGTTCACGAATGAATCTCTGCTTTTGTCTGTAGATGAATCGACGGCCGTCGACGGGTATGGCGGCAACCCGGAAATAATACGAATCAACCCATTTAGCTGAGTGCTAAACCGATCCTACACCGAGCATAATGGTTGGAGTGAAATAATGTTTGATCACAGGACGCCAAGTCACATTGAGGTCGTTTGACAGCTGACTACATCATCACACGTGAGGAGCCTGTTCTGTTCTGTAGCTGGATGCACCCAACACTGTATTGCAGCAAGAAATGTCAGGTTGCATGTCTCATAACGAACTCTTAACAGCCTGACTGATATTTGACATCCTTCCATCGTGGTAAACTCTCCAGATCTGAGTCCCATCGAGAGCATTGGGATTACTGAGTGACATGAACCAAGCGACCACTAGCTTAAACCGAATTATTCGCACAGCAGTGGATATGGCTTGGCAACGTTAATAAGGCAACTATTAATGAACTAATTGATAGAATGCTAACCAGATTGAGGCCTGAATAGCTGCCCGAGCAGCAATAGATACTGAATCAATTGGCATATAATGATTTTCTTTTTTCTGTAATCATTTGTATTCCAGCTCAACGCCAGTCGTCCTTTTCGACGCTACATGGATTTTATTTGGGCATTCACTCTTGAGGACTATATAACTAAGTCATTTTAAATGGTGCAGTGACTTCTCTTGAATTTTTAAGGATTTAGGGAACAAACCTTGCATGAATTTGGTTTTGCAAGTAATATATACAAGAATTTTTGGATTATTTTGTGAGGTATAAAGGAATCTCATGGGGTTGAGCGAATGACTAATTCAAATTAGAAATCTAATAAGTAGCTACATTTTATTTTAGTTTTTATTTATTTTTAATAATATCTTCGATATTCATCCAAATATTGGAAAGGAATAAAGGCATTATAACATTTCGTTGCATCGTAATCTGACTCTTTATCAGTTTTAAAGATTTTCGTCTTATTTAAAGATTATTGTTAAAATAATTGATAATGGATTTAAATATTTTTATTTGATTAATTCTTTTTTTTCAAAATCTCAGACATATGTATCTTATAGAGTTTGTTAAACTACATTAATATACATATTAGAGAAATGAAATATGTATTTTAGTTATATTCAATTAAACATTTAAATAAACTTATTCCGATTAAACTGGTTATGTAGAACACACAATTAATCTCCCATCGTCCATATTCATTTTCTGAAATAAGTTTTAAAGCATTTTAATTAATTGTTTATATTAATATAAAGTTTTAGTATTTTGTTCTTCATTACCCAACATATGTTTTGATTGAATTATCCACGTAGAAACGAAAAGAAATAAAATTGTATTAATATTCAGAAATTTTAGATTGAATAATAAAGTTAATTAGTTCTGGAACCAATACATAGTACAATAGTATTTATTCAGCTACAAAACACTGATTAAAAAACCTAGCGAAATGAATTTACATTTGAAAATAGGATAAAATCAATTTTGTGTCTCTTAAGAACAAGCCACTGATTTTAATAAAGCCACCTGAAATAATATTAAATTTAATCGTATGAAAACATAATTTTCGACACAAATATTGTACCTTTGTAAGAATATATAATCCAGTTTAATAAAAGCTTCGCCTCATATTATTCTTTCTTTTTCAAATTATATGATGGAAACACTATGGATCAATTTTAATTTTATTGAGCATTTTAGCAAAGAAATCTATAATAATTCTTCTTTTCTATTGCTCAAAAAAATTAAACTAGCTTAGGCGAAAGTTAATATTAGTTACAAATTAGGTATATTCGTGATTTATTTTATAATATCAAAGATATCGTTGAAATCAAATAAAAAATACAAGTGTCTTAATTCTCGAGAAAATATTTTTACATACATTTTAATGTTTAATCAAAGCTTAAACAACTCCTTTTTAGAGAATCGAAATGTAAATATTGATTACTCCAAAATTAAAAATAAGAATAACATTCTCATAAGATCTAAAGGAGAGGAATATGTATATTCTGATGGAAGAGTTATGAGTAAAGAAGTCACATAAAGTAAATCATAATCCTAATTAGCAAGACAAACATTCATGTATTTATATTTCACATTAATGATGCAACGATCTAGAAATGATGAAACTCATTTTGAACACATGTTTGAAGTGAATGAGACATACATTTTGAAATATCACAAAATAATGAACAGATTTAATTATCTTCAACGTTTCAACACCATAGAAAACTCATTGAGAAATGTCAGTTCAAGTAAAGTTTTTAAGAAAACGTGTTATTCAAGTATCGCTGTCGTTGAATGTACTGTCAAAAGTATTCAGAGAGTTGTCAATTCAAAAAAAGTCGTCCTAGCAGTTTCAATCTAGAATGTATTTATGTCCTTCTCAGACTCAAAAACATTTCTTATTTGAGGTATTTGTATCATGCGAAAATAAGAGAATCCTATTAGCATATAATTAAATTCTAACCCTGAGATGAATGTATAGTTGTTTAAATTTGAATAAGTTTCGATGCTAATAGAAATACAAGCGAATAAGTAGCAGACGTTCTTGTTTGGACATATCAGAAAATGTATGACATAGATAAGAACTATTTTGCCAGACACTCGGTTTCCTTAGATATCAAAAGATTTAAGCACACGCAGAGTTATCCGATTAAAGCATTTCAAAATAGCTAAAGTGCGTCAATTCTGCGTTTAATAAAATCAGATCCTAGATGATTTAGAAGCCAAAGTTAGTTGGCATGTTTTGCATCAAATGTAGCATATTTGAATGTTTATTTCATTCATTGTTAACTTAGATCCAGAACATTTTTTTGTAAAAAATTAATGTTTTGTTCTAATCATTTTTAATTTGTGGCGTTAAGTGACATATATACAAGGACATGTTGAAGGAACAGAGACCAATTATCATACGTTAACCGTAGCTGCTATTTTTGTTATTGAAATATAACTAACTAATAAAAACATTTATATATTGTAATTTTTAGGAATGAAGGAAGTCTTAGCTCGTGAACTATTACAATAAAATGTTGTTTCAGTCAATGTCATTTCCTTACATTGAAGGTAAAAAAAAAAAGCACTCTAGAAGAAATAGACGTATGTTAAAGTTAGTTGGAAGAGTTATGAACTTTAAAGTTAGTTAATAGTAGGTATGCCGCATTAAATATACAATTAATATGACAAAGATTTATGAAGAATCGTTTACATCCCTGATGGCGTGAAATTTAATTCTCTGTTGCTATATAAAGTGGGCCTTGTGACAATTTCATTATAGCAAAGTGTTGCTTTATGCTCGATGAGAAATGGCCATGCTAGAAATGTCATTAAGAAACATCTGACGACGACTGTTTGCGTAACTGATAGTCGTTGAAAGATCGCACAATTTTGGATGTAAATAAGCGGGTTCCATAAACCATCGTGCATCACCAATTGGCCGTTGCGACCAAGCTGTAAGTAGTTGATTGCAGGGTGTGAAGCCACACAAACGATTAATAGGTTCTAGTGACTCCAGATTGATCCAACAGAAACGAACGATCTACCATCTGTCGACACACCTGAAGAGTTTCAACGGACAACGATACCCACAACTGCTCAAGTTGCTGTCACGGATTAATTGCTCACGCCAGACTACCTCCAGAGTCAACTGAGGAGGTTTGTTCACTGACACCCAGTACAAACGTCTACTAACTGCTCGACATGTCTTAATTTGTAATACAGTCGGAGAGAAGAACTTGGATGGCCAGGAATAGAACCGTATCGCAGTTCAGTGAGTCCCACTTTGTTTGGGAACGAATGAGGGTCATATAATTAAACCAATCCTTTCTGATAATTATACGATATCAATTCGATAAGGGTCTTGACTTTTTCACCCCATAGTAGGTCTGGTGAGATGGAAAGTCATCACATTAAGACAGTCCGACGTCACTAGTTAATATGACAAAGTTATAGTTGTGTGAAAGGGAACTTTAACGATTCAACAATATGGGTTCAGAAATTGTTACCACTTGTGATGCCACCAAGGCAGGGCATCCAGTCCTGATATTTAGCAAAGACAATGCTCAGTCACATAAGATAAATAACACCAGATAACGTTGAGATAACTGTTAGTCATTCTTTGGCCACCGTACTAATTGTACATGTTCCAATCGGTCACATATGAACTGTTTGGAATTATTACTTCAGCAATCTCTGACAAGCGTAAGAACTACTGATATGTCTGCAAATCGTAGACTAATTTGTTTCAGGACAGTGTAAGAATTTTTATTCATTAATGCCAGACCTTTGTGCTTTAGCATCCGTAGTATATGAAGACGAGTCGGATTACTGTATAATATTAATTAATTTTGCTGCCTTCCACAGCAAAAAGAGATTTGCCTTAATTTTATCATTTATAAATACCAACATCAGAATTACATTTTAGCTTACTTTTTGGGTGCGTTATATTTAATTATTTTACCATGAGTGTATTTTATTCTCATTACTATTATGGATCAATACTTTCTTTAAAAATTACGAAATTTTATATGTATAGTTAGTTACAGATATTGATTAAGAACTGAAGGTATAAATGTTTTTTGAATAATGATTGAATAATTTAATTAAGTATTAGAATTAAAGCTAAGATATTGATGACAATGGAAAGAAAGTTTTATTTGTTTATACTCTTCATTCTTTCTCTACACAATTCCTTTTATTTATTCATTTTATATTGTCTTCATACTTTGTCATTATATTTTTATTATTCACTCACTCACTCCTTCATTCAATAACTCTTCAATAATTCCTCTTCATTTATTAACTCACCTTGTTCTGTTCATATTCTCAGAAAAGATCAGAACATTTCATTAAAACAAATGGTAGGATGACTATTTTATGCAACAAAATAATAACTTTTAGTAGGTTTATAAATTAATTAGTTTCAAGTCTCCAACTGAAAGCAAGTACCATTTTAAAATTTAATAGGTGAATGCACATAATGTAGCTATATAGACAGAACAATTTATCAACAAAATTTGAATTAAAAAATATTCAGAAACGTATGAAATTTGTTTTTATGAAATTTATTTAAGAACCAATGTTTAAATGAAATTTGAAAATCTATGAAAATTTTACCTTTATTGTTTTCTCATATTCATGTTAACGATTATGTTTTATTTTTATTATACAAAATATCTCTAAAGAGAATGAACATTTAAGCAAGTAAAATAAATTGTAAAAGTTTAAACAAAAATAATAGTTTATATATAGAAATACGAAAATTCTCTCTTCTGTATAAACTAAATATTCTCATTCATATCAAATAACCACCATTCCTTTTCAAATTTGAATGTTATGGAATAAATCTCCATGAAAACCATGATTATTTATTTATAGATATAAAAAAAAGCCGTGAAAGTAAATTAATCGAAACACTGTTTAAAGCTCATATACGACAGAACCGTCATTTCAAGAACATTTAGCATAAAATTCAAGATTCCTCTGAACGCAACGAAAGTTACTTAAAAGCATATTTATAAAAAGTAGATGATTGAATGAACACATTTTAACAATAATATATTATAAAAACTGTACCATTAAAAGAATATTCCTTTACAAAAATATTGTAATGAAAGTGGAATCTTACACCTAATTCTAGTTAGAATATTCACTTATTGATGAGCTTTCCACAGTCCACCTAGGTTCATTTTAAAAATATCACTATACAGATATATAGAAGTGTGTGTGTGTGTGTGCGTGTGTGTGCGTGTGTGTGTGCGTAAACAGTAACGAATCCTGTATAGTAACCTTCTTCCTTGCTTTAGTCCAACTCATTAACATCCTCATATGATCATTTACCCAATTGACAAAATCTTCCTTTTAAGAAGTAAACTGGTCAGCGTAGTGGTCGGCTGGTCGTGAACCTGGTATTGTTTCGTTCAGTCGCAGGTTCGATTCTGGCCACCAAAGACCACCGTGTGCCCATCGATGTACGTTAAATTTGTTCGGGGCCCAAAGTCCTCCCGTTGGCGTGGCGTGGATGTTAGAGAGGGGGGTGCTAGTTCAGGTGCTCGTCCTCGTCACTGACATTGGTTCAAAATTACGAGTTCGTCGCCATAGTCTCCTCGTTGCTTCTAGTGCGCGACGTTAATAAAAACCAAAACTAAAATTAAGTAGATTATCAGGTCAAAATAATCACATATTCCAAGGATGAGAGGTAGTGTCTCATCAATAGTTACTATAAGACTATATTTTAAGAGAAAGCAAGAATTTAAGTAGCAGTGTAGATGAAAAACATGAAAAATTAATCTTAGAAACATAAAGATTTTATCGAAATGTTACACAAGAAGCAAAAGGACCAGCCAGATGAAGGTATATATTGCATAATACGACCTATCCATGTTAGGAAAATGCATAAACAAAATTTACTTTATCTATTTTAAGAAAGAGATGAAACTAGCTTAATCATATAAATAAAACGTGAATGTAAAATATTAATCCTTTCCAAGATGACTTTGCATTACATAAAATTATGCATGCAACAACATTATGCGTGTGTGTGCGTGTGTGTGTGTGTGTGTGCGTGTGTGTGTGTGTGTGTGCAGACAATGAAGAAAATGACTTGTGTGAAGTTTAGAACTCATGGGTTATTACATAAAGATGAATGAAGAGTTACAATATCTTAGATTTTCATGAACCTGATAATCCATTTTCAGAGTTATATATCTTATAAAATACTACTTTTGAATATTAAGATGTTTTATTCATTCCATTTTTCGATTTAAATAAAATGTTTGAAATTTCAGAGCAATAACAATAAAACTACTTTAAAATCTTATAAAATGCTGGTCAAAAAGTATCAAAATAGTAACCATAAGTAAAACCATATGAGAACATAATTTGTCTTTCAACAAATAATTTAATCATAAGTGAAAGAGATTTATAATTAAATTAAATTTTCAAAACATTTAATTTTACAAAATAACACATTTAAAATTAGTTCCTCCCATTACAATAGTTTATTTTAGACATATGATATAATTTTGGAAGTGAAATATTTATTCACCTTTAAACTTGAGAATAAAGTTTTGAAGTAATAAATAATGAGAATAATGAAGAATTTGAATCTTTACACTGATAGACAAAGAAAGACGTAAGCTTTTGACTAAATTATTGAAACGCTAATAAACAAGTTTTAACTTTATGTTCATGTTTTTTCTTTAGCAAATTGAACCCTAACGTACCAAAAAAAGGAAAGAATGAAATGATTTCTTTAAAAAAAATTGTTAAATGGAAACTTATTTTATTCGCGTATTTTCTGAGAAACATGATATTTCATTTTAGAGATAAAGTCATTACACTTAATATAGTACCCTATTTCACAAATAAAAATACCTTTAACTTCCAACTAATCTCTTCACAAAAATCCTAAAACATAAGAAGTTAAGATTACTCACAAATGTTCTTCATATCAGTAGAGCAAACTCTGCAAATACATTGTTTTCAGTTACATAAAAATTCAACTTTTGTTGTTTTGTCAAAATCTTAGTTATCAAAATTGAGAAGATTTTTTATCAGAAGTACGTATCTCGTAATTATTCTTTATCATGAAGAATTACAGATTGAATATATTCTTAATATATTCTTAAAGCGAAGCACTAACATTAAACTAATTGTAGTCCTTAAAATTAATATTCAAAATTGAAAATAAAATATTTGTTTAAGTTATGAATTTCTTTAGTTTATTTGTCACTAATTTGGCTAAGATGAACTGACGTTTCATAAAATTACATGGACTCAGAATAGATAATTTTTCTTGTTAATTGGAACAAGTACAATACTGGTAACCTGTTCAAAAACTTTTGAAAATTTCATATTGTTTAGAATAATAATAATATCACTTCACATAAGAATAAGAATTCCAAAGAAGATATTATTTCCTTTTCCAAAATTAATTGTTGCCAATGTTAAGAACAAAATGAAAAACAGACAATTCTCATAAAACAACGACCGTCTGTTATTAAAATTAAAAAGAGCAAATAATAAATTATTGAAGTAGACAAATATTCTGTTCGGATATTAAAATAAGACGGACGATAAAACATTAAATTAAATGCATCTTAGCAATTTAAATATTCACTGAATGTAATTATTATCAGAATATATTTTATAATCGTCAATCTCCTTTAAAGTTTATTTTCCTAACTAGGTTCGAATGCAACACAGTATCTTGAAACATTAAAAAAAATCCCTGATAATCATCTCAAGCTCAGAAGGTAACGTCAAGACATTAAGTAAAACAATTTTATATCCACGTTAATTATTGTTATTTCTGACATTAAATCAACAAATTTATAACAGACAAACAAATTTATAACATAATGGTCCAAGTATGCATAAATGTTTTTTTCCGCTTTTACTTTATAGTTTTTACAATTACCTTTATGATACTTTATTTTGACTTTAAAATGCATGATATCGCTTTATGATGATAGTTTTCAGATTGTACAGAAATTATTTTAAAAGTGTTAAAATAATAATAATAAATGGTTTTAGCATAAGCAGGATGATTATTCATGAGAAAAATTAATTTACGAAGAAATTAATTTTTATTATATATAAATTATTAGCAATTTGTAGAAATAGTAACATTGTCTTGCCTAAAATGAAAAAAAAAAAAAAATACAAACGCATCAAATAAAAGCACTGTTTTCACTTTGATAGTTTACCTTTATAATTATTTAATATTTTTGAATCACCTTCAATAACTAAAATATATCTAATAATGCATTTTAAGAATATGAAATGAAAAATGCTGAGTAATTCTGCTGATTTAAATTTATTGTTAAGTTCATAATAGTTAATAAACCGGCACACTGTTGTACATAACAGTTCCAAACATGCACATTAGATTTTTAATTTAATGTATTGACGTGCATTATGATATAAAAGTTCAAACATTAATCTTTCAGTGGTGAACACTTTTTAATGAAATATTTTAACAACATGAACTTGCATTCAACAATAAATTACACAGAACTAGTCTCGAACTTATGGCCGGTATCCTTTCCTTTGAGTTCAAGTCTGATGCCAACAATGTCCAACTATAGCGGGACTAAGCACATTGAATGCACAGGTTTCCAAGTCCTCCCGAAGTTGATGGTGGGGAAGTTTAGAGAGGATATGCTAACTCAGGGTCGTCCCTAGTCTGTCGCCAGCAGCTAGTGTTACCTTTAGTTCATCGAATAATCAATCAACCTACTCTTCAGAGACAAATTGCTCAAATGAATAATTGATATATAGATTTTTCTGAATATATTAATTTGTTAGAGGATAATTGTGATATGTTCATTTTTCTATAGTTTTTGCAAATGGAATTTAAGGAGAATTTTAGGTATTTGAATGTTATTCGCTTTATATCATCATAACCAGGCATATGAGTTAATGTTTCATCCTTTTAGTGTAATTTCAGATTACCATTTCGTCAATATGTGAATTTCAAGAAAATGCTAAATTGATTAAATCAAATCTTCAAAATTCTATTCATTGAAAATTAACTCATCACTGCTGTCATAAAGATACATGTCTAGAGCGGGTGATTGATACTATCATTGTGTTATTATGTTTTGATGTTTGAAATAAAAAAAGAAAAAAAGAATTAAAATCAAAAGAAAATATTAAAATTTTTAGGAAAAACAAAACAAAATGTTCTCGTTGTTTGATTATTAATTCTTCCAGAGAAATTACACATTAGAGATATAAGAAAATAAAGGACATTTTTTCAAAGTGAAGTTGAAAATATATTTATTAGCTTGTATGTTTCACATTATTTAACTCTACGTGCTTTAGAAAGCTTGATTTAATACACAAAAAATATTCTGCTCTTCCATTAGAGGATAAATCACAGTTAACAAAGGAAGAAAATAAAAAAATTATTTAGTTTCTTCCACATACTATGCAAGACTATTCAAGTTAAAACTGAAAGTTCGATACCAGATTCAACTTCTAACCAAGAATTTTATTTTCGCTCATAATCACAGAATATTAGCTACGCAATTCATTCAATTCTAAACTACAAGAATATATTTGCTTCATTATCATTTACTCCTAATCTTTTCAATACTATTTTGTTATGTATATGAATAACTTAAATCAATCAATACACATTATCGTCCTAATTCTGTATATCATGTCTCATTTGCTTAGAAATGACATACGGAAATTATGCAACCTCAAATTAGCCTTCTTCAAGTTAGGGAAGAGAAAAGCACTCAATACATTCATATTGTCCACACCTTCCGTCAGATTTAAAGAGTATCCATACTTGATTAGCTGTCATAGGAAAAATACAGAGAAAAGAATTGATTAAGAAGATGAAAACTGCAATTCAAAAAAAACTGTGTTTAGTAGGAAGATACATGAAAATATATTACAACGTAAAGATAAATATAATGGCATTAAGAATATAAAGACATTACAAAATACTTAAATATAAAGGAAAATATTGGTGAATACTGAAATATACAAAAGAGAAACGAAAGAAAGTTTAATGTTTTCACACTAATTCAAGGTATCGAACAAGATATAAATTAAATTCAATGTTGACAACATTTGAAGTCTGTAAGAACCATTATTGTATCAGACAGGATTTTAACTGAAAGAGTGATCTCTGTGAAGAATTGCGATTTCCATCAATCAAAAAATTAAACAAATATTCTCTCGATACATCATTTTATCTCTTCGAATTCTGGAATTGATTGAGAAATAACCAAGCATCTTCTTTCTCATTTTAAAGTATCAACTTCACTTAGTCATGGATTTAATATTCTGTTTGCCTTGTGACGATTCTCTATTCATGTAATTTTTGGCATTATTGATTGTGTTTGAATTCAAAATTCATTCATATTTAAATGAATGTAGATTGATAGAAGCTATGAAGTGTAAGAAATAGGTTAGATAAATTACTTATACGCAACGAGGAGATGAATAATATGGAGGTTAGAAAGTTGTGTAGAAAGCACTGTTTGAATTGATCTCAAATGAAAGACAAAGACCTTTTGTTGTAATCATGTGTGTTGGTAATCACAGCCTGTCAGGAGTTTTTTTCAGGTAATTTCCGAAACGTTAAAATTTAAATATTTAAAATAAAACCCTCACCCAATTAAAGAAACGGATTATGTAATTAGTTATACTATGTAGATAAAGGCGTGTAACGTGATCGAACACGACAGAAATATGCGAAGATCGTGTGAATAAGAGAGTGAGAAGAAATTTAATAAGACTCAATAGTATTTGTTTGTGGAATATGAAATCAATTGTTGTTTGTAGAATCAAAGATCCGACTCACCTTCTGCAGAACGGAACCTTACCACCATAATATACTCGTCGCCTAAAACAGGCAAGCATCATTTAATGTTTATGTAACTCATTAGAGTGATCGGGAAGATTTTGAAGAATTCTTCATTGTATAAGAGATAGAATAAAAAGATTTGAATAATATTTAAACAAGAACGAATCGAAATTGAATACATCTGTGCTTAAAAATTAAGTTAAACAGTTGGGATTTCAATACTCTAGAGTTTTTAGTTTATAGGTTTTATTAGCCGCACCAGAAGAACACAAAGGACTGTTATGACAGAGAAATTTGAACAGGTTTGTCAAGTGACGAGGACGACACCCAGGCTGGCACCCCTTCCTAAATTCCACACCACAATGGTAGTGACTTTGAGAAATGAAAGATTAATGTGCATCAACCTGCATACACTACAAAGTCTCTAGCGAAGACAAGGAACAAACTCAAAGGACTGAAGAAACCGGCCACGAATGATTATCATGACAGAAAGTGTCAGAAATAGGCCTGTGCAAGAGTTTCCGATCACACCTGGAAAAATTGATTAAGTAAGAGCTAAATCCAGGTTTTCCTGCTCACTCGAACCCGAATGAGTTGGAAAGATTTGTGAGCCAACTATACTAAATATTTGTGATTCGTTTTGTTACC
>BMAW01120011.1:450440-461391 GCA_019974015.1 Nephila pilipes
TATATATGAGTGTATGTAGGATTCTTACATTTTGAGATGCCTTCCAACACTAGAAGGCTCCATTTGTTCTTTTGGTTAAAAGCGCAAGCACGAGAGGCGCAAGCTAGATGGAAGAGTGTGACCAACAGAGAAGGATATGCAATCTGATAATTCTTTAATTGTATAATCAATAATTCTTTTTTAACTTAGTAAATACTGTACAATAATATACGGTTTGATTAAATGTCATCTTCTAAGAATCCGCTTTGTTATTGAATCCAGAAAACCTCTATACATCTTTAAAACGAGCCATGTACCCCATTTCTGTAGTTAGGATTCTACATATATGTATATATATATATATATATAGGCTCAGTATGTATTAGATTTTGTGCTATTACGATATTCTGATTCGAATAGCTGTGCTTAGGGATTGTTGACCTTCTAATTAATTTCTATGTTTAGTACTACAAATGTACATGATATTTGCTTCTGTTGAAATGAAATATTATGTATTTTCATAGAATTTTAGAATAAATTAGAATTTGATAGATAAAAACTTTATATTCAATCCCATGAACCTTTCTTGTATTTTAAAGGGGGTCAACCACGTAACCGTATGTATATTTGAGTTTAATAAGCTACTGTGCATAAATTATCCATGTTGAAGAGTTTATCACACTACTAATAACAGATAAATTGCTAAATATATACATAAATTCCTCATCTACATATCAAACTGATTTCAAGATTTCTTTAAAATCGGTAATATGTTCTTCGTTCATCCATTCTTCGAAATTCATTCTTCCATCTGATATCAGTTATACGAATTGTGAGGGAAATTATTCTTTTGTAGAAATTACTCTTTTCCACCACTTTCATCCATACCATTTGCACATCCTCGTCTTGCCACTGAGATGGCAATTCAGAACAACTACTTTCTGAATGCGTGCAGCTTTGTAAAGGGGGGAGGAATTCAACATGCTTACCTCTAGAACTATTATTTATATCTGTGTAACTAGCAGATGAACACACACGTAACAAAGGTATCAGCGACTCAAAACCAGAATAGGATACTATGAGTACTCCCTTTACCTATCCACATGCTACCCTGGTGATTCCGTCTACTGCCTTTCTCCTCTCTTGGACCTGAATTTGATTTACTTTTACTCATTGAAGCCTAGACCATCTCAGTTCGTCCTGAATCAATCGAAAACATCTTACAATCGTCTAAGGGAATACCCGACAGTTACTTTTCTTCATTGTGATCCAGTCAGAAATTATAAGATTGCGAGACATTCATATCATCTTTAAGTTAAGCTTTAACTATTATTTCGGTATTTTAGGTCTTGTGTCATAGTGATATTCTTATTTCATATACTTTATACCTATGATAATAAAATCTATTTTAAATATTGATCTGCCCGGGATTTTTGCGATTTCCTGGTTCGAGTTAATTGAAGGTGGCGTATCAATCAAATTACTTCTTGACTCTTAACTCAAAAAAAGGAAATAATTACATTTTTGCTCTTCTCTGACATCCGATCTACGTTTTTTGAAAAAAAAAATGTAAACAGCTCAGTAATTCCACGATCAATCATTAAACACACATAAACAATTCAGAAACTTTAACTTCCTGCGTTTCGAATTTTCATTAAAAGTATCTGATCGATGACTTTAATTAAAAATCCGTTATATTTACTAGATATTGAAAAAGCAAAACGTTTACATGAATGAAGCTAATTTCAGAATACTAATAATGCAGAATAAGTAATCAATTTAAAAATAAAGCCTATCTGTTCTTTTTTTACAATATTCATGAATTAATTAAATTATTTCTTTACACACTCGTCCCCAAATCAGGAGATGCAGGAATCTGATAACTTCAGCCATTTAACGCCCTTCATTAATTTGAGAAAATATGTCAAAAAAAAATTTAAATGACGCAGATATTTTCTCTTGCAAGGTGTTGAACATGAAACAGTAAGATTTAATGCAATGTATCGTAATTAATTACATCAACCGGAAAAGATAATTTCCGTTCAATCGCAATTTTTTTTCAATGATCACATTTATGCTATGATGAATTATTAGAGAACGATCGAAGATGGATGGCTTCCGGAATTCGTAATAATTCAACATGTAATGAACTTTAAAGCTGAATTTTACTGCATATATTTCTGATAATTGTGTTATCTCCCAATATAAAAATATTTTATGAATATAAAGAACATTATTATAACTTATACACCTTCTTATGGAAATACATCTACCTAGTTTGTGTGTGCATGTACATTCCTGTGTAAATGATGATTGATTTTATATTAACATCATACTTATAGGCAATTTGAGGGTTATTGGTGAAGACCATATAATTTTGAGCTCCCCTCATATGGTGAGGAAAACACATGAGCTGCCCATTTTTTCTTCAACAACCCCGTGTCAATCACATTCCTGCAAAATCCCTGTGTTAATTTGTCTTTTTAGTAATGACATTTAATTAATTTGGGTGATTTGAAACTTAATATATTTTCTTATTCATTAAACACTAGGAATAAATTTAAATTCTTTAACTATACGAAGAAGCAGTAATATGGCGAATATGTGGATAACGAAAAAGAAAATATTGTGTCTTTCACTGAAGGCAATTGTATCTTATACGTAATAAATAATTGAAAGGTCAATAACATTTGAAATGAGGTTTTTTTTAAAAAAAATATACTTTACTTTATTTTATTTAAATATAGTATTTTCTCATTCGTGTAACTACAAGAGTAAATACATCATCTTTAATTTTAGTTTGCAACTGTTTCAATAACTTATAAACGGTTGAATAATGATATTCAGTTTCGCTGGGACGTCTATAACCCTGAAAGGTTTCTGTGTGAGTTATGCATAGAGCAAGGGCTATTGTGATGATAAATAAAATTTATAATATCTTAGTTTTAATTAAGTTATGATTAACTCCAAGCCATTTTTTTTTCACTTTTCACTATCGTAAATTATAACTGAGAATCGTGCGTTTTATATTTAATTGCAATATCCTAAGACACTTTTAGTTGTTGAATTAACAAGCCTTTTTCGAAGAACCCACATTTTTTCTCCTTAGAATACAAAAGAGTTCATTTCGATCTAACGCTCTCATTCTCTTCTGACACTGCGTGAACCATGAAACCTTGTGTGCATTTTTCCCTCAAGGCTTGGACAACATAAATTCGTAAAATGCTCCAGAATCATTCAGTAAACTTAATAAATAATTATTTACATTAATAAATAACAACAACTGTCTAATTATAAACAAGATCATGAATACCAACACTAACAGTAACATCGTGAAGAGATTACGGAAGCATCCAAAATTAATACATCATTAATAGATTTCAACAGAAGCAAAATTTGAAGTCCGCATCGAATCGTATTATTTTTCACTTTAATTTAAAAATGTACTATGTAGGAAAAGAAAATTAATATAGTTCATCTTTTTGAAAGCTGTTCTTCATGAAAAAAAATATGAATTTTGTTCATGTGTCTGTACCCTTCTAAAATATTTTACCGTGTGAAACAAAATAATAGTTCGGTAATCCCTTCAAAAGTTGTGTCCTGCAAGAATAAAAATTGTGCCATGAGAAATAAAGCTTTTCAAATTTTGTTCACATATTATCAGAAATAAATTAATAACTAAACCTTGAAATTTTCTGGAGTTTTGTTAATATTTGCCAAATTTTCAGTCTATTACCATTTACATTAGAGAAATCTGGTTCTTAGCAAAAACTGTACAAGGGTTAAAAATTAAATTCATCTATATTTACAAACAAAGGACTGAACTGTCTCAAATTTAAGATTCCTTCAATTTGAGTGATTACTGTTAAAAATTCTTCATAATTTAAATCATCATCACCAGTTACTCTTTAAGAACGGTATTTATAAGTTTTACTGCGGCTTTCCAAAATCCAAGAGAATTTGGAGATCTAGGTGGTAGGAATTTCCATTCAATACATTTGCTATCTAAAAATCTATACTTTCATTATCTGGATTATGAACCATTTTATGAAAATTCTGAATTTTCTTTTGGTCACCTTGAAAATATTTGCACTATCAAAGCGCTATGTAGCACTTTTGCAGGGGAGGATGAAAGTGGCTATGAAAACCTCTGAACTCAGATCTAATGCAATTCCTAAGTGTATATTACATTGTAAACCAAACATACAAATAGAAATATAAATCGTATGCAAAATCATCTTGTGTTGATTTCTATACTTTATGAAAAATGGGCCTCAAAAGTATCCACCTGCACAATTAAGTGGGAAAATTGTCCTTATTCGATCTTTTAGGATATCACCCATCGTTTGAGATTATATATATTTTACAAATGTTAATTTAAAGTTGAAATGTAGCAACTTGAACTTTAAGGCTTTGATGAGTAATAAAAATTTATATTAATGTACTGTACAGCTATCTCAGGTTCACTTTCTACTAGCGAGCATATCTTGTTTGAATTTATAACACTAGTTTTGTTGCATGCTCAAATATATCAAGAGAAATAAATATACGTAATGATATGCTTAAAATATTTCTTTTTAATGTATTTCCATATCTTTAAAATATCTTTAAGACATTGCACTCTTTAGTGGACGATAAAAACATTTTTTGGAAAAGTATAGAGTCTATTATTGCAATAAATAATTGTTTCAACACATAGAATTTGCATACATTTTGGTGTAACTCTCATATCGGAAGAATAAATAAGGGCAAAAAAAGATTTTTTGTGTGTGAGCTAGCTAAAATATGATTATTTCTCGGCTTAATTGAGTCAATGTTCATTAACTTTACTTTTAGAAGCACCATGAGGGTTGTTAGCGATGGACCTCATAATTTCGATCTACGGTCAAGTGACTAGGATATCAATTAAACCAACACTTTCCTCTTCAAATTTCCACACCTGTAACGGGAAGGCTCGGAGCTGCATTAGAGTAAACGTGCATTAATCCTACAACTCGGAGGTCCTTAGTGGTACCAGGACTCAAAAAGGTGAAACAACGAAACTTTGCCGACCACCGGTTTTGAATCCATAAAGGCCAGGCTACAAAGGCCATCATTTCTGGAACAATTGCCATATTTTCTTATTCATGATAAATGATTGATAGATAGTTTTATTCGCGTTGCACTTAGAAGCAGAGCAAAGGTTCTGGGTGTCAAGCCTCGTAACTTTGAACCTTGTTCAAGTGACGAGAAATTAACCTGAATTAGAAACTATTTCTCAAAATTTCCACACAAAGTAATGGGAACCTTATCAGATTAAACGTCCATCAGCCTTACTACATGTTGGGACTTAAAAACAGCATCTAAACTCGAATCCACGGCTGGACGAAAACTATGCTATCAGGAAACTTGCGATGATAGTCATTCGGGTACTGAGGCAGTAGAAGGTATGATAGTACTTAATACGCTTACATCAAAGGGACTCTAAGAGAAATTTATAACCATGAAATTTAAAATTTATGATTTTGAAATAGGTCATGCAAATTATTATTAACGATGGAAAAGATACTCCTCCGAAAAATGCTGTTGCTATAATTTGAATGATTGTTTGGATATTCGTTTTAACAATGATTTAAAATGTGTAAATATATTAATTTTTAATTCATCCCGAAAATTTATTGTGTAATTTTAACTAAATATAAAATAAATGCTTGTGTTTGAAAGCAACAATTTAAGGAAAAAAATATTTATAATTAATTTAAGTAAGGCATAATTCTTATAAAATTAGAAATATAGTCATAGTAGTTTCTGAGTTATTGATAATATCCAGAAATTGCAATCTTCAATAACTATTGAAAAAAAATGAAAGGAATTTTGTAAAAAAAAGATATACAAGTATGTCTGAGTTCTCATATCCCTATGATATCTTCCGCTTGTTCCCTAGTCACTTTCAAAATACCTTTTTTTCTTCTGGCTCAACGAACAAATAAGAGAGTCTTCTTCTTACCTCATAACGAACAAATAAGTCGTAACTGACATATTTAAAAGGAACTGAACTGAATTTCTTACGTTTCCAGTACAATGATTTCCGGGTAAACGTAATTTCTGACATTTCTGTCCACTGCATGTGTTAGTTCTTTCCCCTTCTTTTACCTATTTATCTCTATAGAGTTTCTATATCTCTTTGCTTCGGTGTAGTTACGGAATAATCTTTTGTGAACACATCTAATTCCATTCTTTTGTTTTTCTGTTCATTATTTTCTTCTTCTACCTCTCAACTTCTATTTTCCCCTCTATTTAGCAACATGGATTGATATTTTTTTTAAATTTAACATTTTTCTTTCAATTCTTAAGATTTATATCAAGGGAAAATAAGAAGAGTATTATCAATTATAATTAGTGTAGTCAGCTCAAAATATTTTATTAAATGAAAAATCAAATTAAGAAGGATAACCCTTTGCTTTTTAAAAAAAAAAAATACCAACCGTATTCATTCGTATACGATAAAAATTTCTTGAAAACAACACTTAGATTTTTTGGAAAATAATAAAATATAAAAATTGTAAGTCTAGATATTTTAATAATGTATTTATTATCAGTATTCAAATATTTATTTACTTTACTTTGAATTTAAGGTACCGAAACAACCTTTCTAAATTGAATAATCTTCAATATTCCAGAAAGGGCATATAAATGAGGCTTAAAACTGATTGTAAGCTTTTTCAATAGGAATCCAATTGTAAAAATATCGTACGAATTACATATTATAAGTAATTTAAAAAGTATTCATGGATTCTTTATTTGAACAAAAAAATTTCAACATTCATAGTTTGAACGTGGATGGAGGGGATAAAATTCATATTTATCTTTAATGAAAAAATATGATATTTTGATGAAGTACATTTATCCGTAATATGATTAACAATTGATATAAGAAAAATCTATTTATAGTACAAAGTATATCAAAATAATTTAATCCGAGTTCTTTGAAAAAATGCTAATTTTCTTAAAATGAATTATTGTTCGCGAAATAATCAGTATATGTAAACAAAGATATATTCGTATTTTTAAGTTTAATGCAAAAGTTTCTCCGCCTTTGAAATGAATGATAATAGTCTTTAATGTATTATTTACTAAAATAATTTCCGTTGTTATTTATAATCTTCTTATGTTAATGCAATTTGAGAATTTAGTTCTTTAATTGACTTTCTTTTAGTGGTGAAACCCTGGAGTAGAGTTTAGTTAACACTTGTCTAATTTTGAAAAAAAAAATCATTTGAGGAAAGTTACTATGGAGGGAAAGTGATGGAAACGGGATGGTGTTAGATTCAGGATGTATGTTGGAAGAAACACAAATTATTTTCCAGTTCTAGCTCTGAGAATTTCTGCCAGTTTCCATAGAAGAACGTGCTAAATCTTCTGCACAACTTCCTATTTATTATAACTTGTCTATTTTTCTTAGCTTGTTCCATTCATATATGTGTCGATAGTACATTACCTAATTGAATGTTTACTGAGTTTCAGAAGCCCGTTGTATATAAGTTTTTAAAATTTCTAACAAAACCACGATATTCTCCTATAGAATTTTAAGCTCGTTTTTGAGGTGATAAACTTGGAGTAATGTAATAAGTAATGGTGGAAATTATATCGTTCACTATGGTATGTATATATATATATATGTATGTATATATATATATATATATATATATATATGTATGTATGTATATATTGTGTACAACACTTTCTTAGTAATGTGATCTTGCTTTCAAACGAAAATTATTTTCGTAATTATGGAAGGATAAAGTACTTTCAAATCATTCAAGAGTAGTGTTTTAACATAGATTGTAATTATGTTAACAATTGTTGAATGATGACGCACATTATAAAAAGAAAGTTTTGTTTCTATTAACTTAGACTTTACTTGAAAATATTTTACTGTAGAAAGAGATCTTTAAATTAATTGAAGAGAAATTCGTAAGAACTGGATGAATAAATTTACATAGTCGAATTTCTGTTTTTCTAGGTTTACGTGTGATGAAAAGGATTTATACGCGTGTTTGTAAAGAATAGTCTATCATTGATGAGCTATGATTACAAAACTGAAGAACTTACAATCGTATTGGACAAATTGAATAAAAAATAATATTTAACAGCTTATAAATGTATCAATGTTCAATGGAGCACCTACAGAAACACCAATGATATCCAGTCTTACGTTGAGATTGATTGGTCGCAAAAGTAGATGATCTTGGTTATGCTGAACTTGGTTATAAATCTGTAAATGATCAAAGTGACTACCATCAAAATCTCGAATGATATATAGTGTTACAATACGGTGGATTGATTGCAAAGTAGATGACGATATTTTGTTTTAATCAGTGCCCTCTGATAAGTTCTGGTCTAAATCTCTGCGATTTCATTTCTTAGTGTTTTTTCCCACTACAACCTACGAACATTGTGTGGCAAGCTATATTTATATGAATAAAAGTATCCAATCACACTGTACACCACATATGCTGAAAAAAATGTGGGAGGAGGTCTATTATAGGTCGGATATCGATGGTTTTTTTTTTTTTTTTTTTTTTTTTTGTGGTGGTGGTTGCATTCAATATTTATAATTTTGAAAAATTTAGAGTGTAATTTTTATTTTCATTTTTGCAAAATGGCGTTCATAAGTTTTTTATAAGTATCTGCTCCAATTTGTGATATACTAAGAACCGTTTTTAAAAAAATTAGTTGAACTATTGATTCCCTACAAGCACAACGTTGAACCTTACTTCTATCCCAACTCTTCGAAAATGGTAAAGAATTCCTTTCATCGGAAGTGATATATAACACTTTGAAGAGTCTGGGAGTAAACTTTGTGATACGTTCGACACTTGAGTATCATAAGAATTTTAACCTTCAATAAAATTGTGTCAATTACGGAAATTTGAATCGGGAATTATTCTCGTTCTATGCTGGGAGATTTTCATTAATTAATTTCTGGGTTTTGTGTTTATTTTGAAGTTTGTTTAGTGAAAATCGATAAAAATGGCTCCAAAAAAAACAATTATCCATCGAAAGGAAATTCAACATCATAAAACATATTGAATGATGTATGGATCCAGCTCAGGTTTGCTAAAAATACTCATTTTCACTATCGATTGTTGCGATATGTTTAGTAAAAAAGAAGGAAATTGAAAAGAGTTTCAATTCTAATGATATCGATCCACAAAGAAAGAAGATAAAAACAACTTTAAATGACGAAATAGATACTACAACATTGAAATGATTTAGAAAAAAACGGGCTTTGAATGTACCTTTAAATGGGTCAATTATTTACAAGCAAGGCAGAAAATTTGCATGTGCGATGAGGAAACAAGGTTTCAAAACTAGCAATGGATGACTAACAATGTTTCGAGACCGACATAGGATATCTGTCCCTGGGTTACATGGCAAAGAAAAATAAGTGCCACTGGATGACGTACTCACATAGCGTCAGAAAGATATGTGTAAAAAGTTTTGAAAACATTCCGTTGATAATGACTACAACGCAGATGAGATGGGGGTATTTTTTCAGAAGTTACCTGAACGAGCGTTAGCTTCTAAAGTAGAAATCTGTAAAGCATGCAAGAAATTCAAACAGAAATAAACAGTAATGGTATGTACAAATATGTCAGAAATTGATGAATTAAAACCTCTTGTAATCGGAAGACCTTTAAAATCAAGATGTTTTAAAAAAGATTTAATAGCATGTCAGTAGACGATTTTGTATGACTGCAAAATTCTTAAGTGAATGGTTATTGAAATTAGATGAATAAATGAAACACAGGAAGAGAAACATTGTTCTTTGAATTGACAACATCTCTACACATGAATGTATCCTAAATTGCTGAGTGTAGATGTTTACTTCTCTCCACTAAACACTACTTCAGCTCTACAGCTCATTCGATACGGGCATTATAAAATGATTCAAAGGGTAATATAGAAAGCGATTGGTGGATAAAATGATTTTTAATATTGATAACATAAAGTGCCTGCTACTGTTACTATAAATGATACATGCTAATGGGATGCTGGGAGTTGGAGAGAAATAAAGTCACAGACCATATTTAATTGTTTTAATAAAGTTGGAATCATTCACACATAATGACAATGAGAATGAAATTTATACTTAGGAAGAAAATGCTTTCAGATCTTGAAAATTCCTTGACTGATCACGAAATTAAAATTGGAAAAATTTGAAGAATCTTTCCATGATTATTCAAATGTCGATGATGAAGTACAGATATTGTCGGAACTAATATATAGAAATATTCTTTCTGAAATAAGAAGTAATAAAGCTGAAACAGAAGAATTAGAATATGATGATGATGCAAATGAAAAGAATGATTTCACTACCGTAAAGCAAAACTCATTTCCTGGAGAAGCAGTGTACTCAATTGATATTCTTAATAACTTTATTTCTAGCTTAACTTATGTACCAGAGGAGCATCTAAATCCTTTTGATGCAATTCGTTCTTTTTTCATGAGATTGTCTCTGAATAATGCAAAAATAAAATTACAAATTTCTGATTTCTTTTCGCCGAATTCTAAATAAATAAGAATTAATTAATAGGTATGTATTTTCATTTATTTATACTACCTAATATATTTTACAGAACAGTTTTTGGGGTTTTATGTATTTATACACAAATATAAGCGGAAAACATTTAGAGGCAATGGTGTGGCCAGAATCCTGGACAAGATTACTTTGCTAAACCTTGGGAGGGAGAAATTGTAAAAATTACTCAATACTCCAAACACTCCTTTTTAATATATATATAATTATTTGCATGAACGCGAGAGGGTGCTGAATTAAAGCAAAGCACATCTGGTGATGCCATTGAATGTGAAGAACAAAATTATTTTCATTCAAGTATTGATTCCCTCTATAACGATAATTCTCATTTGAACAATGTATTATATTGACCCCAAAAATATCGCTATAGCGATATTTTTGGGGTCAATA
>BMAW01120011.1:471391-518685 GCA_019974015.1 Nephila pilipes
ATGTGAGTGAAGTGACAAAAATTATAATGAAAGATCGTAAAGTGAAGTTCCGTGAGATTGCTGAGATGACACAGATATCATATGGAAGTGTATTTACTGAAAAAGGTTTTTTGAAGTGAAGTGAAAAAGGTTTTTTCCAAGTGGGTGCCGCGATTGCTTTCGATGGAACAAAAACAGCAACGAGTCGATGATTCAGAAAGCTGTTTATCGCTATTTACTCGCAACAAAAAAGATTTCTTGCGAAAAAAAAAAAAAAAGATTTGGAAAAGCGTTGGAACGATTGTATCACCCTAAAAGGTGATTAACAAAAGGTGTTATGTTGAAGAATAAAAAAAAAATTTGCAAAAAAAATGTTGTTTTCAATGTTAGTCTCGGGAGTTATTGATTGATGTGTTAGAAGTTTCTAATAACTGACTCAATATGGAATTTCTTTTAGAATCGGTCATCTAAGAGAATGACCTGCGACCTGGAGATCACCAGAACAAATAACCTTCCAAAACACCCAAGTTCAGCCGGTCTCCACGGAAGAGGTGACGATAAACTTGCGAATTAAATTTGCAGAAAAAGTTCTTCGTAAATAAAATTTAAGGAACAAGAAATTAAAATAAATTAAAGTTGGTTAATTACTTTAGTTTATAGTTCAGAAAATGTCAGGTAAAAAAAAAAAGATAGTTTCCGAACGAAGGTCATTGAGTTAATCACCTAAGATATTCTTATAAAAGTAAATATGTGTCAGGGCTCCATCACACATTTTTGTTCTGCTGCCCCTGGGAGATTTTCATGTGATGATACTTGAAATGAGAATCGCTCCCAATAAATAAAACGTGACTTATGACTTATGTAGATTAGGAAACAATTATTGAAATGTAGTTAATTTGAAAGAAGTGAAATATATTTAAAAGGCGAAGAATTTAATAGTGTGTTTGGTGGTAGAGAGGGTGAGAAGGAAATTATTAACAAAAGCATCAGAATAGTATCTCCGCTGAGTTAAGAGGCATAAAATAAAATATATTGAGAATCTATACGGGATAAGGGAATCGAAGCCACATTTAAACTTCAACTAAGGATTCGAACTTGATTGGATGTAACAGTTAAGCACCTAATTGTAATAGTAATCTTTAGATTCAAATGTGGAAAGGAATTAATCCACTAAAATGTCTTGTGATTGGAGTAATTTGAGATCCTGATAAACTCAAGACGAGTTACTGCCCGGTTTCAATTCATTAAAGATTGTGTTGATAAATGATTTTGTTGAAAATGGAAGTTGAAGGAAGTAAAAACTATGCTTTACAAATATATTACAGAGATGTTTTAAAACGGAAAAATTTCTGAATTCAAAATATGTTTTTTTTCAATAAATAGGATATTTAGAGTAAATATTCAAATTTTTCATATTGATAGTAAATTACATTTCTCATTTTTATTAAATTACATTTATTTATAATGGTTTAGTTTTGCTTTTATATTTAATTATTTATACTGCACTTTATTAACCAAAAGAAGCTAGGTAAAAAATAATGCTAATTTTTTTTTTAAAAAAGTTGAATGTTTACTCAACTGAGTTTTATGTAATTAATAATAAATAAAATAATATGATTAAAATAAGAAAATACAACATTAATCATGCTCATAAATAATAATAATTTTCATACTATATATTACTGCTCATGATACTAAAGTTGTAATGAAACACTGTAGTAGAAAATAACTATTTTCTACTACAGTGTTTCATTACACAGTGTTTCCTTACGTTTTGCCCGTATGGATCAATTCTACCTATACTTAATCTGGGTCATAGCAAATACTTTTACACAGCTTTATTTAATTTCGTTTTGTATTTATTAATATAGAAAACCAATTTTATATAAATTTCACAACTACTCCACAGTCGTTTTCATTCCTTTATCTATACCCCTCTATCCGTCGAATTCCCTGTCTGCATAAGCAGTTTGAAGCGCTTAAAAGCCCATGAATAAAGAGATTTTTTAATTACAAATTCATTATGAATTACTACCATTACTTTTCATGCATGCTTAATGACAAAGAAGTTTTTCTGTACACTTTTACATGCTCCTGGCAAACAAAAATTAATACTGAAGAACGTTAGCGTTAGTTTATTATCTTTAGACCGGAATTTTTTTTTTCCCTCCATCTTTTAGGTTTTCTGATATTTTCAAGTGTCTCAAGTATTTTTTTTAGATATCTCAAGTGTATATACAATTTCTTCCCTTTTTTTGTTACTGGATTACTTTTATCCTAAATTTTCTTTGAGGTTGAATTAGAAATCTAAGATCCTCTAAAATTGGCATCTTTTATATATATTGCTTTGATTGTAAGGATTATTTAAATGCATGAAAATAACAGACACATTTATAGAGGTTAGGTCAATTATATTTCAGAATAAACACACAAATAATCTAGATCAATTATATTGAAGAATAATACACAAAATACCCCTTACATGTTTTCACTGCAACTAATTTATTATTTTCCACATCACCCTTAATTTTATTATTATATAATTATGTTTGCGTGGCTTCCATTTCTTCTCCTCTAAATCCTTGGCCTCAAGGTCCATAATTTAATGGAAGATTATTAGTTTATTCTCTCTAGGTTCATATAAAACATGAGTCTTATCCAGTAGGAAACTAAATAATAAGGAACATGTTTTTCTGTCAAGTACGATATATCGAACCTAATTTGAAAGACAGACTATCGACAAATACTAAATTTATTTTTAAATGCATTTCTATGCTTATTAGTGGCATCGATTGATTTGATCCAATAGGATAAAATATAATTTTCTTAATTTTGCAAACAAAAGAAATAATAATTCAATTCTGAAAAAAATTTAAAAACTAAAAACATTTATCTGTTTAAGTAATATAAAACATATTATAAATAAAGTTCGTGGGGACAAACAAATTTGTGTAATAGACTAGTTCCATCCATTTAGTGTATGGAAGTTAATGAAACAAATAATAACACTGAAAACATGTGTTATATTACTGTGACAAGGTAAAATGAAATTAAATTACCGTTTTTAGTAGTTTCATTTTCTTATCAAGAATTTTAAGATTATTTTTATCAGCTATGGTGTACAACTTGAAGATGAAATTTCGAGGCCGTGGTGACCTGGTCGGTAAGAACGTCGATCAGAAGATCGCAAGCTCGATTCCGTCGACGAACGAAGATCCATCGAATTCGCTAATGACAGCTGGTACTAGTTAAATACTGTGGCGTTCTCAAAGTCCTCTAAGTTTCCATACAAATAAATACCTCTGGGGGTTCTGGATCAGAGGTGTCCCGGGACTCTGATCTGGATCTAAAATTCCTGGATATCTGCGATGGAGCTGCCATTTATTAACGCAAAAGTCTATCTTCTTCCTCAGGAGCTTAGGATCCTTGGATATAATGAAGCCACAACCCTCAAATACTTGCCATGACTCATAATTTTCGGGTTCATAGACTTACTGTGATGCTGCGGCCAGCAAGTCATATAAGTAACAACAACATATGCAATTTCCTTTATCGTTGAAATCTAAATTAAGCAGACTTAACATATAATTAATGCCATACATCAATGTTGTCACTAAATCAATCAATAGGTTGAAATAAAGCGTTTTCTTTTGAAAAATTTTAATTGTATACTTCTTAGCATTAAAACATTTTTTTTTACTAAATTGTAGCTGAAACTATGAAGTTTCATAAACAGATTTTTTATTAATTAAAAAGAAACAATTGTAACCTTTTTACTGATATTGGCTCAATCTTAAGTTTTAATATGTACATCGAACGCTATTTTTCGTTTATATTCTCTTCTGAAAATGTTAGCAAAATTCAAATTTATAACATAAAGATGTATCAAACTACATATCCATTACAAGCTTTTATCATATTAAAAACTACATTAAGAATTAACGCTTCAAAATGCAATTCATTATCTGTTTTATAAATTTTAATGAATTTAAAATTATTCAAATACTCTTTTTTTCTACTTTTAAATATACATAAAATGCCCTCACGAAAAAAAGCATTTTTTGAAACATTTTCTTTTGATATTCTTTGAGCTTTGAGCAGTCAAATTTATTTCACGGAGAAAAACACGTGAGAAGTTACCTTTACTGGAATTCAAGATTCCTCGGTTAAATAATTTATATCAATTTTAAGTTCCAAATCAAATTCTGAAAATAGCACAATTTCACAATATTTTTCGAATTCGTATCAGTTATAAGTAAATTGTTCATGGTCTCAGCATCTCAACACTGTTAAAGGCCTGAAACCTAAAAGCCATTAAGTGGTTTTGGCGTGTGTACTAAGCATTAAATATGCAACAATATTTTTTTCCTTTCCGTAGGGTGCTTGTAATGAACCTATATACTCTACGGACGTCAAAGATTAGATTTATCTCTAGAGTTTTTAGTTAAACTACCATTTAACTATCTTTGACATTTTGTACAAAATGCTTCCCTTGACCCCACAACTGGACAGGTCCATTTAATGGGCGACCATCAAACACTGACTCTTTTATGTACCATTAACTGCTTTCTAGACGGGTGCCATTGAATTAGAACAATACCTTCAGGGCTAACAGAAGAGTTCTCGGAAAAAAATTCCTTTCCTTTTATTTGCGATGCTAAAGAAAATTTCTACTGTTAGTTCAGATATATCCTGCGGTTCATGAGGATAAAAGGAAGTGCTGGATAAGCAAATTGATTTTTAATGAGCATATGTATGACGTAGGAAACATTGCATTTTTGATAGGAATTGATAAAGATTTCCTTATTTGATGTTCAAACATGCAATTAGGAACGCAAAAACCGTAATGAATTTATTTTAATATTATTTGATGTTCTAATTACTAATTGAACAACTGAATTTAATGTAATGAATTTTAAAAAAAAAACTACATATTGGCCCTAAATGTTTTTAAGTAATTGCCGTTGTGATATTAAAAAAAAATACAAGCCTATTTTCTTCTACTATGTTATTCTTATAACTAATCCTGTACCTTAGTATACTATTCCATATAATTATCTCCTCTATTAAGGCACGCATCTTATCATACAACAAGTTACGTATTCCAACCTCATAGCAATCTGCCAACTGATAGCCTAACACTGTAGCACGGATGTTCTGACATTATCGTCACCGTCACGGCCTTGACCGTCTACTAAATCGTTTTTCAAGCAAATGTAGCCACTGGGAGCCGAATTAAGGCTAGATTAAGAGGGATCATGTTATTCCCATCCACACGAAGCGATGAGGTATCGAGTTCAATGAGCCGCGTGTGGGCGTGAATTTTCATGCAGTAAAACAATCCCTTTATTGAACATATCGAGCATTTTGTCTGTCACGAAGCAGTTTAGTTAAGGTGTCGTAATATACCTTGGAATTTACTGCGTCCTTTAGAGGCAAAAATCAACAAACAACATTTAACGCCTATCCCAAAATAATGTGCATGCGATTTTGAATGCTGAAATTGTTTTCTTGAGCTTCATTTTCTTGGATAATGTAGAATGCCTCCATTCCATGAATTATTGTTTTGATACTGGTGTTAAATGAGCTACTAATGTCTTGTCACTTGTAACAATCAGTGCATCAAAACCTCATCATTTGTGTCATCAATGTTCAAGGAAAATCAAAACACTGTCTACCGATTGATTTTGTGCACTGCATTCAGCATTTATCGTACCCAACGTGAGCACAACTTCTGCTAATTTGATCACTCTAACATTTTACAAGGAACACATATTAAAACTTGCGTAAACTCATAAAATGAGTAAGTTCATAATATGCTAATGAATTTCCGAAACTGTCACGCCTTTTGCATGGAGAAAATGAACCGCAGGGCGTATTTCATTATCGGTGGCATTGTCAACTGTATGAGACATTTTAATGCTTCCAAACAAACGTAAAGATTGACGAATACTTCCATGCTGTCCTCTGTAATTAACCAACTTATATAAATACTTAATGTAAGAATTTGAGTCTCTGTTTTAAGATTTTAAATTAAAACTTCTGCCTACACTTGTGGATATGATGTGTACTTATGTGAATCGTAATTCCAGTAAGTTATTTAGAAATAATTACTCTTCAATTTATTCTAATATCTATTCATTATCCTTCTTGCGCGCAATATCTCAAAAATGTTTAATTTTCATTCGCTGATGTTTGGTTCCTTAGATTTCTTGATATTTAAAAATTTTATTACATAGTAATTTCTAAGGAGAATGCTTAGGGTCGAATAAAACATTAAATGCATCTTAGTCGCACACCTGGGACAGCAAATTTTAATTTTCTTTATATACTTGCCTTGTTTCTTTATTTTTCAAGTGATTTTAAAAAACAAAACATTCATGGCTTTCAATTGTAATTTACTATGTTTAAGGGATTATATGTGAAACAGAATTCACAAAATCTTAAAAATTATTTCAAAAAATATATTTTTAATTACCGTTAATCGTGTTTGATTATGATATTCTTAGATATTATTTTATAATACTAAATAAGAACTAATTTAATGTAAATGGATACTATATATGTAATATTTTATTCACAGTTTAAGGACATTGGTAATGTAGATTTTAACTTCAAGTATATGTGGATAGTAAAATTCAGAAAGCCAAAAGTATTTTGAGCAATACTTAAGGGAATCAAAAACTAAATTTATATGAAATAGTCATAATAAATGTTGAAAGAACAAAATTAAAGCCAAAAAAATTATTTAAACAAAATAAAATTATTAAAAGCTAAAATAATAAAAATGTTTTCAAATTACAAGCATAATTAAGAACAACGCAGAATGGTCATTGATACACAGCAGAAGAAAATTTAAAATAGAAATCCATATAAAGATAAATGAAATATTGAATATATATATATATATATATATATATATATATATATATATTGATAGCCTTATTCACGCAATCCATTGGTTGACATGCTATTTAACATCCGATACATAATTATGAATCCAACTCTTATCGACGATGGCTATTCGACACAAAATAATCAAGACTAACTTATGAATTAGTATGAAATTTGTTTCATATATTTTAACAGATCTCTGTATAAAATGTTATCACAAAATTGTTTATCAACACCATAAGCTGCAAAAAGGAACTTTTTAATCACTTGCATGTTTAAAAAAAATTCGTAAAAAATATGTTTGTCTTTTTATTTTAAATATTTTTTATCTTTAATGCCATTTGGGAATGTAAACACATGGCTGGTTGATTCCTCATTAGAATTTTTTCATTAATAATTTTTCTTATCTATTTCGAAGCACTCCCAGCTTCCGCTTATCACGAAAATCAGGAATTCTATGCAATATTCAACTCTTAGATCACTCATTACTTCGATCATTTATGATGGCAAAAAAATAATTATGAAAGCCATAGTGATAGATGACATTCCTTCCCTTTCAAAGTGTAAACATATTTTGGAAGAATAGCACCTTACACTGTGAAATTTATTATTAACTGTGACCTAAAAAATAATCTCCTGCACCGTAGGATCATTTTATCATTTGAATTTGTAATGACGCAATAAATTATAACATAATGGCTGATGATGTGCTGGTAATAAGTGTTAATCTGAGAAATTGCATATTTTGTGGAATGCATTCTTTAAAGGCGTGAAAATTATATTTTTCTTAGTGTTTTTATTTATTTTAATTTACATAAGATAAAATTTAACTTTTTAATCTTAATGGAGTATTATCTTAAATAGCTTATCATTTCAATAAATTTATTTAAGGTCAGTTCACTGAAAACAATAAATTTATAGAGAAATATAATGTTTTCATGAATTTTAAAGAGAAAGTATTTATTAATTAAAACGAATTCAAGGGAACTGTAGATAACGTGTTTGACGGGGTTTTTTTTAACTATTTTATTTTTCTATGTTAGAGAAGCTTATTTTCATATGAGAGTGAAACTAAATTTAACATCAACTTCTTGAACTGTCGTTAAAATACCTTAAGCGCAATATGGTAACATGAGAAACAGGATCAGGAAAAAGCTTCAATTATTGTAGGAATATATATTTATAAAAATATTATAAGTAAAAAAGTTCTACTAAAACGAATAAATAACAGAAAAATTATTATGTGAGTTCTTTATATAATTAGCAATATAGTATGATTTTAATTGACGTATAACGTTTCATAAATTATTAGAAAGAATAATATCACAATCAAGGAGAACTTGAAGTATTTATTAGTCTTGCTAATTCCTTAAAGAGAAAGACAAGAACTTTAAGGTGTATTAATGATAGAATAAATGAATCAATACTAGTTTTATTTTCAAAATGTGTCAAAAAACATACATTTTTAGAAGTCTTTATAATACATCTTTGTACACTCACACTTAACAAAATACAAAATGGGACTTGATGCCATTTATAAATGAATATGCAATTTTATATTTAAGTCTAAGAAAACCAAGTTAACATTTGAATTTGATATGAATTAAGTAATAACCATAAATCATTTTTCTTAGTACCTAATGTTTTGGGTTAACACAATTATAGTAAATGCAATATCATTGCCGGCGAAAAAGAAAAGCACTTTTTTTTTCATAAAATATATAAGAAATAAAATATTTTAGCAATATTGACTAATAACTGACGATATGATTAAAGTTTCGAACCCGATAAGTAATTTGTTAAGAGTGAGCTCTTGTGGCTGCGATACATTTGCTCGGCCACGGTAACTTAGTGGTCATTTTCACGGACTCGCAGCCAGCGGTTTTCATCAGGTAGTGAGTTCGAGTTTTGATGTCACTTAAGACCCATCGTGTAGCTAGGGATCATGAATTTTAAATCAGTTTAGGCTCTTAAACTTTTCCTGCTGGGGTGTTGGAGAAGTTAAGAGATGGAGTTCCCAGCTTAGGTGTTGTCCTCGTCACACCTAGGGTCAAAATTAGGTCCTTCACCAATAGACCTCGGGATGCTATTAATGAGGCGGTGATAAAATCAATCAATCAAAGCTATATATTTTCTGTCAGTCCAACAATCCCATTTAATTTGATTTGTATTGCAAACTCGTAAGAGAAATTTAAAACATGTATAATTAAAACGCCATAAAGTTTTGAACATAAATTAAAGATTTTAACTAAAACACAACATGTTTCTCCTTTTAACGAATTATAATTCTAATAATAATTAAGTATCAGAGATAATCAGTAGTTACGAAAAATATTAAAAACTAAATTTCTTCCTTATTTAGAAATAAGTTTATTTAATACACATTATTTTTAAATGCTTTTAAAAACAAATACTGTTTATAAGTTTTGCATAATTCTAACAACGATTAGCGAATAATTAAAATAATTTTGTTTAATCAGAATAATCTTATCGTTTATTTTTTTCTAAAATGTATGCTTTTAGTTGTAAATGAAAATAATGCTTCAAGGAAATTTCCTTTCCACAATACAAATAAGCAAATTGTACCTGATTTATCTAAAACAGAAATGTTATTTTTAAAAACAGGAATTTCTAATTGATTTCGAATTATTACACATTTTTAAGAAAATTCCCTTTGGAAAAATTCTAAATTCTTTCTGTTTTAGTTTTTAAATACTGTTATATCAACTCATTTGTCATGTAGATTAAATTCTCATAAATAAACTATTTTTTGCCATTCCCCCAGAAGTCAATGATTGGTTTTAATGAGGTATGCAACCTACACTTTAAAATCCTTCGTTAAAATTTAAATGTTGTACATGTTTTGATGATTCTCTAAATTGCACAGAAAAATACGAGAGATTTTCTGAAAGTAAGTTTCATAATATTTTGAAACAGCACATGATACACAATATTAAACATAGAACTTCCATAAGAATTCATATCCATTGCTGATTCAACAACGGAAGTAGCATCAACGGAGGAATGACGCATGCGCAGAGTAAAGAAGAAAAAAAAGTATCAGCAGAACAGTCTGTCTGAGACGTGTCTGACAACGTGGTCGGCTATGGAAGTGCTTGCTGCTATCGGGTATGAATGGACTCTTTGGACTGGTGTATCCGTCATCTATGAACGTTTATATACGGAACGTCTATATACACCGTCTATGTACGGTGAAAAGGTCATATCTCATCAAATCGTTAGAAACTGGTGTTGCATGTTCAGTGAAGGAAGGTAGTGTGTGTAAGTTGGAAGTTCGAAGTGGACGATCTCCACATCAACGAATGAAAACTCCATTACTAGAGTACAGGACATGGTGTTAAGGGATAGAAGCATTACGGTGTCATACGTGGCGTCCACATTACGTATTAGTTGTGCTTGAATCCATCCAAAACAATACTGATGTGGAGCAGCTGGACGACAATTCTTTGCATTGCAGACACCAAGTTTTAATAGAGTTATTTCTTTTAACAAATTGCACGCTTCTATATATGTCTCAATGTCAAATGCGACTGTGTCGAAAAACAGTGCAATGTGTACAGTTCATGATAACATGGGTTATTACTTTTATTATTATTATTTTGGCAGTATTTTTACAGTATGAAAAAAATGACGAAACTTACTCTCAGACAATCCCTCTTATGTATACGGAATTGCAGGTGAAATATCAAATTTCAAAAAATCATACCATTTCAAACTATACATTTGATTTTTTTATTAAATTATGTTCTATAAATATTTTATTTTACAATTTACATTTTACGAGTAAAGTTAGCTTGTAATTATTATTATTTTTGTTGCATTTTATAGGATATAAGTCTTATCGCTTTTAAGTTCATTGAAATCTACAAACATATTAAAATAATTTTTAGAGTGCACAGATATATCTAATAGTTGAAATATATTCTACAACGAAGTACGTGTCTGGCCACAGATATTCCATCGTATTTAAACATTATTCACTTCAGATGTATTTAGGATACAATTCCCTAGCTATGAACCATTTATATATAATCCTTTTATGAATTATGGAATATAAATTTCTTGCTTTCCTCTCAACAACCATTAGTTCACATTTGTCTACGTTATTATGTTCAGTTATTAGTATGAGGAAATAATCCAGTCACTCTTATGCCTTGAAAAGGAGTTCTAACCAAATTCCAAATTACATCTCTCCCTACAAGTTTGGAAAAGCAAATAAACAAAAAAGAGCATAATGTATTTTTCTTTTTTCGTTTTTAAACAAATTCTACCATAAAAGCAGTGGATATAAATCCAAAAATATTTAGCAGTATAATTTGTCAACGGTTTTTGCGAAAGTTGTTTTCTTCACGTGTTCTAAAAATAGCTTTCTTTTTGCAAAAGCATTGAAATATAGAGCTTTTGAGTAAATTCCCTTGAAAGACGCTTCTCTTTCGTGAAATTCTGTTAGATTCTAAAATGGTTGCAGAGGGGGAAAATTACTCTTTTTGAAAGTGGTGTGGTCTCGAAATGTATCGAAGAGCATAGCTCTCCAGAACTCATATCAATTTCAGTTTCAATAAAAGTGTATTTTTATGCAGATGTAACGAGTTAGGATATAAAATACCTCCACACTTTTATGTGGGGGAGGTTAAACGATTCGTATGGAATATTTATGAGTAACTTTAATGTTTACTTCGAGTTAAATAGTCCAGAAGAATATGTGCTTCTGGTTCAGGTTTGGAGAACTCCCGTTGTCTTTCATCAAATATTTTATTTATTTGAACATTTGTATTTGCTTTATTTGTATTTAAAAAAGAAAATAAAAAAAAAAACTTTAATCTTTCATTAAAATATTTTGGGTCATAAATCTTAAGCATATTTTTCAGAAATCAATTTCTTTTACTTACAAATCACTTTATTTATCCTTGCACAGATAACTCCCTTAATGAAAAGATAATATATATTCTATAAACAAGTAGGCTGTAAAGTTCATAAAAGATTTTGTACCTTTGAAAATGTTACATAAAAATGAGTTTTCATATGACCACACTTTTGTACCGCTTTCTGGTGTATACAAAAAGTAAAATGTATTTTGCTGGATTATTTTATTTGTTTTCAAAAATTGTTACCCGCATATAGTAATAGTATTCAAATACTAAAATGTGGTACTCTTTTTTTGAGCATTTCGCTTCATATTGTTTCATAAAATAATTCTCCATTGGGTGAAAAGTGGAATCAGTTCAACAAGAAGAATATTCGGAATAGTAGCTTTTTTCACAAATAAATTTAGGAAATGACGAAACAAGTAACATTATTTGTACAATCCGGAGAAACAGCACACGTAATAACATCAATAACACTTTCTATAACGATCAGTTTCACAGCTTTCTAGTTTAAAAGCAAAGAAATCTCCAAAAAATTACTTAACACTTCAAAGACTCCAAAGGCAGACAACAACAGCATTTATAGATGTTTTAGATTGGTAGGACATTGCAGGGAACATATGAAAATATTCCAGAACGTCCACTCTGTTGCCAAAGCCATAAACTGTGTTGCAAAGTCACCATAGTAGTCGCCAAGATAGAAATCACTGCTTGTATTTCCTCAGTATTCAATACGCCTCTGTAAATACTTCTTTTCATTTAAATGAGTAACTTTGTAGGTGAATGTCTTTGCAGGTACACAATAGTATATGTATTTGTTGAATTATTGTATATTGTGATGGCTTATTTGTGTAAGAACTTGCTTTAAAAATTTTCTGTTGAAATACTGTGATTTTTTCCCTCATATCTTCAAGTTTGTGCTTTGTTAATTTTAGTGTATGTTTTCAGAAACTCCTATTTTAGAAAAAAATTTCATCATTCATATCTAATCACTGGAATATGATATAACTTGAAGTTGATTTTAAGTAATGCAGTTTTATGACATTACAGTTTTTTCGTACTTAATGACTCAAAGTCTGTTAAGGTTATTTTATTAATAATTTATAAACTTAAATTTATAAAGTGGATCATTTTTCAAGTATCTCACACTTTTCATTAATTTAATGTAAAATAAGAAGTAAAAGGAATTTTCTAATAATGCTAGTCTATCCGCCACTTGAAAGGTTTCGGCGATCGTCATTTTGATTTCCTGTATTTTGAAATGTAAAAGTTTTATGTATTTCCTAAAACGCAAACTTACGTTTCGAGGAGGATATGAGAAAAACATTTGTTCCTTAAATCAAATTAATGATATTCGTTATTGTTAAAAACATCCTTCTTTAAAAAATATTTAAATGCTTTTGAAGTATTATTGTGATTAAAATAATGTTTAATTAAAAGATGTTTTCAGTTCTACAAAATTAAATTTTTGCTTGTTCATCACTATTTCTAACAGAAATACGCGTATAGTATGTGTAATTAAAATACGCGTATACTATGTGCGCGTATATTATGTGTAATTAAAATAAATTGATTTTCAACGTACACTTATTAAAACTTTATCATATTTATTAAAAATTATTACTCAAGTATAATTCGATGAATTGTAAGAAAAATGTTAAAAATGCTCTAATACATTTTATTAAATTTTGATATACCTTAAGAATTATTTAAATGCGTTATGAGATCCTTTGAACTCCATAAAAATAAAAAAGAAATTCCACGTAATTTTTAACTGCGACTATTTGTGTTTGTTAAAAGAAAATTAATTTAGTTCAAGAAAATATACTGTTCTGTTACTACTTTCAGACTATATTCTGATTTCAAATGGAGCGGCAAAAAACTAGTCTGTGTAGAGAAAAGTATAACCATAGTTAAACTCATCTTTAATACAAGTTTTGTCTGTAAAGAAATAGGACTGACATCGAAGTTCGATTTAAGGTAACAGTAAACCTTCGATGAAAATGTTTTGAAATGACCCAAATTTTACTTAAAAATGTAAATTTTATGATCGTATTGTGCTTAAGAATTTGAAAACCACTGAAGAAAAGTTTAGTTATAGTCTGTTACTGTACAATAAGCGTGTCAATATCATACATTTTCGTTTCTCATCCATCGGATATCATGGCAGCGACTAATTTAACATTGCCACTGCATTTATTTTTAACACATCAGTTGAGGTCCCAATTCCTTTGCTTTTAGACATGCTTTATGTTAAATATAAAGTCTATTTTATATATCTATAAATAACGCATTTCTTTCTTTTTTTTCAAAATGATATTTTTTAATGGAAGTATATAAATTACGAAAACAAATCCTTATAAAATATTAATATAATATCTCTGCATATACAAATTTATTTTATTTAAAAAGCTCCAATGTGTTGTTTGGCTCCTTTATATAAAGGTGTAGAAAAAATTAAATGTTTTTAATCACATGTTAACAGTACTTATAAAATGTTATACATATTTAGAGTGGGATGATTTCTTTTTACTGTATTACACATTTTAATAAGCATCACTAGTTTTCTGCAAGGTGTCAAGATTTCTTATATTCTAAAAGTAGTGTCAGTAAAGTCATAGTAGAGCAGAGGTATCCAAACAGTGGTGCATTGGATGATTCAAATAGCGAGTCTGAGTGATTTATTGTAGTGTCACGAGTTAAAGAAGAGTGTTTGCGGGAGCGTTTTGTATGTGTGTTCGATTTATTTTTAGTACAGTGTACGTAACTGAGATCTTTAATTTCTTTTTAAACATTTTTCAGAAAATTTTGTACTTTTCTACATTTTTAAAATTCATTTTATACACTGCACTGCAAAATAAAATGAGTGAAAGAAGTCCAGAAAGTGATAGTTCGCATAAGTGTAATGAATAGTGGAATATAAGTTATTATTTATTACAAATTTATAAGGAAATCGTTTTGCTTCGTTCTAATCGAAGATGTGATCTCAATATACGTGGTAAAAAACAGTATCAAATTTACATAGAAGAAACAATTTTCATGTATATGTGTTGCGAAAAGAATATATGACTAAGAAAATGGAAGAACAGACAAATTCAAGTTCTAAGCTGATCTAGCTGTCAGTGGCAGCTGTAATCCATAGATGTCTGCAAGAAACGAGACTCTCTGGCTGCTATAACACTATCATGAAGTTCCTTCCTGTCTATTGTAGATTGGAGACTCATTAAACTGGAGTCAATTAATTAATTTAGCTGCATGATTACGTTATGCTCCTTCCGCCCATAAGCAAAGCATATTCTGTCCTCGGCTCTCTATTTATCAACCCTTAACCATGTACGTAAAAAAAAATATATAAACAGTGCTTCAGTTATAAGAAGCATCTGAATTCGTCTGTCGGAAAATTGGCACATTTTATTTAAAAGAAAACTTGTGCTAAGGCAATTCTTATTGTTACATATAGTTTCTTCTGAATAAATAAACCTGCTAGTGTTCACCAAGTAAGAGGATTCAAGAATTGAAATTTCTTTTATAGTATGTGCATCTGCTCCAGTAACGAAATAACGTCGTCTGGAGTATTAGCCTTAAACACTCGGTGATAATCAATTCCAAAATGTATAACCGATTTATTTACATTTACAATACAATGTATGAAATAAATATACAATGCGAAGTAGTTAACTAAACGCTTCCTTAACCAAATGTTATCATAAGTAGTATTATTTTCTAGGTTGCTTGCAGTAATCTAGTGTTCATGGTCAAACAGCTTTGTTTCGTTAGGTCATGTGTTTGAGTCCTGATGCCACTTAAAACCCGGCGTACAGGGGGTTCATGAATATTAAATCTGTCGAAGTTCTAAGTCCTCCTATTAGTGTCATGTGGAAATTTGGTGAGGGAGATTCAAGCTCATTAATCGTAGTAGTCACTTGACCAAGATACGGCATTACCTATCACCTACAGCCCTCATGGTATTTCTATGTGAGATGTCAATAAGCAATCAATCGATCATTCTACTTATCTGGTAAACAGACGATTTCAGATCATTGGATCTGATTCAAGTAAACTACAAGTGATTGGATCCAAATCAAATATACATTATCAGTATATCAGTTGCTCGAAACAATATAGTTTGTCTTTAAGCCTCTCAAATTCTTCTATTTCTTCCCTTCTTTTTTTTTCACTACACTCCTTCTCATATAGTAAAATTGATTCACACGTATCACGATTATTTAATCAGTAAAAACTCTTGTATCTAACAACATGTAAAAGTTGCCCCTGGTGTTAGTTAAAGAAAAATTCGCATGAAAACGAAATTCACTCCAAAATTCGAAACGGAATCTTCTAAATCATATAATTGCCCTATTCTTAGATCCTCAAATTAAGTACAAATGATTTTAAACATAGAAAAGAAGGGAGAGGATAGGGAAACAATTTACAAGAGTACCAAGTATACTTTTATTTCCTGATCTACGCTGTAATGAGACAAAACTACAAAATAATTTTAAGACCATTTTAATTACTATAAATACATGCACACATGTGTTTTATATTTCAAAAAAAATAATGATTGCATGACTTTAAATTTAAAATATGTTTAAATGTATATATATCATTATACGGATATTGTTCTGGGAAATGTGTTATGAAGAATAAATTTCATCGTCAAAGGTGCTATTTTTTTGAATAATTATTAAATAAAATATTATATATAAAAAACAATTTATCTATTGAAGCGGACAAAAGATTATTTTCAGATATTAAAACTAAAGATAAAATATTCAAAAAATACCAAAAGATAAGTTACGAGAAAGCATGCTTCAAACATATACAGAAACGCTTTTATGACAAATGTTTATGACATATTTGAGAGAAATAAAGTGTATTACTGATGAAAACGAGCATCAAACATATAAAAAAATGTTAAAAAGTAAAATTCTGAAAAGTCGTCAGCTGCGGCATTTTGTGGTTGATCAAACCACTAGTTACTTTGGAGACTAATAATATATTTATTTATAACTAATACTTATAATTTAAAAAAATATATTATAATAATTTATTTAAAGATCTATCTATTTTATACAATATAAGGAATAATATAAATTATTATTTCAGAATGCAAAAGATACGTGTAGAAATGTCGAAAAATTCCATTATGACTGGTGTATTATACAAAGATATGTTGGAATTTTCTTTAGAAACGAAGGCCTGATTTGAGGCCCGATTTGTTGCACATGTGAACTTGAGGCCGCTTGCTCAACAATACATCATCTGAAAGGTTTATCCTTGTGCAGCATAATTTAGCGAGAAAGCAAGTGTGTTCATCAACTGTCCCTATACTCACCAGTCATACAGCTCTTCAGATTATTTTTTTTATTTCCTTAGTTAAAATTTTTGTTAAAAGGGTAGCAATTCAAGTCGATAAAAAGATTGAAGTTACGTAATTGGAACTCTGCAGACGTTTATTGACTTATATGCTCTTTCAAAGTGTTGCATTGAATTGTGAGGGACTATATAGAAGTTTAATATCAAATGTGAGTATATTATCTGAATTTTTTGGTTTGTGTGCAGTCAAGCCTCAAATTCTTGTAATCTACTTAATAGCATTTTTTAAATTCCTACTATTAGTTCACACTCTCTCTCTATATATATTGTTAAAATTTTCAATCGTTAATAAAACAATTTGTATTCATCCACTCAAGTTCAAATACATTTTTAAAACTTATACGGGATGACACTTGATGTTAATACAGTTTTTTCAAATATCAATTAAATTTAATTGGTGAAAATGTAGTTTAACTCAACCATTTGGCGTGATTTCAAAAATTGCCAAACTTGGCGATTTTTTTTGGCTGAACGTTAAGTCAGCGAAGCGGATCAGGGTTGCCGCATTGGGCAAAATACCGTCAAATAATTCCTGTCGCCAAGGCTGGTTGGGCTAAACTGTATTCAAACCATTTAATTTACCGATTGAATTTATTTTGCAACTTAATATTATGATTGAGTCATATGTATAATACATATTTATATTAATTGTAATTATTTAATAAAAAATAACTAAAATAAAAAAATTTCTTTTTTGACTTAAGTAGGATCTGACTTACTTTTTTTTATATTACTTGTTAAAACATAAATACATACAATGTTTTCATTGATAGATACAAGGGTTGCTCAATAAGTCCTTGGAAATTCCAATAAATGAAGCTCGTAGCATCTAAAATGATTTGCTTTAAGTAAGGATCATGATTCACTAGGGTTCTGTTTAAGGCTCAGTTACTCGCATTTGTAATTATGAAGTCTTTGGCACCTCAAAAATGTTCCATCATACCTTCTTCGGCGGATGAGACATTCTTCTCCTTTCTTGGAAAAGATTTACTTGAAGCAACTCAGTGTTTCGATTTTAGCTTTATTTTTGATGCATGTTGATGAATCCGGGTCTCACCGACAGTGGCAACTTGATGGAGCAGTAATCAAACTGTGTTTGGGCAGTAAGTGACTACTAAACCAAAACCAACCTATGAATCAGTAACAAATTTGATTTGTCTTCATTTAATAGTTGGCAGAACCCAATGGTAACATCAATTTACCTTAATGATGTATTCTGTCTTCAAATGCAAGTACTTTTGGAACCATCCTGGAATTTCATGTATATGATTTACGTATCATTCTAGACGTAGTTTAATTATTGTAAAAAAAGTTTAAATTTTATTAAGCTTATTCTTTACCTATACCATTACCATTCATTCCTTTCACTATTATGGAAAAATACAGTAAATTATAGGTAATATTAAAGTAAATTATAAGAAATAAATGCAATAAAATATTTGCTTCACGTTTTATTAAAATGTTATATAAATTCGTTTTATTAAGTAAAAATATGGTTTTTAGCTCAAAAGATTTTGTTTTTATTTTCTTTTGTGTTAAAAAAAAATATAAAAGGTGAAACATTAAAAAAATATTCCTTATCGCCTCATAGCCCTTAGTTCTGAAAAAATAGTTACTATAAAACATTTTCGCTATTTTCGAAAAAAATTACGTGAAAATATTGAGTGTTTTAGAAGAAAAAAAAAACATTTTATTTGTTATTGAGGAGATTTTTCAAGATGTATTTTTAAGATGCAGTTTCTAGATCCTGTTTTGAAATTGGATAAAAAAAAAGAAATTGACGCTTTAATCTATATGGGAAAAAATAAGTTTCAAACTTTTTTACACCATGTTCCTCTCGAATGAAATATTCTTGATGTAAAAAGTTCTAAATAAGAGAAAAGATGAATTCCAAACAGTGATTCCTTCCTCTTCTAACCCTTTCTACTTTTTGTCGTTCTAGTTCCTCAAAGAAATTTTTCTTCATTGGTTCTCAAGTTTATGTCGAACGTCAAAAGAATTTTTTTGTACATAGTACTTTAGCTGCAATAGATTCACTGACTTCTTCGATAGAGATAGAAAGAGTTTTATTTAAAACTGTGTTTCTAAATCGGTCACGTCTATAAAATATTTCCGAACATTCTTTGGTATATAATAATCTGGAGCTGTGTTTCATAATCTTTTTTAACCTGTGATCTGGTTATTTTACTTTTTTTTTTTTTTTTTTTTTTTTTTTAAATTTGTAATTTCTCCTGCTACGGTTTCGTCTATTTTGAGATCCATAGGCAAAATAAAATATAATTCAGATGGCAATATAGTTATCATGTACTTTAAGTAAGTGCTTATATCAAATTATTACAAAAATGCAATTTCAAAAAGATCAAATAATGAATTAAAAGAGAGCGCTATTGATTGCCATACTAAAAATTTAACATTTTGCGGAAAAGACGATGGTTTAATTTTCAGCTCTCTTTCTATTTCCAATCCATTTCTATTCACATTTTTTGAGAAAAATACTGCTGAAAATACATCTTCATATTGATAGGCCATAACAAAAGACGCAAAAAAATGTTTCTTCATTTTCTGCTAAAACCAAACATAACACTTAAAATTTCATTCGCTGTATTCTTTCGTATATGTCTTTTAGCGACGTGTCCAGTTGTTAGATTGAATACTTAAGCTTTGATTTACATCTTAGAATAACACGATAGTTCGACTTTTGATTTAACACTCGAATCCGGAAGTTTTGTCTGGTTAATGCGCGTTAAATGCGCGACAATAAGCAATGCGTGGTTTTCTTTTAACTCAATTAAAAGAAAAAAATTGAAAGGAAAACGAAAGGAGATAAAGAATAACGATAAGTTGACTGATATTTGTAAATTGGAGTGAATTATTGTAATTAATTGATTAGATTGAAATAGCTTGTAGTAAGTCTGCGGTAATCGAGAAGTACATGAAAGGGAATGAATGAGTAGGTACGCTGAGACTATATTGTTAAATTGTATGCTAGGCTCAAAGTCTGTTAAGAGGAATTCCGGATTGCGCGATCTTGCATAACCTTTGGAGATAGTTAAATAAACTTTGTTGTTTATTTCTGACGACTTTTCAAATGGAGTTGTGAATATTTAATTCGAAAATAAGATGTCTATTATTATGAGTCTGTTATTAAAATGCAGGTGCTAATATGTATATAGAATAACTATCCATTTTTGAAGCTGTTGAATAAGGGAAAACACTCTTTAAAATTAGAATCCATGCCTAGCAATTTTTCCTTGATAGCATCTGGAATCTTATCCGTTAATGAAATCATTTAGTTCATTATTTAATTCAGTTAGTTTGATAAAAGCTTTGTGATTACCATCTCATGCACAGAATGGCAACAAAATGAGATTTTTTCATAACAGTTACAGCTTTCTCTTGCACTTAACTGTAATATTGGAAAGCTATATTGAACCAAAACCAAAAACCAAAAAAATATATAATTTCAGAAAACCAATAGCTACATATATTTCTCGTCACTTTTCAAGTAATGATAACATGAAGCGATGGTAGGACGCCTCTGAAATATTTCTTCAATGACCCGGCAGAGTCCCAATATTTGGAAATGCTTACTATATTTCAGAAATCTTCAACTTGGGTTCTGCGGAACCTTGACAAGGGTTCCTCAAGAGATAACTATTTGCTCAACCAAAGTACCAACATTTTAGCCAAATTTTAAATTTTATAAAGGAACAGATTCTTAAAGACCGTTTACTTGTAAAAATAAATATAAATAAATTTTTTATTGATAAAATAAAATTTAAAATTTCGTAAAAGTCATGTTCTTCAAATAAATTAATAGCGATTCATTAGGTCACATATTAGTTTCCATTCTTTGGCTCAAATAAATAATCACTTATTTGGTCATTTATTTCACTATTTTTAATGTATAAAGTAAAATTTACGCACCCTTTTAAAATTTAAATTTTGGGCATATTGCAGTTTGTAAGATAATACAGAAGATTTTTCTAATTTGCATAGTATTTTAGTAAACGGCATTGCTAATCCCGATAAAATTGTAAAAATTATATTTTACCGACATTTATCAGATCTGCAAAAAACATTTCTGAAGCATTTACCTATTCAAAAAGAAAAATTATCTTCGATCCAAAGTGCTTCTCAAGACTGTGACGCATCCGAACCAACAAAAAAAAAAAAATTAATATATCTAGCGGCATTAAATTGAAATTAAATTTTAGTAAATTTGATATCATGCATTTTTGGATTGACAATATAAAATATTATCCTGAAATTGCCCAGAGAGCTATGAAATTTCTAATGTCATTTGTATCAACTTATGTATACAAAAAACCATTATCTTCGTACGGTGCGACAAAAACAAAACACAGAAACTGTTTGGATGATAAAGATGAATTAGGTTGCAGATTTCAACCGTTATTTTAGACGTAAAAGTACTCTTCAGTAAATAACAATGTCTACCAAGTCGATAAAAAGTTTCTCTTTATTAATTTATGATTTAAAGTATTGTTTCTGTAGTTTATTAATCATAGAATATATTTTAGAAAACCAAATAAAAAAACCATTAGCTACCTTATCATTCAATATCTTATTAAGACGTTTCTATTATGATAAAATAAAGATGTTATGAAAATTTTATAAATTTAAGACGGATAAATCTTTGTTATTCTATTTTTATTTCTCGTTCAGCAAGAGGTTCCTTCAAGAATATGGAAAGCTCGAAGGATTCCCCAATGTTTAAAAAATTGAATACCCCTGCTTACATCATTAGTTCTCTCACATCATTAGCATTCGAGCTCTGATGCCACAAATATGTAACGTGTAACGGCACTAAATCACTTAAAATTTGTAAAGGCTAAATTCATTGCGTTGATATGGTTTTTGTAAATTTAGTATTTATTAATGTCAGAGGCGCGCGTTTAGAAACAACATGAAAGTTATTGACGACGGAACTCTTAATTTTGAACTTAGAAAAATTAATGTGGACTACAACTTTGATAGATATTAATTCTCCATACTGTCACACCATATCGACCAAGCCATACCAAAAAGAGGACTTGAAGCCTTTACATATTTAATGGGCATTGGATCAACTACAAAGGGTCTTTAGTGGCATCAGAACTAGCACCTATAATTCGATGGAAACAACGCCGGTAGTGGACACGAAATTAAAACCACTTGGTTATCGAGATAATATACTTCAGTGTAATGTGGAAGTCAGAGAGAGGGCATCAGCTTGGTTTGCATCCTTGATACTTGATCGAGAATCAAAATTACAAGATCCATCTTAGCGTTGTTTCTAAGTACGATATTTGTAAGTAATCATCAATCGTTACATATAAAAAAGGATCACTAATTGATTATAACTATAATTGACAAATAAGAATATTTAAATGTGTATTTCCTACATTGTTGATCTTGATTCGTTTATGACATAAGCTGTGTGGATAGCACCTCGTTAAGTACAAGATTCTAAGCCCTGGGGGTAATTGGAGAAGACATCTGCGCATAATCGTTAACACCATACGTTTTGTGTGATGGTTAATGAACAATAAGTTTTCCATGACCAGCAACATATTCAGTGCAATGTCTGTCCATGCAGCGCACTAAGCTTTCCAGTTGTTCTTGGGGAATACTATTTCACTCTCAATGCTTTTTGCAGCTCCGCAATAAATTCGGAAACTGATTAGAGGCTGTAACTCGCCTGTTAATCATGTCCCATGTATACGCCCTAGGGATAAAATCCGGGGAGAACGGCGACCATTTCAGCCTAGAAGATATCCGATTCTTCAAGGCATTCGTTCACTATCTTTTCAAGGTGAGGACCGAATTTGTTATCCATAAAAATGAAATTAGCGCTTATTGCACTCCTCACCAGACAAACATGCTTTCGCAGAATAATATCTCGATAAATTTTGTCTTTCATGGTTGCAGTGTGAGACATGAAGAGGAATTCGAGAACCTATCACGATGCCGCTCCAACCGAAAAATCCTTTACCACGTTAATAGTTTGTGTTCAATGATGTTTTGTTTGTTGTAACTGATGTCTGGTGCTCTCTATATTTTGAGTTAATTGCAGTGAACACCTGGAATCGTCGGAATGCAACACACATTCTCAATGAATTGGAGTACAGTTAACGTGATGTCTAACCCAGGTTATCCGGTGTTGGCAGTGCTCCACAGTGAGTGAAATAAAAGTTTTGAACTACTTTTGCCATTTATGACTTAACTCTTCTACTTTCATCTTATCACTCTACGATGACTCTCACTAACATTTTCATTCTCTCATTTTTTTTCTCACACTTCTACATGACTGTCATTTTACTGATTTGTCATACCTAATTAACATTACTCAACTCCTCATTTAAGTTTTTCCATTAGTTTAGCTGTATACATCTACTATTTTGTATCCATTGGTTTCATGTACGATCTCTTTGAATCTGCACTTTAAATAACTATCCAAGCCTGGATAAAAAGGGAACAAATATCAATGCAGGGATCAAAGCCTTACTCCTCGTCACCTCGAGCTAAACATCATCCTCTTAATTGTTATATAACACATGGATCAATAAGTCCCGAGACTGTGCGGTCGTTTTTTTTGCGATTTCCTCCTTCAAACGCACCAGCAAGTCAATATAATAATCACTGTTGATCGATTTACCTTTTTCGAGGTAGTCAATGAAAATCACGCCATGCGTATCCCAAAAAACTGACGCCATGACTTTGCCAGCTGACTGCTGCGTTTTCGGACGCTTCGGACGGCTTTCGCCAGCTCTGCGCCACTGCCGCTTCGACTCTGGAGTGTAGTGATGTATCCATGTTTCGTCCATGGTCACGTAACGACGCAAGAAATCTTTTTTGTTGCGAGTAAATAGCGATAAACAGCTTTCTGAATCATCGACTCGTTGCTGTATTTGTTTCATCGAAAGCAATCGCGGCACCCACTTAGAAAAAACCTTTTTCATGCTCAATTTTTCATGAAGGATAGTAAATACACTTCCATATGATATCTGTGTCATCTCTGCAATCTCACGGAGCTTCACTTTACGATCTTTCATTATAATTTTTGTCACTTCACTCACATTTTCCGGTGTAACGGCTTCCACAGGTCTACCCGAGCGTTCCGCGTCATTTGTGTCGGTACGACCACGTTTAAACTCGGCAAACCACCGACAAATCGTTTCTTTTGATGGACAAGAGTCCGGGTAACATTTTTCAATCCATTGTTTCGCTTGCACGGTGTTTTTACCCATTAAAAAACAATGATTTATCAGAACACGAAACTCGGTTTTTTCCATTTTTTAAACAAACTACAAAACGACTTTACTCCAACCTCAATAACTCAGCTGTTTCTGGTCCGATGGACTTAAAATTTTGACACGTTTCAAGCAATGGTTAGTACTCTAGAAGGACCTGGTTACTGGTTTACTACGAGCGCCATCTCTGGGTTAGTCTCGGAACTTATTGATCCATGTGTTATATATATATATATATATATATATATATATATATATATATGTGTGTGTGTGTGTGTGTGTGTGTGTATATATATGTGTGTATATATATATATAAGCAAATCATATTTCCTTTAAAAATGAGTCTTTGTACTTTTTTTAATATCTTTCGAAGATTTCTTTCTCATAGAATTAATTTTATGGTCTCGCTGTCTGATCACGATAAAACCATAAATTGGTATATGATGATCAGTAACATATATTCTAAATACAACAAAATGTCAATGTGTATTTCAAACATTACTCTTAAAGAAGGTATCTGTCCCACTATATATACTATGAATTAAATGTTACACAAGTAAAGTTTGTGACTAATTGCTCTAGTTTGAATTGCATCGGTACTTAACTGCAATATATTATATCCATGAGACAATATTATTGAATTATTTATTCTCAAACCCATCATGCGTATCAACGGAATTAATTATATACATAATAAACGCAATCTTCTATCTGAATATAAAACAATGAAATAGAAAGTTAAGCATCACTTTGCATAGTTGATCATTTAGTCGCCCTTCAGCAAAACAGACCATGTGCCATAATCAAATTGTATATTCGTAAGATTTTAAATTCAGAAAACTACTTCAAGAGGGAGAGAGAGAAGGTGACCTTACACACAGAATACATTTTCAATTTAATATAGTAGAAAATATGAATTCCACTTTAATGTAAAATTTTCCGGATCTTGAGACTTCTTTTACGCTTCAGGCTATAGTTAAATTTTTAAAAATCATTTTACTATTACGTTAAGCGCGCCTGGGATTTGAATAGTATTTGCCTAACCTACCATGCATTTTATAGATTTTTGGGACATAACCCAATGTGTGCATTTAAATAGCATATTATGAGATAAAATGTGACTCGAATACGCAATTACTTGCCAAAAGAAAACAATAACGGTAGTATGTATATTTAATTTGAAGAGGAAGTAGTCATTCTAAAATCTGAATTTGGAAAAGAAAGGAATAAGCTTTGATTCAAATAAAAATGTTTAAATGTTTTCATTTTATGAAATCTCTATGCTAAGAATTTTTTCAGAACATAATGTTAGGCTGTGTATTATGAGAATATATGACAAAATAAAATAAAATGCTCTATGAAAAGTGAAATTTTGATTGTACTTTTCTTATCTATACAAGGTCAAATATACCGGAGATATGCTGCATTGTAAAGCTATATACGAAAAAATAAAATATGAATATGTAACTCTGCAAGAAATATATTGCCAATAACGTAAATGAATAACTGATACAATATATTGCTCAAAACCTTTAGATTCTTGCGAATGTATGTCTTGAAACAGTTCGAATGTAATGTGTGTTTCACTTTTTTTATTTATTAAAATAGACAACACATTTTGTATGTATTTTTTATAATTCTAGCTCCATATTTTTCCTTGTTTCCCTTTTCCTCTTGTCATCCATTCCCTTCCTTCCATAAATGGGATTCAGTACTGAAAAGTTCGGTAAGTAATACAACTTTATACATTATAAATTTATTACTCTATACAACCATTTTTTTCTGCACATTTTTCATTACAAACAAGATTTACAGTACAAATTTATATGCTTTAAATAAGGGGGAAATACTATTGAAAGCACCACTCGTGTTGCTTCTAAATGCGACGTTACTAAATAATCAATAAATCTTCTTGGATATTTTTGTCATCCTTACATTTGATTAAGTTATTTACAAGTTGATTAAGTTATTTTCAGTTTACAAAAAACATATTTTGTATTGAAAGATGGATTTACATGCAAAACAATAACAGATGCATTGGTAGAATCGAGGTCAGTCATATTTAGAATAAACACACAAATCATCAACTAGTTCCCTTTTGCATGCATATGCGCCAGCGATATAACCAGTTGTATCTATTTCATCTTTAGTTTCCATATTAATATACAGTTATATCTGGTTATTTTTCTTTCTTATCTAAGTTTTTGCTTCAAAATGCGTAGCTTGAAGGAGTATTACTGTTTTATTATTTTTTGACCCAAATGAAATACGACTGATAACTAAAACTAAATGCTGTAGGAAATATTACTCTTTTACATGACATATATCGAACATAATTTAATATTCAGATCATTCAAAAATACTTACTTTATTTTCATCTATTTATTTCTGCATATTAGTGACGTGAGTCTCCAAAAGTAGTTTCGTGAGATGTCCTTACCTTATTTTCATTACAAAATTCTACAAATCTGAAAAGGTTATGATTAAGCGCTTTTATTTATTTGGATAATTTCTATTTGTGTGCAGCTATTTTTAAAGTAATATTTTTTATTCATGATAATTTATATAACAAGTCATCTACTTATCGAAAGTGTCTAATCAAATAACTAAGGTATATTTAAAAATATCTTCGGCAGATTAGTTTTATGTATTTTTATCGTTTATTCATTTTATGAAATACATATCAGGATTCCATTTCAGTATTATAATTAATTTTCAAGTATACAATTGATATTCAGGTTTTGTTATATTCTACAATCGAATTTGATTATTATATTAGAATTATTATAAAATCAATATGAAAGGTAGATAGTCTTCAAATATATATCAAAGCTATTTCTTTATTATAAGAAGCATGTAGTGACTTTTATTTGGTATCCGTATTTGCTCATAATAATTTGAGGCTCATAAGAATATAGAATGGATAGTTCATTTAACGGTGTATACAAAACTAGATGCACTAGCTGTTTTTGATCCGGACGTAGTGATATTAGATAATGGCTGCTAGTATTTTGTAGAAAGTGAGTAGTACATAGAAATTCTTGTTAGTGATATATAGATCCACGTATTTAACTTTAATAATTTAAACTTTTGTTTTTCATGTATCAGTTATCGCCATTTTGAATTAAAATAATTCTAGTCAATTCTTTTCCATGAGGAATTCATGAAAAGTATTGTTTTCACTACTTCTAAATATCTTCCTGAATTAGTTTGAAATGTCATTAACATACCTGAGAGTTACACAATAACGTCTTATGTTTAAAATATTAATAAAATTTTGATAAGACTTTACAGAAAAGCTATATTTTTCTACACCAGCTGTTGAAGAAATTTCTAATATTTAAGAGATAAAAATGATTCATAGAATCTTTCAATCATATTGACTATATTACTTATGAACTTCATATGAAATAAAATAAAAATGAATGTTTAGCTGAAAAGGGTATTAGAATATATTTCAAAGCATGTTAAAATATTCAATCAACTATAATTTAATAAAATACAATTTTCCCACAAGAAACCACTTAAAACAAAGTACTTTTATCTCCCAGGAAATAAATTACTTCTTATTTTTTTGTGTGCGAAACTTAAACGTTTCATATCTTGGTAATTACATATTGTTATCAAAATATATTTATGATATAATAGGTTTTAGTGGATAAAATTACAACTTTAAGTTTAAAAATCTTTAATAGTATAAGTTAAGTTCAATGATGCAATTAAGACAGTGATATACTTACATGATATCTATAATAACTGTTTAACTATTAAAAAGAGAAAAATTGATGCTTAGTATAGATAGATATCATTCAGTAAATGCAAGGATTCCATCCATAAAAATCAATTAAAAGCTTATTATAAGATGAAGTATTAGTTTTATAAACAATATTTTGGGGTATTATGAAAGGAAAATCAAAAGGAAGCATGATGCTAATAAAGTAATTGTTCTTTTAAAACTAATGATAAAATTTTTACTTTTGGCACGTAAAAACGATCACATTTTTCCAAGCAGTTTCCTAAAGAGTGAATAAAACTGGAATTGTATATAAGTTATTTACTAATAAAGATATTTTCCCATTTTCAATTAGAAGGACCTTGGCAGAAAATTTCAAAAGGACATAAGTATAAAATGATATTAAAGCATTCAATAAATGTTATTTAGATAAAATTAGCAAAAAAATAAATAACAAACCAATTTTTAACTTGTTATTTTATTTCCTCTTATCATTGCGTTAAATTGTGTTACAATTAAAAACTTTTAATACGATTACGACTGCACATATGCCTAGAAAATGGAGATTATTTGACACATTATGAAATTTTAATTCAAATCTAGTGGAATGGACAATCTCAATTATTAGACTTCTCTCAACACCTCATAATAGCTCTTTGTTAGGTATTAACGGAATACATTAGTAGTAGTCTTTGTAGCTCCAGATGACTGCCGCGTGCTCAAAAAGTCTCTTTATGCAAAATATATTTGATCATAATTTCCAAGAGTATATGATTTCACATTTATAGAAGAGCAAAATGCAATATATAGATTTGTTTATTATTCAATATTCTGCGGGGAGAAATCTCTTACTTTAAAACTTATCATATTGCATAATGAAATATATTTTCTGAATTGGTTGATTAATATGCTTTATTTTAGTGATATTTATTCTTAAGCGTTATGAATGAAGCTTAGCATATCACATTGTGATTAAAAGTCATTATTTTGTGACATTTACCAATAATACACTTACATTTTATTAAAAAAAAAATATGGAATCTGAGGGGATTATTTAAAACACCATGAAATAGAAATCCAACGCTTCCTCTGTGGTTATTATGCAATTAATGCAAATTCATAAATAATAAAAAGAAGACAAGATGGTGTATGAGACATCATCAGAAAAGCCATTGCATAATCAGTTGGTGGAGAAACGATTTAATTTAATACAAAGAACGATTCTTTTAGTCACTATAATTGAGCAAACTACACTTAAACAAAATTGTATATGTCCCCAAAATTTAAGTTTAAATCGTATATTACATTTAAATATGTAGCTTCTCATATTCTCCTTGTAATCAGCTTCCAAATGATTCCATTTTGTTATCATTTTACATCAAGTTTCTGTTGTTTTCTTCACTTATATTTCTTATTTCTTCATAAAAATAAAGTCCCTAGTTGTAATTCCATAGAATTTGTCACCATTTAAAGAGTAATTTCACAACAAAATACAGCTAAAAAACTATTTTTAGTTACAATTTCACTTCAGCCATTTCATTTAAATGCTTGTTTTAAAGTCTCTGATTTTTCTAACATCAAATCGACTCTAAAACATTTAAACCTTTTAATGAAATTTTTTAAGTATCTATTTACAAATTTTAACAAAACAGTATTTAAATATTACAAAAGACAAAATCTTAACATAGAGAACAACATTAAATAAAATGTATTCATTTAAATATAATTTTATTGCTACTAACAATATTCTATATACTGAAATTATTTTACGGAAAACAAGAATTGATATTTCCTTAGCAATCACTAAAACAATCATATCATACAAATATATTCTGATTCATATCATTACCAATGTTTCAACATATTATTTTAAGATATATCTGAAGTTGAATTCGCAGATCAACATATGGATTTATTGACGAAATGTACATAAATATTCAATTTCTGGTGCAGAAGGAAGCTATATTCATTTCAAGTACATCAATTTGATATGCTAATTTTGGTATTATACTGTTGTTCTCTTTTTAGAGATCTGTGTTTCGATAGTGATAATTTTATTCACCACTATATGTAGACTCTAATAAATTCACAAATTTTATTTCATTTCAAATATTTCATACCAACAGATGGTATGCAAAAGAACAGAAATTCCTGCTAAAGAAGAAGCGTCATAAACATTTTTAAGCATATCTTTTATATATTGTACATAACTGCTTGCAATATATGTTAAAATACTTAGTTAAAAGTAAAATTCTGTCCAGGGGAAGGAAGTCCCATTAGATGATGCCCATTTCCATTTCTGTAGTCTTTGGGTCTGGGGCGCTAATTACTATTTAAAATCCAAGTTGAATGACAACCTAGAACTGGATCGCCAGTTTACTTCCCAAGAATTGATTCTCATTTATCGGCACAGGAAGAATGAAATACTCAGTTGACCTATGATCAGCTACTCAAATCGAAGCTACCTGGGTATAGGTTGGATGGTTGATGGAACGCTGTGGCCATTCGGCCTTTAACCTGCAATCGAATGTCTTTAAATAAGTAGCATCGACCTGTTACTTACCCACACATTACATTTAAATGTCAAACTCTCTCTCTCTGTTTCTCACTCTTCTTACATTAAATTCTCGGCTTTTGAATAAAATGACCTGGTGGTTAAGTTATTTTCAGAAATATTGTACCATTCTTTTACCCTATGTTCATTGTATGTTGAAAAATATTTATTATTAGCACAAATTTTACAACACAATATGCCTCAAATTCAATCTATAGGCATCAAGTCTGGACTTCGAATGAGCCGTGGCAAAATATTAACTTTTTCTCTTTTTAAACCATTCCTGGATGGATTTAAATGTATAGCAAAAAATAGCAAAATGTATAGCAATATCTTGCTTAAAAATCCAGTTAGCATGACCTACTAAAAGCCCAAATTATGTTGTTTGATGGTCTTACACTACAGTCTGATATTGTGCACAGTCCATACGACTTGAATTTTGATGCAAATAACAAAATCTGTCATGACTAAAGGCTCTACAAACTATGATTCTCCACCCATGTTGACTGAAAATGTCTTCCATTTCCTTCCTCAGGTCATGCCAATAGTGTTTGTAGCCATCGGAACCATCAAAAATCAATTTATTTTCAACAGGAAAAAAATTATTTTCTCTCATCTTTCCATGATATGACATTTTAAACTCTTTTCAATCTTTCTTTTCAATGATATTTCAATAACTTCGATGTTTTCTTCATTTTCATAAATTTTAAATTAGTATTTGATTTAAATTCTTCCAAACTGAGATATGAAATACTAAGAATTCCTGAAACCTTATGAAATACTAAGAGTCAAAATACTTTTACAGTTCTTAGTTTAGAACTTTGCCAATTGCCCTGTGCTGTCAAAATCCTCTTTCTTTCAGTTCGTTTTATTTTCAATAAATCATTATTTCTAATTATGGCTTTGGGAATGACATTTTAAGAAAGCTTCCTTCACATAGCTATTTCTCTGTCATATTTAAAAGAACTATTATAAAATAAGATATTTCTCGCTTTACTCTCATATGGCTTTTTCTGCTCGGAATCTTAAAATAAATCGCGGTTAACACAATCGAAATTCGCAGATTTGTTTCTCAGGAAACGTGGTCTTGAAATACTAACGAATATGTTTTATAATAATTCTGATGTGACGTACAAAATACAAATGTTCTCAGGTGATTTTAACAGACATCTCATTCCTTTTTAAAACGTTTTTCTGAATTTCACTTGGTGTGTGTGTCATCAAATTTTCGATCGTTAATTTAACCAACTTCCCATCAAGCTAGAACTCTGAAACCTTGGGAATCTTTCTCACTCGCCTAACAATGCGATATTTAGACATTTGCGACAAGTTTTAGCTAGTATTTTCTTCAATAATGCAGTTTATCCCAACCACTTGGCGCGATTTCAAAAATTGGCATCAAACTTGGCGATTGTTTTGTTTGGATGAACGTTAGGTCCGTAAAACGGACCAGGGTAGCCACATTTGGCAAAATACTGCCAAATAATTCTTGTCGCCAAGAGTGATTGGGTTAAACTGCATTCCAACCATTTAATTTACCGGATGAATTAATTAATTTTAGTTACTTTTAACGTTTTTATGTATTTCACTTGGTGTGTGTTTCTGCGTGTGTGTGTGTATCAGTGTGTCATCAAATTCTCTATCGTTAAATTAACCAACTTCCCATCAAGCTAGAGCTCTGAAATTTCGGGAACCGTTCTTACTTGCCTAACAATGCAATATTTAGATATTTGCGACCAGTTTTAATTAATATTTCAATAATTTTTCTTAATAAACTTTGCCACTATATAAAAACGTTGTTTTTAAAAACGTTGGTTTTTATCTCGAATTATTTTAGAAAAATGAGTAGAAAAATAGAAATTTTTAAACGTCTAATAATTTCTTTACTCTTTTCAATGTTAATATAAGTGAATTGAAATGTTTTGATAATTTCGAAAGTAAAATATAATAAAATACCTAGCAATATATCTGATAAAAGGGACATTTCCTCTTTAGGATCCAAAAAATTCTTTTATTTGGGAGCTCATTAAGTCTGAAGAATTTTAAGAAATAAAATTTATAGTCAAATCGTACATACATTATGTTTGTAATTAAAATACAGGATAATTACATCAACTTGGATAAGTTTAAAAAATTGTTTCAAGCAGGACTTAATTTTTTTACTAAAAGTAATTTAAAATATAATAATTCAAAGTATTTTTATTTGTATTATAAATATTATTATTGATTTTATTCTTTTGAATTTTGCTTTTAATGTTTTGTATATTATTGAAAATTCCTTTTATATCTTGTTATTATCTTTTTAAATTTTGTTTCCCTCTCTCTCTCTATCTCTCTCTCTCTCTCTTATAACGTCTTCAAAAACTCTTCTGTATTTATTATCTTTCTCTCTAATAACAGGTATTGCTACATTTCTGGTATTATCTTGGGAGGGAAATTCTTGGTTCGTTAGCGTCAGATTCGTGCATTGTGGTTGTCTTGCCTGTTGTCTCGTGTAAGTTTCTTTTAAATCCTGTTGATTAATTTCTGCTTTGGTCATTTTATGTTGACATTGGTTACAAATAGGTTCCATATCTTTGTCTGTAGAGATTTTATAGATTATTTCATCTTATTACAATGTAGCATTATTTCTGACAGTTTTTGTTTTAATTTATAAAAATTCCATATCGGGTTACAATAATTTTTTGCTTGTATTGTTGGACTTGTGAAGCTTCTCTAACCAATCGCAAGCTAGAATCAGAATTCAGAAATATTAAATTTCATTTTCTTCATGGTTTTTCCTTCGGTTTTCATTTTTTTTTTTTCATGTCTCAATTTTCACTTAATCGTGATTTGAACTGTATCTTAATGCTATTTTAGTATTCGCTTAGTATCTTTTAAGATATATATCTCTTTCTTAATTGCCTTGTTCTATATATGTATACACACTTCGGGCCATTAACACTGCAACACCATGAAGGAAAGAAAATACAAAAACGATATTTATTGTAAGTAAACAGTATGTGATGAAGACAAAATGATTTAATTTACAATCGGACGGGATCAAATTACAGAGGTGCGAAATTAGTAAAATCATCTGTTACCATAAGCATCTGAAGCGGTCCTTAACTGGTTATCCATAGAGTCTAACTGGGTTTCGATGAAAGAGAAGGGCTACCCATTAAAATCTGATTCAAATATATGCCATACTTCATCAACCGTATTAGTTGGACAGGGATGGAGGCCCAGTCTCTTCGCAACCCCTGACCAGATGTTTTCAATGGCAGACATATCCGGAGACCATGAAGGCCAGACCAATAGTCGAATAACCTGTGCATTCAGGAAGTATATGGATTACATGTACCCAATGGCTACCTAAACCATCGCACCAAGTGTAGAGCTCAAAGGACAATATTAAATGCAAGCAGGGGACGAGAGCTCTCTTTGTAACCTACAGACACATATACGGCCACCAGAATAAACCACAGAACTCATCTAAAAAAACGAAATTGTGCCACTCCTGTATCCAGCTTAGTCTTTCGGCACACCATAGTTGCCGGCTCTCTTTATGCTGGATTGTCAAGGGAAGCCGAAGCAATTGTCACCTTGCTGACAGTCCACGCTGCTGCAAACATCGTCGCACCTAATAAGCGAATACTGGGCGTGCTGCGAACATACCCATTTCCTAACAATGATGCGTGATGTGGTGTTAACAATTTTACAGACCAAAGTCACAATATGTCTGTCCTCTCTGGCGTTAGTCATAGAAGGGCGTGGAGATCCTGAATGGTGTTCAGTATGACTTCAGAAATCCATTGATTTCATGTTTGCATGGCAGTGGTTAGATTTCGACCAGTTCGATGGGCGAAAATGCGGAAAGATAATCCACACTCTGTATAGGCAACGATCCTGCCTTTATCGAATTCCGACACCTGCTGGTAATGATTTCTTCTTATTATTCAAAGCATAACACGATATTCTGATAACATTCTGACCTTACAAATCGCTTTTTTAATAATACATTCACTATACAACTTACCTTCTATGCCGTGCTTCAAATGTAATTTCTCCCGCCTGCGTCCTCTAAATGTGTTGAAAGCTAATAATTAGCAAAATTCCGCCTCTCCTTCCTTTCATGCGATTTAGACAATCGTCAGATAATACCTTCCTGATGTTGCAAATTTACTGGTGAGCAATGTAAATATATACACTCTAAAACAAAAAAAAAACGAGCCACAAAGAAAGAGTTGCCCGACTGTAATGAAATTTTGTACGCAAAGGCATTTGGACCAAAAATGCAAATGATTAAACTTTGGTCACCAATGAATGAATAGCGGTAGTTACAGTGCATACCAACTGCGCACACAGCAGATGTATGTAAGAAGCGATTCTCAATTAGATGGTCAAATTTTCTATTGCATTGCGATTTAGGATAGCTTTCAATGACTGAAAAAATGAATCGCCTCAGGATTCGAGCTCTTTACGATTAACTGTTCAGAGTTTGAAAGAGGTCGTATCATTGGATTGAAAGAGGCAGGTTGGGCAAATCGGAGAATTGCTCGTCACATGGTTCGAAGCGTCTCGGCGATTAGAAGATGCTGGAAAGGATGGGTAGACAATGGCAGATTTCAACGTCATGATGGCATTGGTTGCCCTAGAGCCACATTAGATCGAGAGGACACATTGATTGTCAGATCAGCTGTCACAGCGCTTGATCCAGCGTTATCAACTATCAGACGTGCACACGAGTGTTCACCATGACCATTCACAGACGGCTGATAGAGTTAAACCTACACTCGTACCGACCACTACGCCACCTGTCACTCACGGCTGCACACTGTCGAGTCAGATTACAGTAGTGCTTGGGTTGATCAGGTTCGAAATATGCTGACACAGGACGTATAGTGTTTAGCAATGAATCCCGCTTCCTACTGTGTACCGACAATCATCGAAGACGTGTCTGGAGACACCTAGGGCAGCGTGCCGATCCTGTTTTCTCTATTGAACGAAACATAGACCCTCAACCAGGAGTTATGTTCTGTGGTATCATTTCCCTTGATATCCGAACCCCTTTAGTCGTCATTAGAGGCACACTTACTGCATTTTGATGGCATTCTAAGACCTGTTGTGCTGTAACAACCGGTTACCCCGGGTGTTATCTTGTGCCATCACTAAAGTCTAATATTAAACAATATGACACCAATAATTACAGAACCACCAAAACCACTTTCAACATTTATTAATATATATCCACTAAGACAATAATAATATAGCTCTCCAGGTCAAGTTTATTATCACTTTAATTCAACCCACCAATAATAATCTAACAGCTTCTTACCAACTGCAAGTATGAATCTGGAACAACTGCTGAAAACACTAGCACAATTCTCAATCCGAGTGTTTTACACTCGGACCTCAACTCTAATCCTTAAATCAGCCTTTCAATACTATAGCATTTAGATTCCACCTCCTCTCGTTACAACGCCTCTCTGATCCTCCTTCTCCTCTCTTTCTCTACTCCTTCAGATGTAGTTTATATACTTCTTAATTTAACCGCTTCACTTCATTCCTAACTGCTTTGCATATTACATTCTTCATCACGTTTCATTTTTGGTTGGGCAAAGGTTGTTTAGCGAAAGCAATCAATCTCAATTGAAAGTCCCCAAGGTTAGTGAAGAGAAACCGCGAATAGCCCAATGTCACAGTGCTACCGTTCCTTTTGCAGTATCCTGGCCTTATTTTTCAGTTAGATAATGTCAGACCACATAAGACACATGTTGCTATGAACTGTCTTGCAGCTTGTCAAACACTTCATCAGCCAGCCAGATCTCTCTCCATTCGAGCATGTCTGGGATATGATAGGAAAGCGAACTGCATCTACCGGGGAATGTTGATAACCTAGCACGAAAATTGGAGAAAATTTGGGAAGAAATACTGCAGAAGACCTTCAGCGAGCCTTATCACTCTATGCTATTTCACGTAGTAGCTTGCATTCAGGCTAGAGTTGGTCAACACCTTATTGAGCTCGTTACTTTGTAACTATGCAACTCTGAAATATTTCATTCCATTTTTCTGAAATTTTAAACATTTTCCTTTCTGTAAATAACTTCCTTTTGCGTAATTTTCTGTCTCCATCGTACAACTCCTTCTTGGTGCGTCATATTTATAGAATGTAATATATATATATATATAGATATTTATATATATATATATATATAATATTGATGATGATGATATTGATACGTATTGATGAAATTGTGTGTGTGTATTATTATTGATATTATTGACATTGTTATTGAAGTGATGATGACCGAGTAGTATTGATGATGATATTAATGTGGTATTATTAGGCGTGATGATGTGTGTGTTTTATATGTGTGTGTGTGTGTGTGTGTGTGTGTGTGTTTCTATATAGGTGCTAAATTCTTTTTTCTCCTCGAGGTAATCTTTGATTATAAGTTTTGATTCGGTATTGAAATATTGCACTTCGTTGTTTTCTTGAATTACTTATTTTATACTTTCATTTTTAATTTTTTACGTGTTCAATACGTATGCATACATATTATGTAGAATTTTTTCCACTATAAATTAATGAATTTTTTTATTACAATTTTGTAGGTTTTAATTTATAAATAATGCAAATAATTTAAATTCACCTTTCACGTTTTGCAATTTTGATTTTATTTATCAATACGGTTTTTATAATTTTGTAATTTTTGGAGTTTAATTGTTTTAATATTATTAATTTTAAATTTGATTTTTGTTAGATATGATTTGTAATTTATATACATGCTTCATCATTGCTTGTAAATAATATATATTGCTAACAATATGGATGGCTTAGCAAATAGTGAATGAATTGTAATAAGTAGTTTTGTAAAAGTTCAAATTATGAAAAGTATATCACAATATTTTTTCCTTTTCATTTTTTCTTTATTACTTCTTTTACTAAAACACCATATTACAAATGATAGAAATGGGAGTGACAAATTCCGTATTTTAATAATAGCATCTCTTTACAAATAATTAATAAATATTGGAGGAAAATACACATTTATAGCATAACTAATAAAATCGATGCATTTCATTTTCACTTAATGAGTTTTATCAGCACTCCTCGTAAATTTCATACACTACATATTCAATTCAACAAAAACAACGAGTTTTACGATTTTCAACAAAACTTCAAAATAACAATTTATCGGAAAACATTTACTGCTTCACGACTTGGTTTCTTTCCAACTAACACCTAAATGTTTTAGTCACAGAAATGTTAAATTCTAGCTAAGAAATGTTTTACTCACGTGTTCTGATTCCCATATGCTTTCCTCATTCCTTAAGGAAAGCGCAAGGTTTTTTTTAAAAAAAAATAACATCTGATATGAGAAATTACATTAAAATTTGCACACCATAATTTAAGTTCTCTAAAAGAATAAACATGATTGTCAAAATCTTTCATTAACGATCTTAAATTGTTTGAAGAATTTCTGAAAAGTTTAATGAATGTCCGTTTGCTTCTAAGAAGTATAGAACTGTTTCTTTAGAAATTAATAAGATTTGTTACTCAAAATGGAAAATCATCTATCGGGTTTTAACGTCAAAGATTCGAATCAGAAATAGGAACTCCTTTTCTGTTTATAAAATGCTCGAACGTTAATTTTATATTCTGAATTCGCTAACCTTCAGTTAGCAGCATATTTTAATATATTACACGTTTCTATTTGAATCAAACTTTTTTTTTCTAATGTGAAATATTTTCCAATTATAGATTTATGACATTTACGTGTTAAAGTGAAAAATGGCACGTATTTTCAATATTCCTGAAATGTAAAGGTATTGCAGCATTAACAGACGTACATGAAGCTTGTCAAAAATATTCATAAAAATTGGAAATATTTTCAGTCTAGAAAGGTGTTCCTAGTTCCAATCGATTTCTTGGACATAAGGCGAAAACTGCTTTAATTTAACTTTTAAAAGTCAGCCTTGCCAAAGTTAAACTTTCAAAAGTCAGAAAACTAATCTTTGAATTCTGATTTCAACCTATCAAAAACTTTTTCACACTTATTAAATCTAAAATCTGAGTAATGTCTTCACAAAACTTCCACATCCATCCATTATCAAATTTAATGAAAAAGCGTTTTAATAAATGAAATGAAGGAACTGAAATTCCAGTTATGTTCATTACTAATTTATTATCTTTTAAGTTATGATTATTTAAAATTTATAATTTACTATCTATTGGGTTAAAGTTCCTAAGCGCATCTAAATGACAGTTGAGAATGAAACATTAAACATTTGCTTACAAATTCACTCAGGTTCGAGTGAATAAAATAATTGGAGTCTTAAACATTAATTCGAACCTTCCATGCTAATATCTGGAAACTCTTGCATGTCTTCCTATTATTTAACTCTTCCTTCAAGTTAAATCATAAACTTGGACAATTCCTAGGCTGGATATATCCGATTTCATTCCCTAAACAGTCATTTATTTATACTATAAAAGAAAAAAAAATATATCAGTTCATAATCCATTAACACGTTTACTAATAAGTTTTACTCAAGTATTAAATATCAAATATACCCCGATGCTAAGATCCGAGTATATAATTATATAGTAACGACGAATACTCAAAAATTACAAGGCAGATTCGGATCTTTGCACCAGGAATGTCCCGATAGACTTCACAATCGTACTCATGATTTCAGCGGATTTTTCAATTTATTCTTTATCATTATTTTTCTACTATTTTTGGATTATCATTTATATCTGTTTTTCCCTTGGAATTATTTTGTCTAACTAAAATGAGTAATAACGTTTCCTTTGATTGTCTGGAATTTGTACTTTTGATATTTTAATTTTGAAGATTTCCCCAAATAATATGTAGAAGAACGTAAATAGCCCATCATTACAATTGCTTGATAAACTGCCTCTAATCATTTCGTTAGAGGTTCACATTCAATACTACTAGTAACTTCACCTACCTAGTTCAAGAAGAGCAACTAATCACTGCAACTCATAAACGTAAACTAACTTACATGAGTCACTTTCTATTTTACTAGGAGGAATTTTCAATTCAAACACAATCAGAAAGAAACCGAAAGAGTTAGTAAAATAGAAACTCACTCTAGAGCCCAATGTCATACTAAGATTGTTTTATATCCTAAATAAGTACATTATCACTTTATTTTCCATTTGTTTCGCTCTTAAGATCTGTTTGAAAAACATTCACAGCCTCTTAAATTGTAAACATTTATTAGATTTTAGTTTTCACGCATATTTAAATTTATCAATGTGATTAAAATTTATTAAATGATTTTTACTTAAAATTTCTATATATTTTAACACAGAAAAGAAATCTAAATCATGAGGATTTGTAATAAATCATTAATAGAGGAATAATATTTTGAGATTAGTAGTGCCAGTTTCTTCGTTTAATTACAGTACTTTTGTAGTGTAGTTTCGAAATAAATCATTAAGAGTATGAAAACCTCATATGTGTCATTTGTTCTAATGTGCATTAAAATTTTAATTGTAAATTATTGTGGGTTTTAATCGTATGAACACGCAAAATTTTAATCGCATAGACACGAACATGATATCATTCAAAAACCGCCTTCTAGATGGCTGAGGCATGATAAATTTCCAGAGGTTTTAAGTTCTTTGGTTGGAGTGGTGTAGATATTTGGAGAGGAATGTACTAGATCAGGTGCCGTTCTAGTTACTTGACCGAAGTTGAAAATTACGAGTTTCGTCACCAGTGGTCATCATGTTGCTTCTAAGTGAGATGGTTATGAACAAATAATCTAATCAATCTATGAATAGTTTGGAGCATTTTGAAATATATATATATATATATATATATATATATATATATTATTTAATCCCACAAAGTACTGATTGAGGTTTACAAAGTACTTCAGTGTAATATTTTTAACCATTTCTTTATTTGACACAATATTCATAACTGGCCACAACGTACTAAACATGAACTAAAATCTATTACTGAGGCTTTTCTATAAATCTATTATTATACTATTATTGAGGCTTTTACAAGCAGTTGAACTATTCAAAATTTAGGAATTGATTCATTGATTAATTTTACAAACAATTTACAACAACTTTGAATTTGGCACATATGCATTAAATTATGTCTAACAAGTTGAACAACAAATTTACTTTTATTAATGCATTTAAATATTAATACGCTGCAATTAACGATGTTGTGACAATTGAAAAAAGTCCAGAAGTGAACGAACATACATGATTCGTGAATTTATTTTGAAATATTTTGAATCATTTTTTGAGCAAAATATCCTGTCAAAAATACATAGGAATAATTTTTTACACGCAAGCTCCGATTTTCTACGAAACAGGTTCATGATTATACAACCCTAGTAAATAAAACTTTACGAAGTTTGAAAATATGTAATACATTAAACGTATCGAAATATTTTATGAAAATTATTTTTTTAGCTAAAAGTTACAGATATACACAATACAACGCTTTTAGTGGGTGAGTGGGTGAAAGTAGGAAAATTAGTTAATAAAAATTCAGAAGGGAAAAGAATTGATACCATGGAAATATATGGCATAATCTTAAATTTTTAATTCAAGCTAAGACTAGGTATTTTACAGGATGTCATATTATTATCAATTAATTTATTTGTTTAAGTAACAAAATCGATCGAATCGTATTGAGTACATTTGTAAGGAACACGACATCTTAGAATAAAATACTTGGTATTTGATTAATCTTGTGTGTTAAGCGTGCTGAGCGGAGAAGTTGGGACAAATGTAGAACTTAAGCTTTAACAAGTCCGAAAAAAACTTAAGCTTTAACAAGTCCTGTTTTGCTGAAACTTAAGTTGCATAAACATGTATCTAAAATATTTAATAACTTATTATACAATATTTGTATATACGAAGTAGGGGCAATACCTTCGTATTTTGACTGAAGTGCGCCAGATAATGCTGTAATCTTATGAACTGATAAAAGACAAATTCATGAAGACTTGCGATACAGACAATTTTTACTCAATAGTATTGTGAAATGGCGTGAAGTGTGGAGGGGAAGAAAAAGTTCTTTAACGTTGCCATTGAAGTACGTAAATGCCACAAAGTCATAATTATATTCTGCACGATATCCCTAGATATCGTAAAATTGTAACGTGATTCATATCTTACACTTATTTACGAGTTGCATCGTTGGCACCGTTATACACTTGAACAGGACTACTTGAATCGAAGCCAAAAGAAGGAGAATCGACACATCGTTTGAAACGTGGGTTCACTCTTACGAATCGCATTTGAAATGCCAATCCAATGAATGGAAACGTCCTGGTTCACGACGTCCACAGAATATGTGTGCAGAATTATATCATGTGATGGTAGACTTTATTGTTGAACGGTGGGAATTACTGAAACAGTCATCATACTCATCATAAATGAATCTGCTTGACAAAGATCTATTGGTCAAAATGAAAATAAAACGATACAAAGTATTCATTTCTACAGTAAAGGGGGGGGGTTCCTTACTTTAGTAGATCTCTTCTTTACATCAACAGAAATAGATGAACTGATAAATACGACGCCTTCTTGTCAGTTGGCAGAAGACAGTAGATATGAGAAATAATTAGATTGAAGGACTGTAAGATACTGTACATAAGATAATAAAGGTTTTTCTGATGTATTAATGTGTCGCCAATACTTTATGTCCAAACCCTTGAAATCAAATAAAAATTTACTTATTTTTATGAAATCCCTCTCCATTGTGATATGTTTTCTTTTTCAGATACTATTTCTAATTTGTGTAATCATCTGTTATGAGATTTGTACATATTTTCATGAATTATTTAGTAAGAATTTACTATGTTATCGATTCCTCTCTTGGCCTCTGCGACATTTCATTCCACAGTTGCTGTAAATGCGTTTTTAATTAGACAAAACTCGTAGGCTGCCAATTTGACTGCCTACGTGATCCTATGGGTGACAAATCTTGATGTATACATCAAGAATACATCAAGATTTGTATTGACAAATCTTGATGTATTATTTTGTTTGATGGGTGACAAATCTGGGAATAGAGCAGGGTCGGGGAAGATTAGAAATGTAGCAGAAACAGTCCTGTGAAATGCTTGTTGTGTTGAGGGTGATCATTGTCATGGAAGAACCTGTGGACTCTCATGGTATCTTGGCTCAATATTAGGTGTCACAGTGTGTCGTGTGCACTGGCACTCCATAAACTTACATAAGTTATGGAAGCGATTTGCCGCTGCTCAGAGAAGACAGGATTGAGACGTTCACCATGAGGCCTCCATTCACGTACACGATTGTCATCACTGACCGAACTAAAATCTGGATTCGTTGCTAAAAATGAACTGATTTCATTCAGTTTCAGTCCAATACTTTCGAGTGCGACAATACAGTCCAATACTTTTGAGTGGTGTGTGGGTGTCAATGGCAGTACACATAATGGGCGCCTCGAGAGCGACTGTTCTACAGCCAGGTGCATTGAGATGGTACGGATTGACACAGAGGGCCGCAGTGTAGGTGCTGCCTGTGTATGGATTTTGGACAATGAGACAGTTGGCGCTAACTTTGCATGTAGTATTTATTATGTGACGGTCTTATCGATTATTAGTCTGTCGAGGGCATCCTAAGCCTGGTCGTCAAGTAACAAATCTTATAATTTTACACTGATCTCAACATCTCCTATTAGTAAAGTCAGAACGGCCTAGGAAGTGAGCAACTCGCCGAACTGACCATCCAGTTTCCCTCATCCCTGTGAATCTTCCCAAATCGAACTCTCACAGCTGCTCACATATTCTTCAATGACGGAATAATGGCATTTCAATTTAAAATGTGTCCCTCTGCAACAGATTAAATACACGCTAAAAGCTCTGCTTAACTGTTTTGCAATCCATGCAGAATGAAGTTCCACGCCTTCTAGTAGAATTACTCAGTGAGCTATCAAGTTGCATTTCTAATCATTTACATATCTGCCTGACACATAATTTCATGCCAAGTTTCATAACAATCCCCCTCTTACTTCTTGCTGAGCAAATTTTTATTTCAAATAATTTATTTATATATGTGTGTGCGTGCGTGCGTGCGCGCGTAATGATTTCACTTAAATTTTATTTAATGTTTCAATTTTTCATTTCTTATTTTACTGCATAAACTACTTTCTTCTCATGATCTTGCAAATAAATTCCAAGCAGGAAAAAAATTCCTTCTCTTCCTCTGTAACCACGAAGGGGAAACGACACATCTGGAGTTCTCAAATTCGAAAGGAAGTAAGTTGCACTTCGTCCACCGCTATCGCAATGCAATCGTCCCTACTTCAAATACTCAATGCATTTTCATTTTGCCTATACTGAATAACAAATTAATTTTAAAATTTTAGTTATATATATATATATATATATATATATAGAATTATATTTCAAGGCATTAAAAGCTTTAAAAAAATTATTATTTTGATGTAAGCGTCATAACTGGTGGATGGGCGGGTTTTGCTGACGTAGCCCTAGAAGCAACATGGGGCTATTGGTAATGGACTTCATAATTTTGAACCTCAATCAAGTGACGAAGACCACACCTGACCTGGCACCTACCTTTCCGAACTTCTACACCACGATAAAGGGAAGACTTTGGACCCCGACCTGATTTAACATGCATCAGTCGCGGCTACACGACTTATTTTTTGTGGCATTATATCTCGAGTCCACGGTTCAGTGAAACCCCTGGCGGTGAGTCTGCAGCCATGAGCACTAAACCACCGCGGCCACACATAATTTAGAAAATAAAGTATAAGTGAACTTAATTAAATTGCGTTTTTAATTTATTATAAACTTCCCGTATTTCATTAGCATACTAATGAAATCCTTGAACAGAGATTCATGATGATATGTAAAATTATCCTATGCTAGATTAACTTTATGAAAATAAAATTTTTCAAAACTTATTTTTACTTTTATCTGATTTTAATGATAGCAATTCAACATACAAGCAATTTGAAACTTTATCTTCTTTTGCGGATGTAGATACACTTCATCATCATATTAGCTGTTATGGAAAGTATCTGTTGGAGATGCATTTGTCACCATATTTTTTAACATTATCTTGAGTAAAACTGTTCTGGATAAATATTTAATTGTTAAGAATTAATATCCTTTTACTCTAACAATAAATAGCAAGAAAAAATTAATTCTCCTTTATTTCTTCAATACGTTTAAAGTTCAAGCTCCATTAATGTATTATGTAGCGAAGAGTTTGAGAATACAAATGGAAATACATGAACAGTAAAATTTGAAAGGAAAAACGATAAAAACACAAAATAATGAGTGAAACTAACTGCAGAACTTTAATCGCTTGAAGAAACTTTTCAATTCGAAAAGAAATAACTTCAAAACTTCTCATGTACTTTAACATTAATCTTAATCCTCAAGTGAATCGTTTCAACTAATCCAATGATTCAGTTCTTAGTCGATTTATTTCTGTTTCTTAATTCGTTTTATGACATAGGATTTGTTCCCTAATCTTTATAATCGAAAAAAAGAAACCAGAAACGGTGCTTCCGAATTACAGTTTCTTCAAACAGCTAGAGGAAAAAAAAGACTTTATTTTATTTTAGATCAAATTTTTGTGCGAGTTATTTTGCTCAAAGTTATCAAAGAATTTGGGTTTTTTGAAGACTTCTGTAAAATTAAAACGTATCGTTCTTCTAGCATTGTCATCGTTAAAACGTAGTTATCTTTGTTAAAATAAATAACATTTGAGTCGCATTTTGAATTATTCTAAAAATACTGTTTTTTCAACTCGATAGCTACGGAATTTTACTAGAACAGAAGTATATATTATAGAATTGTTTAATTTTGAGATTATTATTACCGCCAAACTTTTTAAATAAATAGTATCAATAGATGACTCGATATATAATTATTAGAATAGTTTTTTTTTAATAATATTTAATTTTTTTCTTCTAGTACGTATTGTTTTTCTTTTTTTTTTTTTTATTTTTTTTTTATCTTAATTCTGCTTTATTGAACCATAACATAAATTGTTTTGGGTTGACTGATTAGTTTTATTGACTAGAAGATTATGAGAACTATTAGCGTAGGACTTCTTCATTTTGTACCTCAGTCTAGTGACGAGGACGACAACTGAGCTGGGAACTCCCTCTTCTATATTGCACATCATGCTAACAAGACGACGACTTTGAACCTCGATTGCTTTCACGTGCATCACCCCTCCTACACTGTAGGTTGTAAAGACTTCAATCACTTAATTAACCATTCCCAATATAGATGGCAGCACAGAGTCGTCTCTCGATAATGCTGTGATACGGTCGGCTGGAAGAAAAGAGTTCCGAAGATTGGCGCGGATGAATACTATCCGTTGGAACAAGTTGAACTTTGGGTGTGGCAGACATTAGTGGAACTGTGAGGTTTTTTTTTCGAAGTTCTTGTGTTGAGCGTTTGTGATATGTTTACCTTAAATGTTTTATGTGTTCTGTAATATCCGTCTTATTGTGCTGTTCTGTGACGTCGTGTAGTAATAAATTAAAATTTAAAGAATGAAGAATTTTTATTTCGAGTTGAACCCGTCACAAGGTCTTCAGTGGCATGGAGGCTAGAACATACGAATGGACGAAAACCGCAGGCCGACTGTCCGCGACCATGACCACTAAGCTACTATGGTCACTGCTTGTGTTTAAAGTTTAGTCACTGCTTCCTTCATATTCGAAAAACCAATGTTCTTGAAGGTTAAGTTCGTTTTAATATTTAAATTTGCTACAATATCCTCAGTCTTAATGTTTTGACGTAAATACACAATTGGTTTGTGATTCAATTATTGTTTGAAAATTAAGTTTAATTACGAAATTTTCAATGATGTATATGAAAAAAGCACTAACTTGTAATCTTGTTCAAAGTATTCTAATGAAGGAATGAAATTATTCTCAGCATTATTTGACTCAGTGTTTGTGATGTTCGGAGGAAAATATAATTCTCTGTTTCTTTTTATTCTTGTAATGCCAATACGTGTGTATGTGCAAAATGGCCATGTAAAAATAAATAATTAATACTATGTAGAATATTTTTTCTTGGTCATTATCGGTGAATTCTAAAACATATATGGGTTTACGTCATTATTCTTTAACCGCATATGCAATTATTCTGATTAAGTGCATAAAGAAATCTTCTTTAACGTGCATCAAAACCGGCTATACGGTAGGTCTTTAGTGGCATGGAGGCTAGAACATACGACTGAACGAAGCCGACAGTCCTCGACCATGACCACTAGGTTACTGAGGCATAAAGAATCCACAACACCCTGCTATATCTCCTCAGGCAGTGTCGTTTCTGACGGAGATAATTTCTAAAAATGCTAACGAAAACGACCTTGAAGGTCTATTTATTATCAGTGTATACATTACAAAATCTGGGAAGCTCCACACTATTGTTGATACACTCATTAAAAACATTGCATGAGGATGTTATGAGTTTAATGTTAGGTAAAGACATCGTAATTGATACTGTGCAGCTGTCAAATAACAGTATGAGCAATCGAATCTATACAATTTAAGAGTATGTGGAGATCGTACGCTTGATGAAGAATATATCATTGATCAAAT
>BMAW01120020.1:0-13597 GCA_019974015.1 Nephila pilipes
TATATATATATATATATATATATATATATATATATATATATATAATGTAATAAAATACAAAGCATAAAATTATACTTATTAGGAGTTTTGTTTGTAATAAAATTTAGTAAAAATAAAAAAAATGTTTAATTTTAATAATTACTATTATTTATAAGCAACACATTCATTATCTGACCCGTGTTTTAAGTAGTATAAATCCAACTGTGGTAAAAAATGAATTTATCGTATTTTTAATGAGATAGATATCCTCCTGTTACATTTATTCCAGATTTAACGTTCCAGATTAACGGAAATATCCTCCTGTTATTTCAGATTTAACTTGCATCAGCCCCGGCTACACGGAGGGTCTATAGAGGCATCAAGTGTTTGGACCCACGACTCAACAAAAATCGCCGGCCACGAGTCCCATGCCTTAACCATTAGGCTACCGCGGCCACAACGTGAATTAATAATCGGTTTCATGTCTACAGAAGCCGTCAGTCTCCGAAAGACTATCAATGAATGAGTGGCAGTCGAGTTAAATGGCGCAAGAATCAAATGTGGCTATGCTGCATCGAACAAAGTGTAACTGTACATCAAAAAAGCAAAAGACAGCAAATCATCAGACATTAAAAATACAATAATTAAATAAATTATGATTGGCTGAAGAAGAGGATTGAAAACTGAGAAGAATAGCTAAGGTATATTTCGGAGGTACGTCACACCCGTTTTTACGAAAGACTAAACCATGGAGATAAAAGTTCAATTGGTATGTCGGGATCATGATTCCCTTACCTACATAAAGAAGGTAAGCTCCTAACGCAGAAGACTTCCAATGAATGAGGATGTATAAGTCAGAGCCATTAGATTGTCTTTTTGATAAATGGGTAAAAAAAACTTGAACAACATTAGTGCCAACTGTGATTCATCTCGTGAGCAGCGTTTCAGATCTACTTCAGACATAGGCAGCTAGCTCAAGGAAACTACAAGAAAGAATATTCGTATACGATTGTTGTATTTGAATTTGAGTCTTCTCTTATGAATAAAGGTTAGAAATTTTCTGAACATTTTATATATACACGCGCGTTCGCACTTACATAACCATACATGCTATATAAATGCGCATATTTGTTATCCAGTAACTAAGAAATCAAAATGATATTAAAAACTTATGATTACTACAAATAAATATCACGTCATAGTTAATAGAATTGTTTTTAACTCTTGCAGTTATTAATTACAAAAAATGATTCCTGTGTTTTAAAATGTATAGATTCATCAAAATCAACTTTAATTACAAACATTATTAAATAACAATCAAAAGTAAGTAATATATCTATATATTTTGCAGTGTTTTGTGAAATAAATACAACGGTTGCAAAATCAGTCCAAAATTTGTAATTCTTAGTACTTACAAAGGGACATAATTTTCCGAATGCTTACTTAGGTGAGTTCATTTCATTTCGTTGAATATTCTGTTATATAACTTCCTTTATAAGAGTTGGATGAGGCCTGTAATATCTTGAGGTCTATGGCCCCCATACTTTCCCATTTCAGATACTTCCTAGTGAAACCTACCTAAGCCTAAAAGTGTGTTAGGAATATTTTCTCTTAACAAATTCATTGTAAAAATTACGTTGCAAAATTTAACTGCAGTTAAAAGGATCATTTACATTAACCCTATAAAGTTACTTATGATATATTAAGTTACTGAACTCTTTTTCTGATATAAAAAATAATGAAAAGTGGGGAAATATCTACTTATATTCCAAGTATTAACTTTATATTTTAAGATATGGTGACAACAATTTATGTTAATATTCAGCTATTGAAAATTTGTTCTGTAAAATGACGCGTTCATTTTAAATCAGATTTTAATCGGAGGTTTAGATCGGTCATTTTATAGCAATTTCCTTAAGAGAACATGGTACACATAATAGCTTTTACTTGAAAAAATATTATAAGCCATTTGTAAAAAAAAAATTCAAATTGTACTATTTTTTAGCCATTTCATGTAATTCTTGTGCCAGGAAACATCATATTTTTCTCAATGGCTCCTCATTTTGTATGTGTGGGATTCCACATAGTTTTCACAAAATGATTTTTTTTTTCATTTAAAATGCTTCTTATAATTCACATTTTTCTCTGGAGCCCCAATATTTCTCTAATGTGTAATCTATAAAAATTTATACATTGATTTATTGTTATATTGATGATTTATTTAAAAATTTCACGCCTGAAATACTATATAGAGGATTTGTTTTCAGACAAAAATTTGCACTGTAAAGCTACAAAAATCCATTTTAATTAATTAAAATCAAATCAAAATCTCATGCCAAATTCTTTATTTTACCCACAGATATGAGTAGAAACTTTTAAAAAAAAACTTTTTTAAATTTTCAATATCATAAGAAACCGTTTGAATGTATAAGATGATCAAAAGAAATTATAAATTCAAAATGCTCAAAACAATTTAATTACTATATAAATACATAATGAGATTATTCAAACTAAGTTTTATGAATTTTGAACAAAAAGTGAAGATTTTAGCATTTTTAAAGTCCGTTACCTCTTAACATCATTCCCTGGACAAAAATCACGAATATTTCTAGTTTTTTAAAAGAATGTAGATAGATCGGAAACAAATTTATCTATTGATTCTTTCTACTCGAAATTAAAAAAAATTATAACTTCATTAATGCTATTGTTTAGAAAGCAATTTAAAAAATAATTAAAAACAACTTTAATCTTAACCATTTCTGGAATGTATTCTATTTAAGATTTTACATACAAGACATCACAGTAATAAACTGTGAATTCTTAAATGTAAATTCCAACTGTAAATTAATATTTTACTTCTAATTTTCACAATATTAAATAAATAAGATTCCCAAATCGTTATTCTGTTTGAGATGACGAAATAATTCTCAACCTTTCTTGACAACACACACTAAGCTTCTTAAAATATTTGAAATACAGTTAATATTAATGAACAGGCTCCATTATTATTCCTGAGGCGATTTTCCAAGGAATGAAAGTGACATTCGAGTTCCCGGATTTTCTCCTCAACTAAATAATAAACTACTTTTGGGAATATCGTATGTGATGAGAAATGTGACATTCTTTCAATTTGAGAGACTGTCTGTCAGAAGTACTAACCGAAATGTAGTAACTGTGACCGAAGTAGAAATGCGTGCAATTTTGTAGAAACTTCAAATGTAGTGTGGGAGTTTGGAGGAAGGGATAACATATTATCATTGGCATTCCCCCAATATTCGTCATGCATTTTATGCAGTACTACGTAGACTCGCAGATATTCATTCGTTTTTTTTCCCAGAATAATATTAAATTTCTCTAATAATTATAAAAACTCTCTCTATATCTTTTCTAATAATTATATAAACTCTCTATCTACTAAAACTATTTGCTAGCCGCCAAATAAATAAGACTAATTAGCTTTGTAGCGTCTGCCTTTCAATATTAAAAATTCCACAGGCAATTAAAATTCCAATTAAATATTATCTCAATAAGTTCACAAATAAATCCAATTGTAGAGACGTCTGAGAAAAAGACAACATAGTTTATTTATCTATCTGTACAGAATATGTAAGGTGGCTCTCTCTCTCGAATTCCTCTTATGTCACTTTAATCCTAGTTTATAATTAAACAATAAAGTCTTGGCTTACCAACTCCCTTGCTCCGATTGAGATTCTTTTTGATTAAAGTAGATTCGACTCTTATTATTCTAACCAAGAGTCATTTCTAACAATTTTTCACTACAAACGATTAATTATAATAATTCACCCCTATTTATAAGTATCTATCAACTTGTTGTATAAGCATTTATCAACTCTTCTGTCTTCCTTCTTTTTCTTTTTCATTCCATCTCGCTTATAAATCGCTATCCCTAATTCAGTTCATTACACTGTTCTTCTTCATCTAATTTACCTAAAAAGTTTCATTTGGTTGGCAAGGAGTTATAATTTTATACAATTGAACTTATAAAAGTCCCGAAGGTTAGTGAAGAGAAAACCGCTAATTAGCCCGATGTCACAACCATGGCTATAAACGGGTGTCTCTGTGGTTAGCAACGTCGTAGATGTAGGTATTGGCAAAGATGGATTTTTCAATCAGGGATCAAAAGTATACAAGAAAATTACTCTCCAGACCATGATTATTCGAGCCTCTTTAGATTATAAAATCTCAAAGGTCAGTAAAGAGAAAACAGGGAATAGCCCAACGTCACAGCTTTGCTGCAGATTAGAAAATAATGCATTATTATTCTTTAGAAATATTTAAAAAGCATGAATAATTCATCAGAAATTATACAAATATATTTTTCATACATATCATTTCGCTAAAGTAATCAAGTAATTATGGCTGCGAGCTTCGTAGATAATGATGCGATCTCCATGTTGGATTCCCGATTCCACTAAGAAGTCCGTCATGCTGAATTATGATTTCTTCTCACAAGATAAGGGTATGAGAAAATTTGTTTTTGAGGAAGAAATACCAGATATATAATTATGTTTGAAAGTTATTCAACATTTAATAAAAGTGTATATAACCTCACATGTTAACTTTTACTGTGAACTATATTTGTTTCTATTGACTTTTCATTCAGAATTTCAAAGAATTTATTTCAGTATATTAATATATTTTGTGTATCTTAAAGATACAAAAAATATCACAAAATTAAAGTTTATAATAAATATATACGTTGTTTCTTTTACTCCTATCAGTTAGATCAATATTTACTGAGAATAATTTAACACTCCCAATTCTTAGAGAAAGATTAAATTTTAATAAATTCATGCACGATCAGCAAAAGATATTCGAGGACTCTGAAGTTAAAATCACATGCAGAGGAAAGACTCGGCAATTAAAATTATTTTTAAAAAATTATTTTAAATCAATTAAGGGAATGCGAAGAAATGACGAACTAAAAATTAAAGGATGAGATACAAAAAAGTATTAGAAAACAGTGAAAATTAGAAACGGTCAAGAAAATCAAATGAAACTGCTGATTGTTTTAATTAACACCGCACTAGAAGCAACACGAAAGCTTTTGGCGACGAACCTCGTCATTCTGAACCTGAGAAAACGACATCTGAGCTGGACGCCTTCTCCCAGCTTCCCCTCCGCTCCAATGGGAGGACTTTGAGCCACGACAGATTAAACGGGCATCAGGCCCGGTTACACGGCGGTTCTTTAGTGGGATTAAGAATCGAACCTACAACTCGACGGAAATCGCCGGCCGCGAGTCCGCTACCATGACCACCAGGCTGCCACGATAATTAAATGAAACAAAATAGAATTGCAAAATTTTAAAAGATTGCATTTCTCTCAAGATAGTATGGAATGAGTAAAAAAATATTTAAAAGGAATACAAATTTTTTAAAATAAAAGTAATGAAATTAGCACTGAAAAAAAGGTATGAGAACAGAAAAAAAGGAGTATGCAAATTACAGCCAACAGTTACATCATTGCACTATGAAGGTCTCACCATCAAATGAGCTTCAGTTAAAGATGCATGTTCATTTGTTTTCAATTCATAATCATATTACGAGCAAATTTCTGTCATGGCACTTAAAACAAAAGGGATTTCACTTGCGAAAATGCCTGTTCTCGCAGTTCTGACAGATTTATTATAGGTAATTTCGACGTGCATCACCAGATGTGATCAAATGAAACAGTTCTTAAGCATCGATGTGGCCGCAGTAGCCTAGTGGTCATGGTTTCAGACTCGTGGCCGGAGGTTTTCGTTGAGTCACGGGTTCGAGCCTTGGCCACTAAAGACCCGCCGTGTAGCCTGGGATGATGCACATTAAATCTGTTGGGAGCCAAAGTCGTTGGCGTGGAAGTTAAGAGAAGGGGTGCCAGCTCGGGTGTCGTCCTCGTCACTTGACCGATGTTCAAAATTACAAGGTCCGCCGCCAATAGCCCTTGAATTGCTTCTAGTGCGACGTTAATAAAACCAAACGTCGATGTCGAAGATTATCGAGTTCGAATTCAGATGCTATCAGATATTCGTACAAAATCATTGGGTGTAGCATCAACTTACATCAATTAGGACGTGAAGTCTGTTATGGCAGGGTGCATAAATTTGCCATTTGTAGAAATTTATCACCTCAAATATCATTTTTATCTGACCGTCATTCTAAATTACCATGTTCAAAACCATTATGTCATAATGTAGTCCTAAAGCTTCCTTAATTTAAAATAAACTAGGAAGTCAGAATGGACTACGTGTTTGAATCCATACGACAGTCGCGTAAAGGAATGGGATAAGATTCTGTGAATTTTTCCGATTGGAATAAGAAGTCCTGGTAAGTCAGTGAGTGAATATTAGGCGAGCAAAAAACAATGTACATGGTATTATTGACACCTGTTTCGATTGATTGAGTTATGAGGGATTTGGAGCCACAAAGCCTATTACCCCCCGACATGTGTTTATTATAAGTTTACTAAACGTTTTTCGTCTTCCTGTTTCTGCCGGATACAAAGCTCTGCTTACCGCGGTCAATGTGCCTCGCAATTTTGAATCACTTTCCTGTTCTCCAATAAAAAAAAAATGACATGGCTTTTAACTGCTTTAAGTAATGACCGCTCGAGTACAACGTAAATGCATACGCACACACAAATGCAATATTGTTTCCGTAAATGTAATGAGATCAAATTTACGAATAAATTCTAATTGACTTATGGGGCGTAGAGTAACGGACCAGTAACCGATCGACTGCCTGTTCGGATCCAAGACAACCAAAGAGCATTGTTCGGGGGTTTAACTTCTTCAGATGATTTCGGGACTCCAGCTCCAGGTGCCCGTATGATCTTTCCTTTCTTTCAGGGGGGTCTCTTCTCTTCGAACAACATGGGCACCTTCAAGATGCTCTCTTGAGTTTTCTCTATTTCGTCCTATTTCCTAGATATTCCCACCCTCTTAGATTTGAATAATGGATATATATTTCGTTATTTTCGTCGAATCGAAGATTCGAGCCCTGTGCCAATAAAGATCCACCGTGTAGTGGGACTGATGCACGTTAAATCTGATCGAGATCCCAAGAACTCCCAATGGTTTGTGTGGAAGTTTGGAGAAAAAGGTCTCAGCTCAGATGTCGTCCTCGTCACCTGACCGAGGTTTGAAATGATGAGGTCCGTATCCAATAGTCCTCGTGTTGCTTCTCAGTTCATTGAGTGAGTGAAAGTGAAATTTAATGGTGCAAGAGCCAGAAATAACTATACTGAGCCAAAAAATATGTAACTGTGGTTTGGACGAGAAGAATAAAAAATGGGAAAAAACATTAAAAGCTTGACAAGGAGGTTCGAAAATAGAGAAAGATCGTTAGGGTATCCCGGAGGCTCATCACCCGTGTTTGCCAAAGACAAACAATTTAACCATTATTTAACAGAGTCTTTTGTATTACTTTCAAATGGGAATAATACAAAAACATGAATTAAAAACAGATAATAGTTTATCATAAAAAGCTTCAAAAAACCGATTGAGATAAAAAAAAATTGGCTCAGCACTGACTGAATTTTGAAAAGACGTTGCTTCTCGCGATGCATTCCTTCCACGCATCTCAGGATGAAATCAAAACACGCTATAAAGAAAGGAATAGATCGGAAGCAATTAAGTTAATTACAGGTTTTCTCAAAAGAGAGTTTTTCTTCGTACATAGCAATACTTTCCGAACAATGAATATCAAAACTGACAATCTAATCAACTCTGCTCCGAGGCATATTTTAACTCCATTTGATTAAACTTATAAAACGTAATGAAATGAGTGAATTTCGGAAGGTTTTCTTGAAGAAATATTTAATACGATTATATTGATATAATCGTATTCAATGTAGTGTACATTGGATCTCGGGTAATACAAAAGTGTTCTTTTACGTATAAGATAATTAAATGAAATGTAGTATCCTTTAGAAAATTTTATTCAATCAAAGCGTTTCATATTTCAGGTATACAATTAACTCGATTTTATTTCTTACGTTTCAACTAGTCACATTACTGAGTCGAGATTTTTTGGCAAGGTTTGAAATTAGAGAAAGATCACCAGAGTATCCTGGGGTGCATCATCTGTTTTTACGAAAGACAATAAACCCTGTATTAAAAAAAAGGATTATTCAGGTGCATAAGAGTCATGATGCCAGTACTTGACTAAAGAAGGTAAGCCCCTGAGGGGTAAGAAGGAAGAAAAAAACAAATTTTGATATAAGTAAGTGTTATGGAGAGTTCGTCTTTTATTACGTCAAACTTTGATTAGATTGCATACGAAAAAATTTAACGTTGTTAAAACATACTGCAGTCTTCAAAATCATTTATTTTTAAAGAAACTGAATAACATATTTTAATGTAAATTTTTTCTCTTTTGAATTGGTATCAAATATGTAAAAATTAAGTTTTTAACTCACAGTTGGTAATTTTTTTAGTTATTGAGGGTATAATATGTATAATTAAAAATATCAAATCTATTTAACTTTTAAATCATGATGTTAATAAATGAGCAAAATAACTATATTTTGAAACATATATACGTATATTTATTCCAAATAAAGATAATGTAAGTATATGGAAACTGAAAAATGGAAATTCAAAATATAATTAAAATTACAAATGTTTTTATACATAAATTTAATATGAAATCTGATTATGTTAATATATTGTAATCTACAATAGAAATTGAATTTCCTGCTCTAAAGCAGTTATCTACTTGTGTTTATGTGAAAGTGCTTCTATTAACACATAAAGTACAAAAACTTATTAATAATTGCACTCATTTTATGGCAGTTATTTTTAAACATTAATCATTTACAGAAAACCAAATACAAAATTATTGGCGCTACAAAAAAATATCGGATCAATGCAAATAACTCTCTAATAAACTCATAGTTTCTTAAAAATATGCATATACTTACAGGTAAAATCAAATTTATATCATTGCGTCTTTTTCGAGAGTGCTTGGCCGCGGTAGTCAAGTAATCATATTCGCGGACTCACAGCCGAAGTTTTTTCGTCCAGTCGAGGACTCGAATCCTGGTGTCATTAAAGACCTGCCTTGAAATGATTCTGATTCCCGTAAAATTTGTCAAGGCTCTCAATCTTCCTGTTGGCGTGGTTCAGAAGTTTTGAAACGGAGGTGCCAGCTCAGGTATCGTCACTGGATTGAGGTTCAAAATTAGGAGGCTTTTCTCCGAAGGCTTTCGAGTTCTTTCAAATGAGATATTTAAAAGCAATTTTTCAAGGAAAAGAGTGCATCTAAAATTCTCCTAGTTGTGATTCTGGTTTAAAAATTATAAGAAAACAACTATTCTCAATCACATTTCTTTAGAGCAACGTAGATCTCGTGACTACATTGCATTCGAGTCTAGATACCAACAAACAGCCACGGTAATGAGCTCGTGCCCTGTGCTGTTAATAGTCGAGTCTTAGGTTCAAGTCTTGATGCCACTAACAATCCATCGCGTATCAGGGCTGATGCATGTTAAATCTCTCGATGCTCAAAGTCCTCACATTCACGCATTGGAAATGTTTGGAGAATGAGATGGCTATTCAGACGTCGCCTTTTTCATTCGACGAAGGTTCAAATTTATGAGGTCCGTCGCCAATAGCCCTCATAATGTTTTTAAGATGCGGCGATAATAAAAATCAATCAACTAATTGATTCCATCAAAAACCCTCATAAGAAATAATAAGTAAGATGCTTTTGAGCATTGATTATAATATTCATTTGCCCCCGAGGTAGCTTAGAAATTTTGGTAGCGAATTTTTTGGCCAGCGATTACTCTAGAGTAATACGAGTAATTATAATGAAGTAACCTCATAAAATTTGAGCCATGGTCAAGTGACATAAATATACATCACTCTCCAAGCTTTTACATTACACCACCACAAGAAGACTTTCGGATTAAGTTAACTTCAATAATGCAGCCGCCACTACTTTTCCACGGGCGTCTTCAATCATATAGGTTTCAACTAGTCTTTATAGGTCATGATCTCGATCTTCATAGTTGGCTATGTCAAGGCTTGAGCTCTCCTCCCGATTTTACTAAAATATTCATTGCGTGGAAAAGTAATGGCGGCTGCATATTGAATTTAACTGAATCCGAAGGTCCTCATGTGGTGGTGTAGTGTAGAAGATAGGAGAGTAATGTACATTTATGTCACTTGACCGTGGCTCAAAATTTATAAGGTTACTCGTCAATAATACTCGTATTACTCTTGAGCAATGTTAATCCTAATCAACGAATAATGCATCTCATCTGAGTTTCGAAGTCCTTACATGAAGTGTTTTGATACAAAGATATCAAGTCACATATCTGGTGATTGGGGCTTAAAATTATTCACAATTAGCCTACTGTTTGCCTTTTAGGTATATGGTCGTGGTAGCTTAGTGGTCATGGTAGGGGAATCGCGGACGGCGGCTTAAGCCTTAAGACTCGCGTCATGGGCTCGAGCCTTGAGGCCACTAAGATCCGCCATGTAGCCGGTGTTGAAGCATGCTAAATCTATCGATGCTCCAAGTCCTCCCGTTGGCGTGGTGTGGAAGTTAGGTAAGGGGGTGCCAACTCAAGTGTCGTCCTCGTCAGTTGACCACTGATTACTACAAAATTACACTACATGAAAATGACACCACTACAAAATTACGAGGTCCGTTGCCAGTAGCCCCCGATGTTGCTTCTAGTTCGACGTTAATAAAACCAACCAAACTAAATCTCAGAGGTGAAATCAATAACAACGAGCTTCAATGTAACATTTCAGAGTAAATAAAGGGTAGCTATCAAGTTATTTACAACACTTGACAGATTTTTTTCTTTTTACTATACTTTTGGCCTAAATGAAGTGCAAAAATTTTAAAATCAAGTTCTTTAATTCATAAGCTGTATAACTATTAACTTTCTATTATAAGGTGAAATACTTTAAGAAATTAGTTTGGGTTTCATTTGTATAAAATGCTAATTATTTAGCTTTCTCTGTTAAATTCGCGAAAAGCTTCGTTTTTTACTTTCATAAGTATATATTCAAATGGTGTGTCTTAGAACTAAAAGAATTAGTTCTTTTTTTAATTTCCTTGACATTTTTGAGTAAAATGTAACTATCAAATAATTGTCGCTCGATTGTGAATCCTATTGAAAAGGATGGAGGAATGTAATTTCGTTAAAATGTTTCTGGATCAATTACCGTCGATAATTATATCTTACTCATACAATAGTTTAAATATTTACCCTCCTCTAAATACAGAAAAAGGAGAAATTAATCTAAAAATCATTTCCTGTGTAGTTGCATTATCTCATGCAGAACAACTCTTTCGATTGACATGCTATCAGTGTATATTTAAAATATTTCGCTTAACCGAAAATGAAAAGTCGGGTGGAAAAAGAAGCCGACGAGACTTTCCTTACAATAAAAATTCATGAAGAACGAGCGAGATAATCCAGTTTATATTGGATGCAAACATACTCAAATACCCTTCAATAGGTACGGTACCCTATTAGGAGTAGAAGGATTAAAATAATCTTTCTAACGCTTAGATGAACAATGTCTTTAATTTTTAGATGGTTTCTATTTACAGCTCGCAGTTAATTTGAATGGCTCAGTGCGCACCCATTACCACACAGAATGGCTGGGATGCGAATAATTTTCTAATGGTAACCAAATGGAGATAAGTACAGCGAATGAAGATAAGAGCAGCCAACGAGACGACCGTTAGCTGAAATTTTCTCTGTCGTCTACGCATGCATTAATTGACGCCATTTCAGTCTGAATGCTGCCTCTGAATATCTTTTTTTTTTTTTTTTTTTCATTTATTCGTAACGTATGGGAATGTCATCTTGAGATGTGACATTCGTAATGACGGGAAAAAAACTCCTTATGAAGCGGGGAGAATTTTATAAAGACCTCCGATTTGTTCACAAAGTTTCAAAAGAGATAATGGTAGCATTCGCTTTCGTTGAAAATGACTCCATGTATTAAGTTTGGAAATGTAAAGAAGGGGCTTATAACTCATTTAGAAGATTATAAAACAGGTAGCAGAATAAGTGAATTAAATCCTTCCATGCGTTTGGTTTACGGAACTGTAAGCTAAAAAAAATATCATATTTTTTCCGAAGAAACATATATATATTCATACACTGGTGTGCAAAAATTAAGGACGAAGTCGAAAAATTAGCATATCAGGGCAAAGAAGAGACAGCACGGTAACTCATGCTCACATATATATATAGACGTATTGCGGGAGTGTCGGAGCGGGATATAGCACGCCAGCGGTGCATAACTGGAAAGCGATTGCATGGCTGTATGTCAGTTTAAATGACGTCCAGTTGTTGCCTCTGTGTGAAATGTGGAGCAATCAATCTATTTGACGACATCTGGATGATTTTACCAGTGGCCGAATCATTGAAAAGATAAGAGTAAGAACGTTGTGTGACAAGTTTGGCTGAAGAGTTCAGGATTGCTTCCAGCATCGTTTCACGATTTTCGAAAGAAATTCAAACTACAGGAAGAGCTGTCCAACGATTAAGCAGCAGTCGTCCACGACAACCACGCCATTGGACGACCAGTATATTGTCCTAAAGGCCAGAAGGAACAGGCGGTAGACAATGGTATAAATTCCTAGACACTCGGCACAGGAGATTGGATGATCGATATCACGTGTCACCAAAGTCGGGAGACTGCACAGCGGTTGAACCTTTAAGACCTGCTCATCGGAGAAGAGGTTTTCTATTGTGCCGAAAACACCAGAACGGGACAGATAATCAATGGGGTCGAGTACTCTATACGGATGAAAGCTGGTTTAGTCTGAGTAGCAATTATGGACGCACACACATCTGGAAAGAGAGGGGAACCCGCAATAATCTCTCCAAACAATAACAATCTATTTTTCTTTGGAGAGGCATTATGCTGGTTTGCCGTAGTGAACTTCACGTCTTCGAAGGAGGTTCAGTCAATAGGTCCCACTATTGTAACGATATTCTCCTTCTGTTTGAGCGAATTCTTAGAGGCGCTATGGGGCATCAGTTCCTTTTCATGGAAGACAATGCGCAAGCTCATCGTACAGAAGCTGTCGAAAAGCTGTTAAAAAGTGAGGAAATGAACACAGAGATTAGCCGACAAGGTCTCCGGATCTAAACCCCATCGAGCATGTCTGGGACTTTCTAAGGAGACATTTGGCAGCACTTAAGTAATCGTCAATGTCAATTCCGGAGATCAGATTGATGGTAAAAGACGAATGGGCTGCAAAGCCTCAACAACTTATTAACAACCTCATTCTCAGCATGTCCAGACCATGTAAAACATGCATAGTTGTCAGAGAAGATCTAACCCCCTACTAAAGTTGTTTCTAACTGGACATGGATGTTTTGTTTGTGGAAACATCCATGGATCTGACACATGGATGTTTCCACTTTCAGTCGCATTGTGCTCCATGCTACTTTTTCAATCAATTTTCTTTTTATACTTTTGATTTCTTTTTTAAAATGTTTTTCATACATAAATCATAATTTTACGTCTTGGGGTTATGGTATTATTTGTGTTGCTCTGGAAAGCTTTTTCACAATGTTATATTGAAAAAACTATCTCGTCCTTAATTTTTGTATACCAGTGCATATATAT
>BMAW01120027.1:0-14030 GCA_019974015.1 Nephila pilipes
TAATGTTCTTGGTGTTATTTTTTTTCAATATGTGAGATGAACTGTAAATATAATTTGTAATTTCAGCTTAACAATAGTTTCTTTTATAATCTAGCTCAAATAAAGAGATATATTAAATTAAAGATAGTGAAAAGATTGTAACTAATGCTTCAAATTTATGTATCTAAATTTCATTTTCGAAATTCGAATATTTCCTTTATGAACTCATTCGTGGTCGCTGTTCGCAATTTGGGTTAGAAGTTCTGATCTGCATATCTTGTTTATAATATTCCTGTATCTATAAAACTCTTCGAAATATAATGATTGAATGTTACATTGTGTGATCATTTTGATTCTGTTCTCTCTCTCTCTTACCATAACTGTGTACTGATGCAAGTTATAGTCTATTGCAGTTCCATGTCCTCCCGTTGGTGTTGGTGTTGAAGTGTAAACAGGGAGGTATAGACTGTGTTGCCTGGTAATTTCAGGATGTTAGCAATTTGATTTTCTTCACTAACGCTGAGGACGTTAATTGAGATAATTGTATGAAATAACAATTTCTTTCCCCAACCAAAATTAAAAAACATGATTATGTTATCATTGCAGGTGGAAATAAAGTGAAGTGATTCAGATATGGAGATATATAAGTAAGGGAAAATTTATGAGGGAGAGTAAGCAAGTTAACAGTCTGTTCTAACAAGAAGTCGATAATACTCAAGAGTTAGTTACCAACTATAGTTGTCTACACAGGATTTGAAGAATAAAAGCACCCCTACTGTTAAGGGGTATTAATTCAGGACATTTTAAGTTGGTCGACTTGGAACCATAGTCCAAAGGAGCCAACAACCCATTAAATAATATATTATAGTAATTGATAAATACAACAATTGAGTTGGAACTGATTTGAGTACCTTGGATAAGTTATTACCATCTAGAATTAGTTATACTTACTTATTCTATGGCAATGGATAGAAGTAACTCAATGTTACAACTTGTCCGATGTTCAAAATTAGATAAAACTATCACCGATAATCATTATGTTACTTCATTGCTATCTCTCATGACTAAAATGTGATTTTTATGGTGATGGCGATAAAATTATAATTTACAAAATATCTAAATTCCATTTTAAAGTATATAATCTCCTTGTCATACATAAAAAAAAAAAAAAAAAAAAAAAACATAACTAGCTGTCATGTAAAAAAGAAAATAAAAGTAAAATTTCGAAAATGTCGTCAAAAAAATGGAAAAATACACTTCTTTTGAGATAGATACCAAAACAATACTCCATTTGATTATATGTTTTTTAAATTATTTAGCTAAATGGAAAGCACCTCAATTGTAAATGTTAGGATTGATCGATCTCGAGATTTACTGAAAATAGGAACTGAAATATTATCCCCCCCCCCCCTTACAGAAAAGTTTTCGAAGGAAAATGAAATTCCATTTCATAATTTTATAGTTACATTCATTAAGTGTATACCAGTTTCATGGCTTTGACCATTTATGATAATAGAACGATTTGAAAGAAAAAAAAGGCTATTGTAATGAAAGAGTTAATCCTTAAAATTTACACATGAATTCTGTTTATGTAAAATGAAATCGTATTCAAGTGTATAAATTTCTTATATATTATTCCAATGCAAATAAAGCATTTTTGATATTTATAGCTCACAGTTGATATTACAATTCCAGAATATATTTTATTACCTTATAATGTAAATGAATAAATTTTATGATAAATATTATGAAAAGATTGTGTGTTTATCAACAATTTCCATTTAACGTCTAAAGATCTTGATTGCTTTTTTTTATATTTTTTCAATTTCACCAATTAAATATGTAGGACATAAAGAAAAAACTGCGTTTATTTCCCGAATTTAAGTGGTAAATTATTGCATTTAGGCATTTTTTCGTATGCAAGACAAAGAATCTAAAATTACGCTAATATTTTCCAACATTTTTATTTAAAATGTTTTTATAAACATATTGATAAAATAATTCTTTTAATGAAATAATTAATAGCTAAAAAAAGAAATAGATAGAATTGCAAAACTTTCTAAGAAGATTATATATTTTTATTATATATTAACCTATTAAATATTATCCACAAGTTTCATAAATCTTCACTTGGTACCTCACCTTGCATTGTACAACAAAATGATCAATATATACGTTATAAAAAAGTAGATTATTTCAAAAGAAATTGTGTATAATTCTTAATAATGCATGTTGTTAAAAATAGCTAAACATAACCAAGTTTTGAACACCTTTACTATACCCATACAGATGCTAAGATCGTATTGATAAACTTTAATAAGACAAAAAAGTTTAACCCATAGATATTGAGGATCGAATATACCTACTTTATATTTTTAAAAATTATATCACTAACTATTTTTTCTTAATGACTATACATTTTAGTCAATTTAGACTTGACGTGAATACTTTTTAAATGATAATAATTATAAACAAAATGACTGTAATAAACCTGATGATCCATTAGTAATAATTTAGCAAATATTTATTTTACTTTTTATTAATTTTATCAGATAGTAATTTTCTTATAAGTTTTTTCTCTCTCTGTATATATATATATATATATATATATATATATATACAGAGTATATATATACTCTTTTCTTCTATATATATATATATATATATATAAGAGACATATATATATATATATATATATATATATATAAGAGAGATACAATTTGGTCATATATATATATATATATATATAGTATATATATATATATAATCAAATGATCCTTCAAAATAATTATTAGAACCCAAAAAATCGTAATAAATTATAATCCCAACGCACCCTTCATATTTTATATTTAAATAACTTTAAATAATAACACATTAATGAATCTGTGAGAATATTAGTTTTAAAATTATATTTAGTAAAAGTATATTTGTACTTAATAAAAAATATAATGCGTCGTAATTTTAACATTTATGTATGTTAATAAAGCACAATCACTGAAACAAATAATAACAAATCTAAATTTGTGGATCAGTATTCTGTAAATGTATGTTTCCAAATATTAATTTAATTCAATGATAGAATTTTACCATTATAAAAATTTACTGCATTGTATTGTACCAGAGCTCATTTTATTTATCTTTAAAAATGTATTTTGAAGCAATATTGATTAAAATATATTATTAATACTTAGAAGTAATCTCAGCAAACGTCTCTTTATGAGCTTCTCTCTTTGTTACTGTTAAACATTTCATTTAATTTTAGTTCTATTTTTTACTGCATAGAGAGAGATACACAAGTTTTCTTAATATATTTTCCATAGTTTATAGCGCTAATTTTTTTCTTTTTTTGTTTTATTTGAGACCTAATATTTTATTTAGAAACGTAATTAATTTTTGTTTATAACTTAATTATTTTCATATTTCTAAATCTGTAGGTTTTTCGTGCTATTTTTATTTTAAATCTCAATACATTTTCTTGCTGCTGTGACTTTCACAGTGCTAATTGTAATTGTTCACAGTATAGTTTTATTTTGTTTCATAAATAAAGTAATTTTAACTACTCTATCATATTTAATATATTCTGTATTTATTTATTTTTTTATTTTTTATTTTGTTTTAATATTATCGTTTCAATAAATCTTGTACCAAAATTTCATAAAGTAATTATCATGGAGATGGTTATGATCTAAAAGTCAATTGTTTATTCCAATAATTTGTGCCTGAAAAAAATTCTTCTTTTAAAAAAAAAATTCATTGAGATTTGTATTATTTGAGACATTTTCTACATAGAATTTGGTCAATTTTTTAACGTATTTCTGATTTTCCTTATATAATGTCAATTTAGTATTACTTATTCTTTATAATCATACAATTACTGATTTTATTTTACATAAGTTATTTTCAGTTTGTTTTAAACTACTTTTAGATAGAAGTTTCCAAAATATTTTTTTTTTTTTTTTTTGTATATTCTATAATATTACTACAAACATCCTATTTTTAAGGGGTGTTAAATCGTCAACTCCTTCAAAATTCAGGACGGAGAGATTTTTCATTTCCAAATTGTATAGCTTTTCACCTTGTAAGGATGCACTATTTTTATCTCAATTAGAAGCTCCAAAAAAAACTTAAATAGTTTCTTGAAACGGGCCACGCCCATTTAAAGGCCAAAAATTTGTAAACAACGTACCCAATTTTGGACGATAGTTCAATATCTTACTTTAGATGGAATTTTATAAAGCTTTGTTATAACCGATCCTTCCTTTATTTTCTATTAGATCATATAATGCACCGTAACTTCGTGATTTGATGTACTTATTTATAATTACATAAGCATCGTTTGTTTGCAAAATCGTGCGTGTATATTTTGATACGGCAACCTTTGATTGGTAAACAGAATGTTGGGAGCTCCATGTTCTTCTTTATATAAATGCTGAAAGTCTAGATATTACCGTTCACTTTTGAATGTACTTATACTATCTAGCAAATGTTTTTTTTTGTTATCAGGAATTTTTATGCTTGTATGTATGATGTTCATGTAAAACTGTCTTCAGTATGAATAAATTCATGTTAATTTGCAAAAAATAAATGAATTGTTTTGAAGAAATTATTTTCTACAAGAACCACAAACCAAAAGCTGGATTTAAGAGATTAAATGGCGAGGCTGTAATTAATTTATACAATTCAACGGCGGCGTACCGCGATGCATGCTGTAATTTCTCATTCGACAAGACCCACACAAAGACAATCGACGGTGGAACGTCAATCTATTACGTTTGTATGAACTGCATTTTGCAATTTGTCCTGAAACCAAAATATCCCTTAACCGAAGCATCTGTGCTATTTCCTGTGCTATAACTGCCGAATTATTTAGCCTCCCCATCCAAATCGTTGTTAATTACATCCGTAAAGAGGCAGACAATCTTACCCCCTGCAAAACTTCTGGATGTTAGCAGCAACACGTGATATCTAAGAAATGCCTCAACGAAACATCGTCGATGTCTGTAACACTTTTCTAGAGTGAAACTAACACCTCAAGGAAATGACATATTGTATATCATCTGTAAGTGGACAAGCAATGTTAGTTCACCCGTGTATCGACTTTAATATTTTTAAATTATTTATAATAAATTAGTGTAAACAGTATTCTCAAGGTATGTTGTCATTTACCTGTACCCAAATCCAACTCCTTGTCAAAATATTTCATGATGAACTTCTAAAACCAAGTAAATTACAAAAAAAAAAAAACACCATATGATATTCGCTAAGACACTATTGATAGATTTATAGAAACTGAAAAATTTCAACATGTAACAAATGAAGAAATGTGAAAGAATGATTGAGTAATATATACTGTGAAGACACTTATGGCTGAATTTCTTCTGTGAGAATACAAATGGTCCCCTTCAACACCATTACATAAGAAAAATAAGGCTATAAAACTAAAGATATAAATGAACAGAAATCAATAAAAGTCAAATTCAGAAGAAAAACCATTTAAAAAAAATTACAGTAGTGAGCCTAAAATAATCAAAAAGGATCCGTGACAAAAAATTATTGTATAATAAAAGTAAAAAGGATTATAAGATAAAATAAAAACGAAACTTAATTTAAACAACAGCAAAGCGTGAATACTTTAAGAAAATATAGCTGACCGAATTCCAGCTTTAAGGCTCCCGTCTACCCGCCATTTTGATTTCGTGGACGCAATGTTAATCCCATGGAATTTTGACTTTAATTCTCACATCTTTATTATTTGATCTATTTCAATGCAATAAAGTGCATTTGAAAGAGCAAAAAATAATCTATGCTTCTGTGGAATTACTTTTTTCCTCCAATTCTTAAAAGTATTTGAAAATATTCTTTAAAGACCGGAAAATTCAAAAACGAATAATTAAAATAAGAATAAAAATATTTTTAAAAATCTTAGGAAAAAAGTAATTCCACAGAAGCATAGATTATTTTTTGCTCTTTCAAATGCACTTTATTGCATTCAAATACATCAAATAGTAAAGATGTGAGAATTAAAGTCGAAACTTCATAGGATTAACATTAAGCTGACGAAATCAAAATGGCGGGTAGACGGGAGCCTTAATGTAAAAAAATAAGGTAAAAGATGGTAACGCCCTCTATCAACTAGTGTTAGAATTAAATGCAAATTAGAAGATAACCATACACACACACACATATATATATATGTGTGTGTGTGTGTGTATTTAAATGATTATTAAACATACTTTTAAACTATACAAAATCATATTAAATTACAAATTATAAAAAAAAAAAAAAAATACTAAATTTAAATAAATTTGTAAGAAAAATTAAAAATACTTAGTTAATTAAAACAATTAGTAAAATATCAATATAACTTCAGCCAGTCACTTTAAAAATATTTTCAATTCATAACACATAGAATATTATAGTGAGAGAAAGCCATAAATTTGCTTAAGTGCAATGTAAAAAAACTCAAGAACACATAATAATTTCAACATATCATAACATTTAAGAACATAATTATTTTAATTTAAAGCCAAAAATAATCAGTAATTCAAAATTACAACCAGGTTAAATAAATCAAAAATAATGCCAAAAAATAATAAATAAATATATAAAGCTAATCTCAAGAGAAAATATTAAGTAAATATTGGAAAATAATATATATATATATATATTAATATATATATATATATATATAGTTATATATAAGTGTGTGTTGAAGTTTTTGTATAATAAAAGAAATATGTAATATGATAGAAATAAGATTGACATTTAATTTTAGAATCTTTAAAGATAAAAACATTTCCTGCTATATTTATTAATATCCTTATTTTTATTCACTTTATTGTCAACATCAAAATTTTTTTAGAGTGATTTAAATGGATTCTTGAAATTACATCCCTTCTTTCTTTCTCATTCATTAATTTTTTGACAATTTGCTTTAATGTTTGCATTATTTTATCTTTCAACTAAGGTAGAAATATGGTATTCCTATACTTTTAGGGCACCATTTCGAAACAAAGCTTAATAAGTTATAGATAATTAATATTTTGTTCCCAATGGAACGTTGATAAAGTGTTTTAAGCTTAAAATTTAAGTGTTATTTGAATATTTCATGAACGAAACAACTGAGAAAAGGCATTCGTTGGCTTAACAATTCATGAACAAAGCAACTGAGCAAAGGCATTGTTAGTTTATGAAATTTGTTTTATTTATTTATTCCTTTACTCTTTATATCATAAAATCATGTACGATAAAACAATTAACTTTCATAATATTTATAATAAATATTTGGAATGCTCGTAAACCGTAATCATGTTCATGTATTTCTCGTATTTTGACATCGAACAAAGCATTATTAAACAGAAAGAACTTTAAAGAAATAAATTCTCCTATTAACAAATCCATATAACAAAGCAGAACAAGTCAAATTAGTGTAAAATAATAAACTCAATGTATACGAGTAAGTAGAGCATTGCATGCAACTCGATATTTTTTAGTAATAAATGATGCTATGAAACCAATATTTATAAGAAATTTAAAATCAGCTTAAAATTCGTATACATATAATCATTTCAAGGATTGATTGTAAAATATTTTAAAACTTAACAATTGAGATTCCAAATTCTATACGTAAGGAATTAGAGGTTTTCTGGTGCCTGTTCGCATTTTTTTCCTCTGTGACCCCACATTATACGTAAAATAAATAATGTTCAGTTCTTAAAAATTAGGAAAAGGCATATAGTATGCTCTTTATTGAATTCTTAAGCAGAAATTGCTTATATGAAACATAAATTTATGTATATAAAATATTATACTCAGTTTTTGAGATTACTTTTGCGGTCTTCAAAAATATATCTTTAAAAAAGTTTAGAAACAATGTTCCTTGATAAAAATTTATCTTCATTCTAATTGCGTCATGAACTTTATTTCGTTACTAGCAGATTTGATTACATTTCTTTCCGAATTTCGAAAATAATGGTAGAAGTAAATCAGAATAGTGTTAAATTGGGTGATAGAGGCATTGAGTTGACAACCTGTGCGATGCAATTATTTAAGATTCTACTTTAATGTAACCCTATGTTTTGTGGGAGTTTGAACTGTTTGGCGAGAGTTTGGCGTATTTTTATTTTTCTGTCATCATGAAAAGGCGTAGAATTTTACCCGATTTATTATCATCCGTAATCACAATATAAGGGAAAATTCTACTTCGAAAGAAAAAGAAACTGATCTCCCACTACTATAATTTTTATCATTAATTTAGGGATTGGAAAATAGTATTTTTAATACAGTATTAAGGATTAAATAGATATTTTATAAAAAGAGAAACTGTAAATATATAGATGTAAGGTTATCAATTTTAATCCAACAAGGGGATGAGTACTTTTTTTTTTCAAGAAAATATGTCAAGATCAGTAAATAAACTGTATTTAAAGCCAAAGGAACATTTTTTTTTTTTTTTCAATTTTTTTTTTCTTTCACATCAACTTATCTTATAGTCGGGTAATGGAATTAATTTATGGAAGTATTTCTGAATTATAAAAAATATATTCTCTATAATTGCATAATAATTATGAATATAAGTACTGTACAATTTATTTTTTCGAGTGCTAAAATTAAAACTTAGATATTTTCCCCATAATTAAAATTATTCGTCCAACACACATTCTTTTATTACCTGTTTAATAAGAACTTTACATGCTAATTGATTCAAATGGTTTTATAAGTAAATTTAAACTTTTAAATTCGAATTATTTTCGGTACAAAAATAACGCAACAAATCGCTGAAAAATAAAATTAGTTTATACACTCTCTGTTACATATATATGTATTATATACCCGTATTTAAATTCTTATTGTACTTCTAACAAAATTAATTCTTTTTTTATGATTTTTTTTCTGAAAACAATTGACAATTTATATGAATAAATATAAGTTCTCAAGTAAGTAATTTTTTTTATTAAAATGATTAAGTAAAATTTCCTAAGATACTTTATGGTGGCAACCGAGAGGTACTATGGTTATGATCTTATTATCGCCTTTGTTTCATTAGAATCAAAGATTCTAGCTCTGATACCACTAAATTCTTATTGTATAGTGGGGTTGATGCACATTAAATCCATCAGGGAGGGAAGTATTCACGTTGAGGTGATATGGAAGTTTGGAGGTGGAGATGCCAGCTCAGGTGTAATCCTCGTCAATTGACCATAGCTCAAAATTACGTAGCCAGTTGCCAATAGCTATTACGTTGCTTGAAACTGCATTGATAATAAAATAATGAATGAACAGTTGGGTGTAGATGTTGTAAAAGAGTTCAAACATGTACAGTTGAAGTTTACAGAAAATGTATCTTTTACGATTTGTGAACAGAATCAGTTCAAACTGTCTCAAAACTGATTCACGAAAAAAAATAAAATAAGTAGCAACTTAAGAAGTGTTAGTGAGCTTCAATAAACCGCTAAATGCAATAGCTTGTAATTTTTTTAAAGAAACACATACTAGCACATATATCATAATTTAATTCGATTCAACATTTAGAAGCATATTCGAAGTAGCAATTCCGGAAATTTATTATAGGATATAAATAAATACTGATTATATTTCGTTGCAAAAATGATTTGAATTATTTTATAAAAAAAAGAAAATTAATGAAATCGACATTTTTATATAAACTTACTTCTGAAATGTTTAGTAATTTTTACTTCGGAAATAATTATTGTTCTCAATGTGAAAATTTGATTTGAAAATTCAAATATATATAAATTCATTCAAATATCAATAAAATTACATGCAGATGTAAATTTTACATCGTACTTAAATTCAGGTGACAAAATTTTTTAAGTTAAGTAAAACATAGCCAAAAATAGAAAAACTAATTTTTAAAATGTTTGAGGTTGATTACAAAGATCTTTAGCTCATATTATTGCATGACACTAACCTTGGCTGGAATTACGTCTCGAATAAATGGCTCCCTTAAGCACCTTCTACCACAAAATTCCTGAAAATTCCATGAGCTTAGAGTAATTTTCACCTTTTATTTTTAGAAAAGGAGTTAATCTAGAAATAAGATAAGCATAATGTTTAATAAATGCACTCTCAATAAAATGAGCTAATAATATAATGAAGATAGCTAAAAAAATATCTATGAACAACATAGATTTACAGTACCTAATAGTGAATTCCTTTTTATCTAGATATTTTCTTTCTCTTGTGAAAACTGCTAAAGTATTCCTAAAAATATACATTTATAGAAAATAGAACGTTTTATTACCAATTGGTAGAAAATTTTAAATAATTTATATATAAAGAGTTAAAAACTTAGAAAAATACGTCAATTTAAATTTATCGTAAGTGGTTTAACGACAAAATTTGTTTATAGAAATATATTGGATAAATATACTAATCCAAATTTCTAAGTACGTAAGCCACATTCACAAAAAATTAGTAGCATTACTGTTTATTGAGCTCAAAACATTAATATTCACTTCACTCATAATGGTATTTAATCTTTGCATTTTTTATTCAATCACCATTAATAATCAACATAATATAAATGTGTACATACATTTGATATAAATAAAAAGGAGATCTTTTATTTGAATAATGTGACAGAATAATTAACGCCATTGGGTTTCTTAAAAAATCTAAGTAAACTTTTGTTACATCTATCAAAATCAAATGTTTCTATTTATTTTCACAAAAACTAAAACGAAAATCAGTGATCTTTAATAATGAAGCCAAGATACAAAATATAATTCTTATAATTTAGTCCTTAGGGTAGAAAGTATTCTTATATTAGCATATCTCCCCACACCCTCTGTATATATAAATACGTAATCAATAGTCTGTTTCCTGAATTACTCCTTTCTTATAAACAATATTGTTTTTTTATAATAAATATTCATGGAAATTTAGCAGGTATCACACTTCTTTACATTGATTATTCTTTGAGTGTATTATTATCTGGGTTAATTCTCGAAAACATTGTCTATCATTTTCTTTCTTCTGCCTCATTATTAAAATAACACTGATAATACTTGAGTTGTGTATTATAAATAAAATCTTCATGCCTCTAATATCCCGCAAAAATGTCAAAATGTTTGATGTGCTGATTACAAGTAATTTTCTTTTCGAGAAAATAATTACAGGTTCCAGTTACTTTGTTCCAGCAAATTTATGACTTTGATTTTGGGAAAGGGCTGATGGAGTTTTGTTACTATTTCATTTTTTCTTGAACTAAGAATAAATTCATTAATAAATAATTACTATAAATCACTTGAGTGTTAATGTTTAATTACAGGAATTTATTCTTTGCTTGATAAAAGTTTCTTGAATTGTTGAGTGCTTTTTCATAAAAACATGACCTAATAATAATTTTTGCAGGGTTCTTTCAGAAGCATAAATTTACAGAGAAGGCTGGAGGGTATAAAAGTTTCTAAGTTAAGAAAAATAATAGATTACAGAATCATTTGGTTGCTATTAATTGATTGAGAAATCTCTTTATTGATTGTCGCAACGATGCAATGGGACAAAGTTTTACAAAATGAAAATCTTAAGCATGTTCATATTTTATAGTTATGAAAAGGTAATACAAATAATTATTAAAAGTATATATTATAAGATTATGCTGTACATGCTCCCCAAAAGTAAATATTGCTACATAAATATAACGTTTGGTTTTGAAAAGGAAGATATCTAATATACAATATGTAACAAACAAAATGAAGTACAGAGAAGGGGTTGTTCGATGGAGACTAAATTTGACGGATAGGAAAATTATGTACGGAATAGAAAATGATAAAAATTGCAGAAAAAGTAAATGATTTATTTCAGAGTTACAAAGTAACGAGCTAAATAAGGTGTTGACTTAGCTCTAGCAGGTATGCAACCTGCCACACGACGTGTCAGAGAGTGATAAAGATCCCTGATGGTCTCCTGTAGTATTTCTTGCCAAATTTGGCTAAGTCATCAACAATCCCTGGTATATGCAGTCGCTTTAATACCATATCCCAGTCATGCTCGACAGGAGAAATATCTGGCTCACCAAAGAAGTGTTTGACAAGCTGTAAGACATTTCATAGCAACACGTGCCGTATGTGGTCTAGCATTATCTTGCTGAAAAATAAGACCAGGATGCTGCAAAAGAAAAGGTAAGAAAACTGGTCTCAGAATGTACTCCACATACCGCTGTGCCGTAAGAGTGTATCGAATGACGACCAAAGGGGACCGGCTATCAAGGAAACTCGTACCCCAGACCATAACTCCTACTCGGGTGCTTGTGTGGCGTGCAATAGTGAAAGCAGGATTATCACGCTATCCTGGGCGTCTCCAAACACTTCTTCGATGATCGTCGGGATACAGTGGAAAAGGGATTAATCATTTAACACTATATGTCCCCAGTCAGCATCATTCTAACCTGACCGAGCCAAGCAACACTGTAAATTGGCTCGACAGTGTGCTAGCGTGAGTGACAGGTGACATAGCGGTGGGTACGAGCATGGATTTAGCTCTATCAGCTGTCTGTGAATGGTCATGGTTGACACTATTGCGCGGATCGCACGTCTGATGATTGATAATCGTGAATCAGGTGCTGTGGAAGCTGATCTGACATTCATTCTGTCCTCCCGATTTACTGCGGCCTTAGATCGACCGCTACCATCATGACGCTAAAATCTGGCATTGTCCACCCATTCTTGCTAGCCTCTTCTAATGACAGCATCGCTTCCTTTCATATGACGAGCGATTCTCCGATTTGCTCAACCTGTCTGTTTTAGTTGAATGATACGACCTTTTACAAACTCCGACAGTTGCTCGCAATGAGCTCGATTACTGCGGCGAGGTATTTTGAAAGTTATCCTAAATCGCAATGCAACAGAAAATTTGACCATTAGATTTAGAATTGCTTCTTATATACACCTGCTGAGTGCGTGCAATAGTAATTGATGTTTGAGTTCCTTTTCCCAACTTGCTATTAGTTTGAGGATAATGAGAATTAGTAAGTAAATGCTGAATGTTATAAATTCAAATTATTCTTTTAAATTTGAAAGATATAATGAACCGTATATATTAGTTAAATATTTTTTAGAAGATTGGAATTGGAATTAGAAGATTAAGTTTAGAAGATTTGAATTGGAATTAGAAGATTACGTTTAGAAGATTGGAATTGGAGAAACACTTGAGAATGTCAAGCGTTTCTCGCCCTTTCTACTGCTGTCAGTACATGTGTACCAGCAAGTGAAAATCACAACTAGTGACGTAAGCATATGGTCACTTTTATGAACTGCTATGTGTATATTAAGCACAACTTTTACTAATAGTATGAACGTATGGTGGGGATCGTTGCTCTTAATAAATTGAATATACCATATCATATCCATATGTCATTTTGTACCATTTAACATACACAAAGGAACCAATTGTTGCGAAAGTAATACATGTTGTTATTGCTTCGCAAAAATTACAATCCTCTCAATAGTCCCAAAGCTACTTCAAGTGCAACGCTAATAAAACCAAAATAACCCATAGTTACAGTTTATTGTGTTTTATTTATTTTTTCACAATGTTTTAAGAAATTTATATTGTATTAAGAAGTTTAGCTTTTGATTGAAAACACAAAACATTGATCGCATCATCATAAATTACAATAGGAAGATAATTTATTGCTGAATGAAAATAGTGAAAATCATTAACTATATAAAAATACATTTTAATGTATTGTCCATTAGTGAAACAACACTTGCAGCAATGCATATATATATATATATATATATATATATATATATGTATATATATATATATATAGGAGATGGTCACATTTTGAGACACCTTCCAACTCCAAGGGGCACCAACTTGACCTCTAATTTATGACTTCATTCCAAGGGGCTCACACGAGTACCGGCAGATGCTAGGGCTTGGCCAACATGGAAAGACGTGCGATCTTATAAGTGTTTAATATGCATTGCCCATAGTTCTATTTTAACTTTGTAAACACTATATAATAATATATTGTTTAATTAAATGTCATCTTTTAAAAATCTCTTTTAATGAATCCAGAAAAC
>BMAW01120028.1:0-11573 GCA_019974015.1 Nephila pilipes
AAAAAAAACCTGATTCATAAGAGATAACATTAGTTTTAATCAAATTTAAATAAATGAATAAAAAGATAAATCTTGTTTAACTTTAGGATTTAAATTAATTTAAAAAATTATAACATCTTCAATATATCTAAATAACTAGAAACTATTTTTTCTAATAAATTAAATTCATAAAAATTTAAATATATATTAGTAAGACTATTACTAGCAGGACCATTCAGAGGAATGCCTTTAATTTGTTTATTGTTTTTTCCATTATAATTAATATAATTTTCTCTTAAGACTAGATTGATAAGAAATTAAAATTTAAAAAAAAAATAGAATTATTAATTTTTAATTTTTTAAAATTATCTAAAACAACTTTAATCAAATCCTCAATATCTATTGAATTAAACAAACTATAAACTGTAAATTTCAATATCACATACTAAAATATAAATATAATGAACAATAACTATAATATTGTAACTCCTTTTAACTTTTATATAATTCATAATTTCATATCTATTTTGTCTTATTCAACTTATGTATAGTATTTTGTAACATTTTATCTGCTTTAGATTTAATATATACTTTATGAAATTTAGGGATTAAAAATATATGAAATTATTTAATTATATTCGTTGTAAAGCCTATTTTTGCAAGTGTACACACACACACACACATATACATATATGCATATATGCAAGCAATCGAGGATGTTAGACGACGGATGACATAATTTTTAGTTTCGATTAAGTGACGAGGACGACATATGAGTTTATACCTTTTCAAAATTTCCACACCAGTGGAAAAACTTGGAGCCCTTATAAATTCAACATGTATCAGTCTGGTGTCTTATTGGCAACAGGATTCGAACTCCCGACTAGTCGGAAGCAAAGCTAGCCGCGAGCTCGAGACCACGAACACCATTTTTTTATTCTCTCTGATATTCTATTCTAATCCTTCAAAGAAAAGAAAAAAAGTTTTCTGAAGTGCAAAAAAGATGCCAGGTATATAAACATTTTACTTCAGGGGAAAAAATGCTAAAAAAATGGAGTAATTTAAATCTAAGTGTCGCTGAACAGAAATAGTACAATTATTGTTTGCTCTTATACTCTTGAACAACGCTTCATGAAATAAAAGAATTGTTTAGTCCTTAGAATGATTTCGTGTGAATCTCAAGCGCTAGTTCTTGAACACTTTCTTCGATATTAATGAAAGAGAATACTTCGGGACTCCACAAAAGTTTTCAAGATAACGCTGAAAAATGCATTATTTTTCCTAATTAATAAATTATTTTATATTACATTTCATTAGTCTGAAGAATAATTTCCTGTGACATAAATAAAAAAGAAGCATGAATCAATGGAGATTAAATCACGCATAATTTATCTTTATCGGAATTAATAAAGTTAACGGCATTGATCTTCACATTAAAAGCAACAAAGAAATAAAACACAGATGAAACTAATGTGTAAATTATTATTTAACAGCAGATTCTTTCCATTTCAGATGTGACCATTTTCTTAATTTCTTTTCTATGTTTAAGCGATGAAGAGAGCCCCCTTTTTTGGACGGAAGAGAAAATCAAATTATTTCCTCTCCAAGAGCTCCCGCATTAGTTTCCTTTGCTTATTTTCCTTAATTAAGACCCTGCGATTACCTTTCTTTCTGCTCTTTCATTGATTGTGCCCCTACAGACGTCACGTAATTAAATAGTAATTGTGTCTCAGCGACCTCTTGAAAATAAGTGAATAAACTTGTAGGATATTTGATGGGAGAAAAAGGCAGACTTTTTATTTTCGGAACGAGAAGAGCTGGAAAATATGTGGTGAAATTTTAAGGCTCGCCGAAATCTTTGAAATAGAATTTAATGAATGAAAAAGAAGATATTTTTCAACGGATCAGTTCTGTTATTGAGTTATTATGTACCCAATGCGGCTGTCGTGCTTGGGTATACTCATATGTACTATAGTGATGCTTAGGAGTTTTCCTGTACTAAGTAGTGAAGTATTTCTTTCATTACTTAACTCTACAGTAATATTAAAGTCTCTGGAAGATCTCTCTGGAATCCTTCTTAACTCAGTTAATATTAGTTTATGTTAAATAATAAAGTCTTAGCTTACCAAATTATTCATTTTAATTCAAGCACTCCTCAATTATAGAAGATTCAGTTCCTGCATGGATTACTTCCAACTACCATCAGAATAAACGATTAATTACGGTTATTCACTCCAATTACATCTATCAGCTTGTCGCTATCCACTTTCTCCTTTCCATTTTCTTTCAATTCTCAAGAGCTTATATATCTCTCAACCTGAACACAATTCACTACACTTCTTATTTTCATATAATTTATTTAAACACGTTTCATTTTGAGTTGTTATATTTCGCAATTCATATTACCAAAAAGTTCCGTATGTTAGCGAAGAGAAAATCGCGAATAACTCAACGTCACAAGTTTCGGAGAAAAATTGTTGATTGACTTAAAGAAGCAAATATGTATGATATAATCAGTGTTATAAAAATGTCTATAAGATGGACGATATGTTTATTCACACAGTTTCAAGTTTAGATTTTGAGAAACCCTTGCCATTAATAACACCGGTTTTAAAATTACATTCTAAATATTTATTTTGATGAGACGTACAACACTTGATTGATAAGTAATGCATACATGTCCACGAATTTTTTTAAAAAATTTTTTAACTCGATTTTCACAATTCTTGTTGTATCTGAAAGCTACATTATCCTCTATATAATGCATTTGCTTCTGGATGAATTGTTAATGTACTGAGAACTGAAGAAGACTAAGACCCACATGGCGAAGAGGTTTAAACAGTGAGGTGTCATTGTAATCCATTTTGCACTTGATTTTTACATTCCCGAAGAGAACATCTATATAAAGAAGCATTACTTTAGTTCTGACGATGAGGTCAGAGCTGTTATTAAATCCTGGTGTCGACAACAATCACTAGAATTCGACGAGTTCAGCTGGTCTGTCATCATTCGCATAAAAAAGTGCGTGGAAAGGTAAGGAAATCTGGTTGAATCTGATGATCCATTTCAAAGCCGTTTACACAGTTCGTTGAAGTATTTTTGCTATGTTATTAATTTATATAATATATAAGCAAGAATTTAAAAAAAAAAATGAATTTGAGGAATAGCTGTTTAGAAATGAATAACTTTTTGCTGACATTTAAACTGCGTTCTTTTAGCAAGCAGTGTTAATTTTTTACATCATGTAATCTTTATCTCAACTATATTGTTAATTACCATTTTCTGATATAAATTTTAAGAAAGAAAGTTTCAGTTTCGATTATGGTGAAATCTTAACACTATGCCAAAAGTGAAAAGTTAATTACTCACGAGAACCATTTAGCTTTCTGATACACCAAGAACTGTTACAGTCAATCAACATAGTAAAAAAAAAAAAACATGGCATACTTTAAGATAAGAACTCCTCGTTTCCAAAATATTAGTTATTAATTCCTCTGGTGCATATTGGTATTATGAATTCATATTTTAAGTGCAAGAAGTTAATCTATGTAAGAGACCTAAGTTTCTTCATACTGTTTTGAATTACTAATTTTTACTTTTTTCATTTTTTCCCAATCATGTTTTTCTTTTTTTCAAATTAATCCTTGTGACATGGAATATTCGTGAACCTTATCTTAAACTAGAATTAGGGTCTTTCATTTTGATCTTTATATGAGTTAAGTCTCAAGCTCTTTCCAACTGAATAGAAACGTAGTTAAAGGTTAGGAAAACTTCAGAAGTTTAGATATAATCAGTCGTATGAACGGAAGTGTGTACGTATGCGGCCGTACTGTTATCATCACACCACATAGTACGTACACACACACATGTACGTACACAATCATCATCACATGTACGCACGCACGCACGCACACACACACACACACACACACACACACACACACACACACACACACACACACACACACACACACACAACACACATCAATACAATGCGGTCTGCCCTTAATAAAATGTGTGGTTCCAAAGTGGTCGTAAAGTCTTTTTGGGTTGGATCACCCTGGTCTGACGTTTGAAGAAATTGAAAATAGCGAAAAAATAGTTGACAAAGAAGAAGAATTGAAAATCGAGACCAAGAAAGAAATGATTATGAATATTGCTAAATTCTTCCTTCAAGATTTGAGCTGAGATTCTGCAGTCCACAAATGCATCTGTACCTGAGAAAACTGAAAATGTAGATATTTGCAATATGACCTAGAACATTTGCTAACAGTTTTAAAAATTTAATTTTTGAATGTTCTATTTCTCAAATTCTCATAAATAAAAACATCTGCAGAATCAGCAAAGCTCCTATTATTTTTAACAGCAAAATATAGAAAAATGCATTATTCAAAAAAATCATTGAATACTATGAACGTGATATTATACAGCTATCATTGTTGTTTCAAAATTAAACTCACCCCAAAATCAACAGTGTACAAAAACATTTGATAAAGAAGGTCAGTGTACTACGTTTGGCAACGATTCAACCTGCTTCTCGTATTTTATTCCTACATCATTTTTGCAGTCATTACAATGATTACAGAGTCAAAAGAATAAAGAAAACAAAAATTTAAGATACAACAATGAATACAAAATAATAACATGGCACAGTTTTTTCTTGAATTGCTATCTAACTAAGGGTAATTCCGCATAGCATTAAATAAAATATGTTCCGTTAGCTGAAACAACGAAATAAGTCACCTTTTACCCCACTATATTCATCTTTGCCGCGAAATTCGCATTTTCTCTAAGTATTCTGCAGAAGTTTCTGTATTTTGTTACCCATTAGAAATATGTTTATTAATGGCGGTGGAAGTTGAGAAGAACGTTCCGATGGGAAATACTTCTACGCATTCTGTTTGCTTTCCAATTTATGCGAAGACGATAAATAACATTACTGCGGTTGGCAACAAGCCAGCTTTGGGTCCTTTTTTTCGCTTCTGTTGATTACGTTCCCTCATCATTTTGGGCCCGTTTTTACCGATATCTTTTGCTGTTGGGATGGTTTCCATTTTCCTTTGAAATTTTTAAGGTGAATTGTTCCGATTTTAAATTTAAAAATGCAACATTAAGGACATTAATAGATTACAAGAAATTTCAAAGCATTGCTGTATTTGAGGGAAAAAAAAAGATTACGATTATTTACATTACGTAAGTCATATATTTCTTGTCTAACTCGAATAATTTGAAGAGTTTTGAAAGTATTTTCAATTTATCACCGTTTTTGGGCAAAACATGTTTTGCTCTTATAGAAACAAAATAATTGGATATAAGAATGTACGTTTAAACTTGCAAAAAAATTGAATGGCATCAAAATTTTCAGTGTCGTATTTGAAGTTATGATTCACAGTTAAAGATGGATTCAAGTATTCAAGATAAATCTCAGTAATTTTTTTAAAAAATTATTTAAGATGGAAGAATCAAGAACTTCGTTTTGTTATCCTTGCTTCATTAATCACTAATTACACGGATGAATTTAAGAACTCAATAATCTAGTTAACAAGCATAAAATACTTTTAATGAAGTTCTACGTCCAACCGAGTGTATGACGACGCACCCAAAAATTTGAAATACATTTTAAAATTATGGCTCCTGTTTTAATAATTGCCAGTGAACTGCAAAATGGCCCCTAAGGAAAAATTGATTTAGAAGATAACATAATCCCAGTACTAGCACCGAAGTATTAGCGCTTGTGAGAAATAAGCCAAAATGAAGCTACATCAGTCAACGGTTAATTGAGAGCCTTGAATTAAAATTAATTAAGATCGTCGATCAAGTTTCCTCCCAACCAGAACAACATAACGGGTGAGTGAAAATTTTCAATATGGACAGAGACAGAGGGGCACTTAAATATGCTAGAAATATACATTTTAAACTAAAGTAAAAAATTTACTAGAAACCAAACAGTTAAATAGGAATAAATGGATTAATCAAGAAACGTTTGTTATTCATGTTTAATCAATCATATTTAATTAAATATTTTGTTCTGCAACAAATTGTGAATGAACTAATCAAAGAGATCTATCTCATCCAAGAAGCAAAAATAAAATTAAAAAAAAATTCTTTTTTATTTGAATAGTATCTAAAACATTTTTTATGTTATCCAAATTATAATAATAGATATTACAAACGATTTATTTTTGTTTAAAATACACTAATCGTATTTTTGATTTTTTTGCCTTTGAAAATGAACGATTTTAACGCACTCTGTTCTTTTATGTTTGTTGGAAGAATTAATTTTAAGAATTCAATAATCGTAACAGCCACATTTTAACTTAATTTGTATAATAAAGTGTTTATAGTGAAATTCAAGACCACTAAAATTTATTAGTCACCAAAGAGGCTATTCTTATAGATATCACAAAATGTCCTAACAGACCTTTTTTCAAAATTTTATCGTGCTTTTGCGTACAAATTTTATGCTTATTTTGACCAATAATGTACTTAATTTTCATTAATATATTATTATAAAATTCTAAATTTTTTATTGAATTGAAATAAAACACATATAATAATTATTTAACGTATGCTTTAATTCTAATTACAATTTAGCTTAAAATATATTTAATCTAATAATTTATTATTTGCTTTAATTTTAATATCTGAAAATAATATTTTTGTCCAATTCAATATTTTATTGTTTGTTTGAATTCTAATATTTTATTGAATAATTTAATGATTATAAAAAAATGTTAGTACTTTGGTGTTTAAATGTATTGCAAAACATTGCTAGAACGATTTTTTTTTATTTTACTAGGTACGGATATAAAACGATTTAATAGAAATTGTTATAAAAGTTAAAATCTTGCTATTGAATTGTCCAGTTGGCAATCTGTATAAAACAAATGATCTTTTCATATATAAATAGAAATGTTTTATTTATTCGAATGCTTTTATCTCAAGAAAAAGAATAATTAAAGAACTTTAGAGGAATTTTATTCTCTACTTGGAATGAAATTCATTTTCTGAATAAAATATTTTGTCTCTGCAAAAATAATTTAGAATATTTTACTAAGAAATGGCGATTCTTCGTAAGCTTATGATATGTTTCTTAAATTCAATTGTCAATTGTATGTTGTAAAATAAAAACTAATCCAAGACACTTAATTAAAGTTTAGTATTTATCGTTTGCTTTAATTTTTATAACATTTAGCTTACAATATATTCAATTTAATAGTTTATCGTTTTCTCTAATTTTAATATCTGAAAAGAATATTATTGCCCATTTAAATATTTTATTGTTTGATTTAATTCTAGCCATTAACTGAATAATTTAATGATTATTAAAAAAAATAGCGTCTTTGGTGACTAAGGGTGTTTTTTGCAAAACTTTGCATTGAATACTTTTATACTTAAGACTTTAAACTTTAATTTATAATAAACGTTTGGCAGCGGTATTGAATTCCAAAGAACCTCTACAGTTACATATATAGTGTGCATAGACACATATCTAATGTTCAAATACTTTCCGATATAGCTACTTTTATGTTTCGTATTATTTCTTGATAACTAGTCAGAATGTTATTCGCTTTATGGAAGAATAAGATGTTTATTTAAAAAAGAATTCCGTAACAGCAAAGGGTTTATTTTTAGATGCACAGAAAGTGAATAAAAAAAACGAAAGTTAATCGAAATTCATTTACTAATTACAGCTTTTCGCGTTTTTTGCTTAACGCATTCAGAATAAATCTGGTAATTTTATATGGGCATATTCAGGGACATTTTAATATTTTCAGGACTTCGAAATAAAGTACTGATGAAGTTTATTTAAGTTATTTGGTCATAATATATATTTCTCTGCGACATTTTCCCACTCTATTGTAGAATTTATGTCTAAATCAAATGGTGCACTTTACATAATGAATAAAAATTATTGTTGCCTAGAGTATTAGTGGTTACTGAATAGTTTTAATTATGGCGATGATATTTAATGTTTTAACCAACTATTTTTTGGTTTACTAATAAAAAAGCACTCTTTTGTATTAGATATGAAACATAAAGCTCATTTGATACTATTTATTTTCATATAATTAGTAAGCATGAACAAAAACAAATTATTATTTTTATTTCTTTTCTAATAAATCTCATGTATAAGAACAATTGAAGGAGTTAATGTCAAAGCCCTATGTATTTCACAAAATACAGAAATTCAAAATGTACAAAAATAATTCTAAAATATTGATAAAGTTAATTTGATTTTGTTGTGGCAAAAATGTTGGTATTAAATATAAATCAAAAGCTTTGAATATACCGTATATAGAGTAATTAATTTTGTAACTATTTTAAAATCTCTTTTATATCTATTTTAAAAATATATTCAGGGAAATAAATGTGAAATTTTTAAATAGTATATTTTAAAGTTTTTATCTAGATTCTAAATATGAAAGCTTTTATTGTAATTTATCAAGAAGAGATCACTAGATTTAATGTAGAAATAGTAAATTCATGAGTTATTGACTTTCATCAAGGAAAAATAATACAAGTTTTGGCTTCTTTTGTTGAAAAAGCTAACTTGAAATATATTAATTCTTTAGGAAAATTTGATGTGAAAAATTGCGTAGTTGTTTTACATTACTTGTTTAATTATACCCCTTATTTTTTTCTGGATTATTTTTATGATACAAGTTAAGGTAATGTATCAATATACCAATTAATTTCACTTAATTTATTTTAATACATCGAAAAAAACTTTAAGATAAAATAGTAAATTTTACTTTAAAAGAAAGTTTTTTTCTTAAATATTTTATCTGAATGGCGAAGATCTTTACTAGCTAAAAATTGTGCACATTAAAAAAAAAGTCTATACATAAATGATTTATTTGAAAAATGCTTCGATAGATATGGATCTATAAAATAAATAAAATTGAACGTTGGGTATTGAATTCAGAAAAAAAAAATTAATTTACTTTTTCCAATATACAAATTGATATTTTAATTGAATTAGTTAATACAAATTGATATGTACAAATTGATTGATACAATATCAAATTGATTGAATTAGTTAATTTTAATCCATACCTTAGACAGCAAACATACCGATCCATTAAGAAAATTAACTTGCATTGTAATCGCGTTCGAAAGACAGCGTTATGAAAAAAGCTATGAAAATATATCTTGTATGAAAGAACATGAACAATAAATTATACGTATTTGCTAAATAAGATTTAATTCATAAATAACAAACGAATCAAAACACGATAATGAAATATGAAGAAGTTTGTTCTGTGAAAATTGAATTCATTCGAAAATCTACTCGATATAGTAACTAAAACTCCTTATAGGCGATCTTCAAGCTCGCAAATTCCCTCAACTCAGAACCCTCAGGAACATACCTTCGAAAAGTAAGTACAAACATTTTTTTTTTGTGATTGAGGTTGACGCTCCCCTGGGATACCTTAGCGATTTTTCTCTATTTTCGACCCTCCGTTTTGTAAACCAATTTTGATCTTTTTTTTCTAATTTTTGAAACGTCCACACAACAGTTACACCATGTCTCTCGCAGTATAGCCATTTATGTCCTTTGCACCATTAATTTTCACAATCACTCCATCAACTAAGCTATAAGCGAAAATTACCCCTCAAAAAATTGTCAAAATTTTTATTGGATTAGTTTATTCAAGAATATATTTTATGTCAACATAATTTGATTGAAAAGGAGATAACCAGCAAATCTCGTGTATAAAATTGAATCAATTAATTATAATTTCAGAATTTTTTTGAAGTTTTTGAGAATAGAGTAAATTTTGTTCTGTGTGATAAGTCAGTCAAAACTTAACAATTTAACAAACTTATTGAGTTAAAAAATTAATAAATCTATGAACCATTTTGCTTCATTTGACTTATTATTAGTTGCAATTATTACTAAATTCTGTTAAAATGGGTCCTTTTTAAAACTTGCTAATTATATATTCTTTTCTAAGAATCCAATAATGCCTATGAATTAATAACATTATCAATATATTAATCTTACACTAATTAAAACATCACAGATAGGAATTTGATAACAAAATGCCTAGCCAAACTTTGAATACATTTCGTTCAATTCAAAATAAACAAAATTAATTTTATAATGATGTTTTTCAATATGTGCTATTTTAAATAAAAGTTAACAGCCTGGCATTTCCAATCTCAAAAATGTTGTAATTTTACATAATATCCTCTTATTATTTAATATATACCTTATTAAATTTTCGCTCCAAATAACCTAGATAATAAAAGAAACAATTCTCTCTTTATTTTCTCTCACATAACTATATTCGAAATATACACCAAAAGAATTCTTTGGATAGAATTCATAACCATTGAGAATTCAATTTAATTAACTCAAAACGAATAGCGAACAAACCGTTATGAGGAATTTTCTCACCCCCCCCCCCAGTTTTGTTCTGAACAACATATGTCGTTTCCTAGGCAGGCAGCTGTTTTTACCTGTTTTTTTTTTGTTTGTGTACGTGTGTGGCAACAAGGAATTTAATTAGATTTCTGTTCTCTAGTTTTTTCTCTTCAGAATTGCCACTGCAAGCTGGATAATTAAATCTAGAAAACTGTCAAAAATCGAATTTCAAGTAGTGGAAAAGACAAATTTGATAAATGTTAGTGAAAATAATTATGGCAAGTAGTGTGTGTCGTGAGATAATGGAACACTTTTCATTAACTTTCTGTGACAAAATTAAAGGGGGAAAAAGTTTAATTTAGAATACTTTAAAAGACAGAAGTATGATGAATTAGACGAATTAAATTAATATCTTAACCAATGAAGTTATTTGGAATGTAACAATAAGTCGCATGGATACATCTTAGTTTGAAATTTGCATTCAAAATTACTTTTCATACATTTACATTCAAAATCATTTACATTTTCAAAAAGAAAATGTGTTTTCAGAGTTTGGTGTTTGTATTCTGGCAACACTTAAAAGTAGTTTCTTCCCTTGGGAAAATAGTATGGTGTTTAGCTACGTGGCAGATTTTTGACTCATTTTTTATGCTTTTTATGTATTTTTATGATTTGAAATAATTCAATAACGAGTATTTAGAGTGAGTAAATGCCTTTTCTATAATTAATTAGTATATGTAAAGTAAATTTAAAAATTTGTTCGCATTTCTTAGTATTACTGTATATAATATTAATACACATGGAATATGTTATACTTGGAAAATATAGATTTTTCCTTTTAGTTTTTTAAGTTTAGTTTTTGATTTTTTAGCACTTGGTTTTCAAAGATTTTTTCCCTTTTTGTATGATTTTCTTTTCTTTTCTTTTTTTGGATTTAAATTTCAGAATTTTTTTCAATTTATATTTTTGGTGTAAAATCCTTTCTTAATAATATATTTTATTGATGGGAATAGTTAGGCCTATAATTAGCAACCCAAATAAACAGTCTAAAGCCTGTTACAACATTCGATACATATTTCTCCATTTTTTTATTTTCAAAAAAACTTTCCAAATTTTTCTGATTTCATAATATTTTGTTTATTTTTCTATCTTATATATAGCTGGGCACATCTACTATATATATATATATATATATATATATATATATATATATATATAT
>BMAW01120029.1:0-18497 GCA_019974015.1 Nephila pilipes
GTTTTCGTCGTGTCAGGAGTTAGAGATCTGATACCACTGCATTTTAGTCTTGTGGCGGAGTTGATGCCCATTAAATCTGGTCAAGGTCCCAAATCCTTTCTTTGGCATGATGGGAAAATTTGGAATTATAGATGCTGGCTCAGATGCACGTCCTCGTCAGTTATGGAGGTCCAAAATCATGAGGCCCTTCACCATTAGCTCTTATTATTGCGTCTAAATTGTGCAGAAATCCGTAGCTTATTTTTGATAACATTGAACGAATGAAATAGTTTTTAATCATTTCAAAGAAGAGTAGGGAGAAAATATTTTCCTTTTTTTTCTTTTCATGTTGTTAAGGATTCTTGCGTATAATGTTAAGCACTTATATATTGACTGGATGAGGTTCTCGTTTCCCAGATCATAGAGAATCCATGAGCTAAGCACGTATTTCCGTCAAAAACAGCGAACCATAGCAGATCAATGAAGTAAAATTCGATTGGCTGTTTATTAATGTCGCACTGAGAAGCATCACAAGAGACCTCGTAATTTTGAGCCTCGTTCAAATGACATCTGAGCAGGTATCTGCCCCTCTACATTTCCCCACTACACCTACGGGAGGACTTGGGACATCGACCAGATGTATCGTGCATCAGCCCCGCTCTACGGTGGGATTGATGCACGTAATATCTTTTCAATGCCGCCAGCCGTACGTTCGCGACCATGACTACTGGGCTGTGCAGCACTTTTAAATGTTTAATTTAGTTTGTGTCGTTACTTAACAGCTCAAACAATTCTTCAAATAGAGATTGGTTTGGTTTGAATAAACATCGCTTCATTCTGTGAACGGCACAATCGGATATGGGTCCATGTCCTACATTTTTCTGTCTCCGGAATTTCGGAAGAGCTGCCAAGCATTGTTGCTATTCAGATAAAATTATTTTACTAGAAGAGTTTTTCTTCCGAAGTTAATATTTCCCAGAAAGTTTAATTCAGCAACAATAAACTTGTCTGGTATCAAAAGAATTATAGTCATTAACTGCCTTGTCTTAAAATTTAAGTTTACATGAAACGGATTTAAGTGTTTCCAAGTCATGATAGCATTCATCAAAGATTTGAATAAATGTCGTATCTTCTTCAGTGTTTTTATTGTAACCACACACACACACACTCACACACACTTATAAGAACTGTTCATTTTTGTTTCAGTAATAAAAAAAATCTGGTAAAACTGCTTTAGATTTAAGCACAGCGCGCCACCTATCGACGAAATTGTAACTAATGTTATTTTTTCCAGTTTACACAAATCGCATCACTTACGTTATATATTAGTGAATTTATGTTTTCGTTGAGAATCGTGGAATCAACTCCAATACCTTCTGAAAAGGCGAACTTTAATTGTAACAACTTAGTATATTTTAAGAATGCTCAAGAAAGGCAAAATCAAAACACATCTCGCAATTTTTATTCGGGTTTTATGACAAGAACAAAGACTCGCAATGGTTCTTAAAATCAATATTTTTTATACTGTATCATCTAATTCTTTCCTTAATATCTATCGTACTTATTTTTCTATTTATAATGATTTTTAACTAATAACATTGCCAAATACTAACATTTTATTCATTTCGAATCTTTTTTAAAAAAAATACCAGTGCAATGTTTTAAATTTATTTTCTTCTTCAAACGTTTAGCTCCAATTTGCTTTCTTTTTTCCGCAAAAATTGCTTATTAACAATAAATTTAAAAACAAATTTTATGCATTGTACATTCAAATTAGAATTGTCGAAAACTTTTCTTGTATTGTTACAAGGAGTCATCAAAATATGTTATTCATGGTAAATTAGGTCTAAGAAGGTGATCTTTTAAATTTTTTAAGAAATCCCACACACAAATATCACGAATAAATATATAAAAAATTCTACCAAATATGAAAAAAATGGACTTACATAAACTACCAAAACAGTTACAAAATATAAAACAAATTTTTCGAAAATTTTATTGAAAAATTTATTATGGAATTACCATTATGGAAAAACAATTAACATTTTTATTAACTTTCAGGAAAATATTTAACATTGCATATAAGGGTAAATATTTAACATTTCACTTCGTATTATTAAAGACAATGAAAGTAAAGTTTGAATCATGAAGAAATACTACTTTATAATTATAGAGAATCTTAATATCAATATATATACGACTATATTTTTACATTTTGCTTCATTCTACAATTCGTGCTCAAATTTACCTTTTAACCTAATTCTATTTTTCTGAAATATCGCAGTTTTACAGTAATTGTCTTAGATATGATGAAATTTGCATCAGTTGTGAATTTCTTTACAGAACCTTTTTAAAAGAGATAGAAATCGTAATGATATTCTATAAATAAATTCTTGGTTTTTTTTTTTCGAAATGAATTTAATACCAAAAGCTTAGAAAATAGTATGATGTTGAAATCTCTATAAAAAGGGAAATAAAGTGATTGAATAAGAGCGGTGAGTTGCGATAAAAATAGAAGTCTTTTACGCAACATCTTTTTGGAATATCAAATACCACACACACACACACACATATATATATATATATATGTATGTATGTATAATCATTGCATTAGAAAGAATGAAAAAGGAATGTTGAGTTGGTTGATTTTGTTTTTTTATCTACAGGATTCTATTTTGGCGACTGGAGAAAAATTCTGGTTAACATAATTGTTACCAAGTATATTACGAATATAATTGTTACAAATGTACTTATCTACGATCTCATCTTAAGATTGAAGGAAATCGAGACAACATCAACAAGAAATACTGTAGAATATAGAAAAAAAGATCACTAAGACATTTTGGTCACTGTCAAACACGTTTACTAAAAAAAAAAAAATGTCTCCCGCGGGAAAGAGGAAAGATCCCCCAGGTGCTTTCATGCCATATTGTGCATCAAATAATTTAATTATTACCACGAATTGTTCTCTAATTTTTTTTCTCTAATTTTTTCTCTCACTCGTTACAGAACATACCTACTACGTCGGCTATTTTTCTAACTTTCAGCTATCGCTTATCAACTGCAGTGTCCGTGTGGTTTTTTTCACAAGTCTATTACTAGTGTTATTTGCGTCGACTCGTGGTTTCCATTCTTGGTTACATTTAAACACTTGTGTAGCGGGGCTGATGCATATTAAATGTTTGTCGGAACTCTGAGACGTAGTGTGGAATTAAGAGAAGTATGTCTTCTAAAATTTTCAATTCGTTTTTATGCAATGTAAAAACTTATTTTATTTTTGACTCATATTAATGCACTTATTCATGCTTTATATTGTTAGAATTAAATTCCACTTTTCCCTCTGATAGGCAATAGGATAATTTTCCTTCGGTAACCAGTTATCTTAATGGCCTTTCCATCAACCGCTGGTTAATTTTTACAATAAGTAACCCGAAGGAATATTTAGGTCAAACATGATTCGATGTTTTTAATATAAACTATGTATTTCAACAGTATTTAAAGTATTTAAATAGTTCTCAAGCATTTCCCCATCCATTACTATTGGCGTTTTGAATATTACATATTAATATTCTATTTGATTTCATCTTAAGCGATAGTTGTAACAAAATGCAAAAATTCGATTTGGCTTCGGTAATTTTTTATCCTTTATAACAAAAAAAAATCCATTATATTTTTTAATTTATATTGTATGAAAATGCGCTTTCTGGAATTCAGACGCAGAAAATACGAAATAGTGTTTGAATTATATTGTAATTTAAATAATCACCAGTAGCTTAACATTTATCTCTAAGAACGCAAACGTACCTACCTTAAAAGTTTTCCTCTCGTAATTTATTGTACTTGTTCTACCTGAGACTGTTCTGTCCTGTTCGTGAAGCGAAAGAAAGCATCACATTTTATACATATTTAAAAAATATTTATTGTACGTTTACTAGTGGCCACGGTAGATTAGTGACCGTGGTCGCAAACTCACCGCCTGCGTTGTTTCCGTCGTGTCGAAAGTTTGAGTCTCATGCCACTAAAGACCAACCCTGAACCTCGGCTGACGCATGTTAAATTTGGGCTCAGGTGTCATTGAAATAGTTTTAAATTTGCACGTTCCGTTATCATATGCCCTCGTGTTGTCTCTAAATTCAATATTTATTAACAGTTAATCAATTCTTCTTCACTAGAATCCGTCTATAAGTAATCCACACAACTGCCTTTTGAATTAAGGGAGAAACATTTCCTTAATTTAGTCCTCGAGTATACATCTCTGCTACCCTTTTTTTGAACAGGATGATAATTGGTGATGAAAAGTGGATTATCTATGAAAAACTTATGTGGTAAGGAGCATATTGTGATCCCGGACAACGTACCAGTAGCTTAATCCCTAGGTTGAGTTTGAGCCTGAATGAGAGAATGCTGTATATATGATCTACGTACAATCATGACCAAAACATCACGAACTTTTGAAATTTAACAAAAAACTCTATTCAAAGATAAACTGCCTTCAAGTGGATAATTGGAAAGAAGTACTCAAAAACAGAAGCCGGTAATGTTCAACAGAAATCAAATCATCCTGCATCATGATAATATCAGAACATAATGTTATTTTAGCGATTCTTTAGAAAATCGTAAGTCTTAGACGTGAAATTCTATTGGATCCCTCCAATCCCCATACTTAGCACCCTGCGATATCACTTGTTTTTCTTCATGCATAACGCTTTGACGAAAGAAAAGGTCAATAGTGATGCAACCAGGGATTTATTGAGTTCTTCATCTCAAAAGATAAGGCATTTTTTTAAAAAAATAGGTGGTAAGGAACATCATAAATTATTTTGTACAATTAATGTTATTAACTGTATGAAAAATGTATTGTTTTCTTTCACTTCGCAAACGGAAAGAATATTCCTGTAGATACAATGAGTTGAATTTTTTTGAGTACCAAGTAATTTTGTCTTACCACCAACAAACTTACCGATACTTCATATATATTATAATTTTTCCCACACGTAATGCAAGAGGTTTTTCTTTTGGTATGCGTTCGATATTGAATCAACAACGCTTTTGCGTCTGTTAATTTTAAAGCAAAATTAAGTGACTCACTTTGTGTTTATACTCAGTAGTAGCTAGTATAATTTCCTATAACTGTGGATGGAACAAACTTAATACTGCAATTTTTACAACCGGATCCCCTTGAATTTATATATAGATGAATGTATGGGACGTCGAATTCAGAATGAAGAAGATCCATTTTATATCTTGAACGGAATGATGGATTTTTGGCAGCCGAAATGATTGGAGGATATTTGGTTACATTTTTGCCACCGATCAGTATTGATGGAAATTCAAACACCAATAAAAATTCTTTATCTATTCTTCTTATATTTCTCCAGTATAGACATTCGATTATTGGAGAAATATAAGAGGAATACTACTAAGAGGGGCCGAAATACTATGGACTTCATATAGCGGCCGGGAAAATATAATGCGTTATAATAAGAATTAGCCTTGATAATAAGAACCAAAATTAGAAGAAAATTACGATATAATTGTCGCCAATTACCTCATTCAGTTTCACAAATACAATATTAATTAAAATTATATAAACAGATTCAATTCATTCTAAGAAGAACCACTACAAAAGCTACGAACTGCTTTACTTATCCGTTGAAGAAAAAAATAGCAATTAGCTAACTATCTAACTAATGGTTCCAGTAACGGCCACTGACACTCACTAAATCCATACGCAGTTAAATTTTAAAATATTTAATAAAGAAACATCTATAAATTTGGCCGATTAAATCGACCCGAAACGAATTACATCTTTCTTGTACAAGAACAAACAAAGAAGTGCCGGATAGCTTATTGAAAGTAATATCGTTATGATGGAGAGCAGCTCCCTCTTGCGTTGAGGCAAGATGGTTACATTGGTTGCGGTATTTTCCACACAGCTCCCCACCATGAACTCTTCAGAGTTCATTAGTAGAATCTATAGAGTTGCTACAGTAAATACATAAATAAGGAAATTCTAAATTCAAATCAACGATAATAAATGAATAATTGAATGCTTAATATACGAAAGTTACAAATTACATACAAGATTATTCTCATTAGCTTAATTATAATCAAACAATATTACAACTTTAAAAATTCGATTATCTTTGAGATAAACAAAATTACTATATCTAGAAAAGGGAAAAATAACAATTTTCTCAAACACAAGCAAACAAGCTAAATTAACGAATTAAAGTTCAAAATTCAAGTAATACAAAGAATAAAAGCTTGAAGTATAAATTTAAGATTATATATCAAATTATTTTCAATTAATTTTTCTACAATATATTCATCATCAAAGGATACGAAAAACCAGTTCATTCATTGAGTTCAAAGGGATATATTAATTGCACTGGTTTTCTGAAAAGTCCCTTTTTAGTTTTCACTACACAGGCTCTTACATGTCCATCTCGGCCCTGAAAAGTTTCTTGAATTGTTCCCAAGTCCCAAAGAAGTTTGGACTTAGAAGACCCTTCGACGAGCACAACATCATCGACTTTAACAGCTTTGTGAATGTTCGGTGATTTAAAATGATGAACGGTTTTCAAGTCAAGAAGATATTCAGTTTTCCACTCGTTCCAAAAGTGTTTTAAAAGCGTCGTTTGATATTGTTTCCTTTTGATCAAGGATTCTGTATTAGATACTTCGTTTACGAGTTCAGCGAAATGAAGTGGATAATCCTGATTTTTTTTTCCATAGAGCAGGAAGTCGAGAGATGTTAAGGGATTTGGTTCAGAAAAATTGTCAGTCACATATGTCAAAGGTCTTGAGTTGACAACATATTCGATTTCAACTAAGATAGTAGTATGTTCTTCGAATGCGAGTAGAGCTTTTCCAAAAAATTTTCTGATTGGATCTTTCACCGATTTCACAAGACGTTCGTAAAATCCGCCCCAACAGGGCGCTCTTTCTATGATAAATTTCCAAGTAATTCCACGAGAAGAAATAAAATCTTTAAAATCAGAGTTCTTTAAGATTTTGGCGAAGTAACTCAAGTCCTTAAATGCGGCCTTGAAAGATTTGGCATTATCTGAATAAACAACGCTGCAACTGCCTCGTCTAGAGATAAATCGTCTAAATGCGAGTAAGAAATGTTTAGTTGACATAGATGAAACCAATTCTAAATGTATGCCTCTAGTTACTGCACAGGTAAAAATTGCAATATAACATTTTTTGACTTCCTTATCAAATTTATAAAATATTGGTCCAGCGAAGTCAAGACCACAAATTTCAAAGGAAGGATTTTCTAAAAGTCTATCTTTTGGAAGTTGTGCTGTTATTTGATTAGCTGGTTTTAAACTGTATTTTCTACAAATTAGGCATTTTTAAATTATTTTCTTGACGAGTTGTCGCCCTTTCGGTATCCAAAACTTTCTTCTGAGCATCACCAGAGTAGTTGTTACTCCGCTATGGAAGTTCTTTGTATGCTCACGCAAAATTAACAATTCCGTAAACTTTGAGTTTTGGGGTAAAATAATGGGCTGTTTCTCGTCCAGGGAAAGTTCTGATTCATCTAGTCTCCCTTTTATTCTCAAAATTTGTCTATCATCCAAGTAAGGTACTAAAGAACGAATCTTGGAACAAACGCTAACCTTTTGGATTTTTTTCTAAATCTATTATTTCAGACCCATAAGTTTCTTTCTGGATTTCTTTAATCCAATATTCTTCCGACTTTTTTAACTCTTCAGTGTCAACAACACCTCTTTTCTTTAAGGTGTTTCGGGTATTATATATATATCGGAATACAAAGGCAGTTACTCGCAATAGTTTGAGATAACTGCAAAATTATCTATGCTCAAGAGTTTTTCGAGAATTACTTCATTCTGAGAAATGTCTCTAAATTTACTTTTGAGTTCTAGATTTAGACTGCTTACGTTTTGTTTCTCGATTTTGGGTCAAAACTGTTCTGTTTGTTTAAGCCAAGGTGATCCATGCCACCAAAGTTCACTATCTTTCAATTCCCTTACGGAAATTCCTCTGCTTAAAATGTCAGCAGGGTTTTCCTTTCCGGGGCATTGATGCCACTTCGATGGTTCAGTCAGTTTTTGAATATCTTCGATTCTATTTTTAACGAACGGTTTAAAACGAAACGGTTTCCCTTGAATCCAGTGGTAAACGATAGACGAATCTGTATGAAAAAGGAAGGACTTTTCGAATTTTAAAGTTTTGGAAACTTTGTCACACAACCTAGCAGAGAGCAATGCTCCCATCAGTTCCAATCTCGGCAGAGAAAGAGTCATTAACGGGGCAACTCTGCTCTTAGAAGTCACAAAACTAGTTGAAATAGTCCTATCAGTCCTGACGACTCGAAAATATATTACAGTTCAATAGGTCTTTTTAGACGAGTCGGAAAAGGAATGAAGATGCACATCAACTACATTCGAGTCCATAAGGTCATAAAAGCGAGGAATCGACACTAAATGAAGGTCTTTAAGTTCATGACACCATTCTTTAAAGGGCTTTTTAACAATCTGGGGCATTTCCTGTTCCCAAAGTAGACCCATTTCCCAGACATTTTAAATAAGAACCTTCAAACGAATCACAAAGGGAGCTATCAATCCTAGAGGATCAAAGATCCGACCAGCAACTTGTAACAAAAATCTTTTTGTATCAGTCCCTTTCGACATAAAGGATAGAAGATTTTCTATGTCAGAGTAAAATACATCCCTATCAGTGTCCCAGGAAATTCCAAGCACTTTATAATTGGTCATATTTTGACCAACAGAGTTCGATGAAGTTTCAGTAGAGAAACCATTCTTCTCCCACAGTTCACGCAATTCAGCAGAATTAGTAGCCCATTTTTGCAAAGGCATATTTGCTTCGCTAAATATCTGGACACATTCCACGCTAGTTGTATAGGCGGATTGCCACAGTACTTTGACCTCCTAAGACGTCATCTACGTAAACAAATTTGTTTAACAGTTCGTGAGTTTGTGGGAAAAGAGAAGAATACTTCTTCAAGTGGTATTTTATCGTTGCAGTCAGCAGAAAGGGTGAGCTATTTATTCCGAATAAAACTCTATTGAATCTTAAGACTTCTAAAGATTCTGAAAAGGATTCTGGATTGTCAGTCCAAAAGAATTTTGTTACATATTTATCAGAAACGTCTAACTCTACATTTAAAAATGATTGTTTAATATCAACTGTAAACGCGATTGGATACTTTCGAAATGATAATAAAAGTTCAAATAAATCAGGCTACAAATTGGGACCTATATGCAAACTGTCGTTTAATGAAAATTTGCCTCTTTTATGCGAAGAAACATCAAAGACAATTATGAGTTTACTAGACACCCTATCATGCCGAATTACTGCCCTATAGGGTAAATAAAATTCCGCGCCACCTACTACATTTGAGTTAGGAACACGTTCAACTATGTTTTGTTCTACATAACTATCTACTACGTTCTTATATTCAGTGTATAAAGACTGGTCATGTTTAAAGTTATGACACAATTTTGAAAATCTTTCATGAGCTATTTCATAATTATTATCAATTGACTCTTTCAAATTATCCTTCCAAGGAAGTTTAACTACATATCTACCATCTTGGAATTGAATATTCTCTTTAAACTCTAGTAAAATTTTGTTATCCTTACAACTTAAATTTTCGTTAACTGGTTCAATTCCAAGGTTTTCTAATTGCCAAAACGATTCTAATTGTTTTGAAATATCTTCCTCTACAACTACTTTCATAGCGAAAGAATCACTAGAGTTTTAGTTTGGGAGGCCAGATATACCAATTAAACACCACCCATAGAGAGATTCAGCAGCTACAAGTTTCCGACTAATACGTTTAATTCTACCCGTCATGACATCATAATAGTTATCAGCACCGATTAAAACTGAAACGTTAGCATTACTGTTAGTTGTTCAGCTAATTTCAAGCCTTTCAAATGAATTTACTATAAATCGAAATATCAATGTCAGGCGGGGGAATATGCGCAGCGGATATCTTTTCTGTTTCTAATGCTTCTATTTCTAAATAAGAATTTGGATCATCTTTATTTTCTAACCTTATTTTGACTACAATAAACGTTTTTTCGACAGGAGATGTATCTCCAAACGAATAGACCGATAGTTTTTTTCTTTTCGAATGACAGGGAGTTTCAATAATCTCGAAAATTTCCTCTCAACGAAACTCCTCTGCGCCGCTGTGTCGGCTAACAAACGACAATTTCTAAACTGTTTATTATAACGAGCAACGACCGACGCAGTTTGCAATAAAACCCTCTGTGTTTTGGTTTCGGTCTGGAAAGAAGAACGCTAGCAACAGAATCATCGGATTCTTCTTTACGCGAGTTGGAAGTCGTTTTATCCGAATTATTTTGATGAAACTATAACAAAGTGTTTTAGAATGTGATTTTAAACCACAAAACGAACACCCTTTTTCTTTTTTAAGCTTTGGACAAAATGCAATTGAGTGTCGACCCGAAAAACAAAAGAAACAAAGTTTATTTCTTTTTAAATGATCTCGTTTCATCTCTATGCTCACCGAATCGCAAGAAGATGAAGTTGCGGTATTTTCCACAACTTCATCCTCATCTTAAAGAGGGTGAACACAGGACTATTTAGAAGGTTAACGACCTGATGACAAAACCGCACAAACCTTTAAGACGTAATTCCATCTAAGACACTTATGGCTGCTACACTTAAGGCTGTCTTCCCGCAGTGTTGAAGAATAGGACACGAAACTGGAACTCTTTTTCGGAATGCAAAACGCTCGAACATTAATTTTATATTCGAACTTCGATATTTTTTGAAGAACAGCGTATTTTATAACATAACTTATTTCTATCCGATTAATTTCCTTTTTCAAGTGTAAGATATGTTTCGTTTCCCGTACTGTAATGTTAAATTTGGTTTGAAATTCACATATTCAAGTGAAAAAGGTGCCATTTCTCGAATGTTCCTAAATTATGATAGTAATACATCATAAACAGATATATGTGTCACAACGTCACAAAAATTCATGCAAATTGGAACAGTACTCTGTCTAGAAATATGTACCAAGATTTGATTGTGTTCTGTGACATAGGGGGGAAATATCTTTAAAACGAATCCAGTTATTTGGGAGAACACGTTACTTCCGTTTATCTCCAAAACAGATTGAACCCATTTTTTTTTCGAATTACGTTTAATTAGAGAATAACAAGTTTGAGTGTTTAAAACAGACGTCATTTAGAATTCATTTTAATCATGTGTTATTTCATAAGAGTAGCTGGATAAATAGTGCACTTTGGTAGTACTAATTGAAATATATAATCATTTTTCATCAATCATTCAGATGGCTGGTTTTATTAACATCGCACTGAAAGTAACACGAGGGTTATTGGCGACAGACTTAATTTTGAACCTCGGTCAAGTGACGAGGACAACACCTGAGCTGGCACCTCCCTCTCTTAGATTCCACGCCACTCCAAATTAGAAACAAATAAAATACTGAAGGCTTTTTCATTTCTCTGTCTCATAACTTAATCATAATATATACTTACACAAGTGTGCATATGAACAAGTAAATGTTTTTAATATCCATAAATATTTTAATTACTTGAAAAATTAGCATTCCACTTAAGTGATGCTTTGCTTCAATACACATGCGTTATCAAGAAAAAAAAATATCAAGCGTAATATTTCTTATATATACTCAAATAAATTACATTTTTGGTGGTAATCAACTTTTCAACGAAGAACATATCCTTAATTTTAAAAAATCTCAAACAGACTATTACCGAAAACTTTAATCAGAAAACATTTGGTTTTAATGAATTTTAAATGAAGTCCCATATTTATTTTTTTTTGAAAAAAATATATTGCAATGTTAATATTTAAGCGAATAATTTATATAATTAAAAATAATATTAGATGTTTAGAGAACTATCAAAAATCAAATGATGTACTTCAATTTATGAGGTTTTGTGCTGTATGCAGAAAGCGGCACATTAAAAGCATCACTGTTTTGCATCAAATAAAGGTTTTTTCAATCACGTGCATGAAATGGTTCTTTTCGACTTGCTTCGTTAGAAACAAATACGTATATCTTTGGATTCCACGTTATTTGATGATTCAAATGCGTATTTATGATGTACTTTAACTTCTTCGCGCTAATTGTTGTACCGAGCATATGTTTCAGTTATGGAAATCTGAATTAGGTTTCTTAACCATATTGCAAAAGAATTATATCGCTGTTTTTCATTTAATTTTGCTCTATAGTTCTTAGACATGTAACAATTTTGCATACATAATTCTGAGCTTCTGCGAAACTCTATTTACATCAACTCAACTGTTTAATTAGACTTAAGACCCCACGTAATAATAACGTATTGCTGGCATCAAGATCATCAGCCAAGATTTTAGTAACATTGTAGAGAAAATAGTTCTCTTGTTGAAAATATTTCTCTACAAACGATATTAATATTTTGAGAATTTTTTTATTATTTACACAAACTTCATACTAGAGCCATTAAGACATAATGCAGTGAAGAATGGAAATATAAAAAAAATTATAAAATATTTAAAACTTAGAACGTCACGTAGAAAGCAGTTTGGGCTCTATGAAGAAATGTGAACACTGTAGTGACATTTAAATATTTATTCAATGTTCTTGGCCTTATGTCACAAATATTTTGTTACTTATTCCTACACTGTTATAAATTAAAACAAGATAAATTTATGTTGAGCTGTATTTGACCTAAACACTTTGTATTCAATTAGAACATGTATATAATCTGTTGCTCCTATGCACATATTTCACCCTAATGCAAGAATGTAACTTTTAATATACTTCCGAATTATTTTTCGTGTTTTTTTCTGTGCATGGTATAAACGAAATCTTAATTTCGAGATAATTTTGACTGGTTGGACCCAATGCAAATTAGAAAATTTAGTGACCTGGTAGTGATATTTAAGATTTACCTCAGCGGAAGTTATTTATGCAGAATAATCGGAGTGGCTACTGTTAAACTTTATTTTGTTAATCTCGAAAACTAAGCATCTCTCCTAAAGAATTCAAAATCCTCTGTTTCAAGTACGAATGTAAATTAAGTAAAGAACACGCACTTTTAAAAATCTAATTAAGAATGCATTCAAATTAAAGAAATATTTTACTATTTTTCATTGAATTTTTCCTAAATAATACAACAAAATGTCATAAATTATTAATTGAGGTGAATTTATTGAATAAAAATATCTTTTAATAACTATTTGAAATTAATAATATGATGCACAGTTTTAAGGCCTTTATCCATTTCAATTGGAACCCCATTTTCACAATAACATACATCAAACCCTCTTTCTAAAATGGCTTAAAATTATTAAAATAAACATGTATTTTCTTAATATGTACAGAAATAAAGGGTGATACAATATCAGTGCGAGGAGCTTAACCAAACAAGATATGAAAATGATTCGTAATCACAACGCATTACAGATTCAGGAGTTTATTCTCAATGCTTTAAATGGAATTGTAAGAGTGCTAGACTGCACAAGAATCATTCCTGAAACCAGGTCTTGAGATCAGATCACAAAAGTAGTTGTTTGGACTCATACTTAAACATCGAGCAATATGCATCTCGCGTGTCGAACTGCTGACAGTAATGGGAATGTTGCTTTGCCGAGCGGACGTGCTTCTCCCTACTCAGTCTTTGCACGTCTTCACAGAAAGTTAAGGAAAAAGAATTTTTTCTATATAGTCATCATGAGCCGAGAATGATCGTCAAAAAAGTCAGTCAAAGAGACGAATGTTCCAGGTCTTATTCAAAACAAAACACCAAGCAAGAGGCCATGAGTGGTAGCTGGACAATTTTGTATATCTCGTCACACTGTGTAGAGGATATTGTCGTCAAATAAAATAAATTCAAGCCATTTACAGCACGTACAAGCATTGATGGATCGGGATATGAAACATCGGAAAGAATTTCCTGCTTGGGATCGTCTCCAGAGTGTGGTAGACACTGCATTTTCTGTGTCCATATCGTTCATACATTAGACACGTTTTACGACACAAAGAGCCTTTAATCTGTATAACTGAAACCACACAGAGCATCGCCACAACTGAAGAACTTGTACAATATTTTGCACAGTATCTGTTACAGGAAGATCCAGTATGTCTTATTATGAAATAGAGAAGGTGAAATATAATAAGGTCTAATGAGATGGTGTTAATTTCCTTGATAAATAACTTGTGAAAATGGTGCTGCGATCGCCAATCAAATTGTGTTTACACCCCTAGATAAATTAGTTGTGAAGCGGCGCTACGATCACCCCTTAAAAATGTTTGCTTGATTCTATGTAGGGGGAGGAGTTCTTTGTGTAGACCGTTAGTAAATTAGAAGGGATGCCAAAGTGTCGTTCCCGAAATAAAGCTTGTTATTATTTGAAATCATTTGTTTAGTTAAACACATTCTACTTTAATTTGTTAGAGAGCAGCAGTAGAGCTGCATTAACAAATGGTTTTCGAAACCAACCCAAAATATTCACAGAGAAATGGTTTTGAATTGCACTTGGTTGTTTGTCATAAGGAATCTTCAAATAACTCTAAACGCTGTTATACGGATAAAAACTTTATTTAGATTATTAAAGTTTACTTTTCGGCATCAATGGATTGGTAGCAGTAGTTCCGTTCATTGACGTACGCGATCGCCGTTTTATCATTCATGAATTATATAATATCGGGAACATATGAAGGCGGTGTAAAAACCTGCCGCTAAAATCTGTTGAAAACCTGGATGATCATATCCCTATAGCTTCCAGGGTATCCGAATTACGTCAGGAATTTTCCAGGATATAATGAATTTCATGCGGAGCCGATATGAAATTTGTGCGAATTCTTTTGTTCGTAAAGTCGAATACTTTCTGACCTATGTGTGATTTTCAACCAAGTAAAAGGCGTCAGTAATATGCTATCAGTTACACTAACAAGCTATTGTTTCTGTTTTTTTTTTTTTTTTTTTGCTTCTATTGATCCTTGCTTGTGAAGAAACCATTTTTGAGATCTTTAAGACTGGGCAAATTAATTTGTATCAGCAGCATGACACGATAAGTATTTGTTAGCACTAGAAGTACAAGCCTCGATTCGAAAGAAAAAATGATAGCTACGAATTCTGCAGCCGCCTTTATTAATTAGGTAAACTTATTTAATTGTCTTTTTAGGATAATTAAGCACTTTGACTTTAGGCATTAAACATTAACAGTGTGCGTTCCTATTATAACAAAAGAGAAAACGCAGCAGAAGATAAATCGAGGAATATTACTTTTCAATGATGAATGTATTACATGGATTATTGAAATTAAATATATTTGTATACATAAAGCTTCTATTATAATATGAAAACAGAACGTATAAAATAATGCCATTACTATTTCTTAACATGTTTTTTATTCATACGATCGAAAAGTAAGCTGTTAATTTATGTATTTAAATAGTTTGAAATTTTTCTTAAAACCCAATTTTCTAATATGCAAACATGGATCTCATTGCTGATATTTTGGTAATAGTATTCACAGAAAATCATATTTTTCAATTCTCTGAACGAAACATTTCAATGAAGCTGTTAATGAAATAAAAACGTTAAACACCTGTTCTAATTTTTCTAATCATCTGCTTAAAGTATTAAGACTGATAATGTCTAGACTGTTAAAACGGTATCTCAGCCTTTCTTAAAAAATTACTGTAATCAAATGAAAAACCTCATACTAGTAAAAATGTTAAGATGAAATAATGTTTCGCAAGATATACCCATTTCTATGAGATATCTCAATTACCTTTGAAACAAGAGATTTCCTATAAAACGTTTTGTCGTCTTGTAATGTGCTGTTATGTATGTTTCGGTTTGAAGAATGTTAAATTTTATCAGGACTTTTAATAAACCTTTGAATTATTTTACGTATTTTATTAATTCAAAAAAATTAACGAATAGGAAAATTCCACTTCATTCTTAAGATAACGGATATGGGGTATATTAGGAAGAATAAAGACCTAGTGACAAAGCAGCAGCACATTGGAGTCGCGATTCCGCCGAAGACATTTCTCAAATGCTATAGTGGCTGCTACGCTTTAAATTAATTCAGTAGTTAGGGAAATAGTTTTCAGTAATTTTGCTTATCTCCAAGGGACATAAAATGCATACATTTTCTTTTAGATTTGAGATTAAATAAAGAACAAAGTTTAGAATGCTTAAAAAATACACTGCTGGACATTAAAATTGCAAAACCAAGAAGGAATGATCTGACGAACGTCAAAATCGCAAGAAGGGAAGATGTTGGGATATGGAAGAGGTTGTACATCTAACTTAAAAGTGTCTTCTACAGTATTCCAAATTATTCCTAATACCTTTATAGGATGTTCGTTTGACTCCCTCGCCTCAGATATGCCTCTTTTACGCCATAAACTCAACTCATTTGAATTCGTTTTAAATTTTCTTAAATTCGTGTTCGCATCTTTAAGTACTTCTACAGCGCTCCGAGAAAGCTTTAAAACTTTATCGACTGTATTGGCACCGTAAAAGAGATCGTCTACATATAGACTGAATTAAGCATTTCATAAGTTTCGCGATACTCCTGATCCTGACTATATTTTCGAATGTGGAACTTAATAGTCGTTGCAAGTATGAAAGGGCTCGATATCACCCCAAAAGGCACGCGAGATATTCTCAAAATTATGTACGATTTGGAATCATTATTTATTTGGAAATCAAAAAAATCTTAAATAATTTCTATCCTTTTCATCAATACCGATGGTCAAAAATGCTCCCTGAATATCACTACTAAAAGCATATTGATATTCGCGAAATTTTAAGAGAACATCTAAAATACTAGGGTTCAAGGCTGGTCCTGAAGATAATTAATCATTTAGAGATTTGCATTCTATTCACTTCGATGACGCATCAAAGACTAATCTAACCTTCATAGTCTCTTTACAAATAATGTATCAATTAAATATAAAGATTTGTTTAATCAGTCGTTATTCCTTGTATGAATATCCCAAAAGTATTGTGCTCCAATAAGTAAGCCTATCTCACCTCCACACGATTCATTTATATTCGATATTTGAGAATAATTAATCTTGAGTACTCTCATTAATTTATTTGTTGATATTTTAATAGGAGAATTGGAAATTATGTCTGTCAGCAGTGCTTAAATAACGATTTTCTCTTCAGGGTCATAATTGCAAATGTTGATCTGTACATCATATGTCTTGTTTATAGGTTCCCGAGAACCGAAAGTATAAACTAATAAACCTTCCTGTTATGATGGGTAATTTTAATTCTTCAGCTATTTCCTTTTTTAAAAAGAATATCTGAGATGCGTTGTCAAGAGCTATATTTCTTTCTTTCTTTCTTGAATTACTTAATATCTCAGCTGTACAAGTTTCAAGTAAAACCTCGCTACTTTCGGTATGTGTTTTTACGACCTTTGAAGTCAAAACACTCTGCGTTTTTTCAGCCTGGCTGTCGCCTTTCTCTAACTCTACTGGGAGGAAAGGAAACGGTAGGATTAAAAATTAATTCACTGTGCTTACGCTTGCATTTTTTACAGATTACTTTTCTTTTACAAAACTAAAATATATGCCCCTTTGAAAGACACGCAAAACAAATTCCATTTTTTCTAAGTGATAATTTTCGCTGTTCAATTGATAAGGGACAAGAAATGGAATCATGTTCATTTACAGGGTCTGCGCAAAATATATATTTTTTGACATAAACGACTAATGCCGAAGTGGAAGGAACATTGTACTGAAATTTCTTTTTCCCACTATTTTCTATTTTGTTTGTTTTAAACGTCCCGAAATTTTGATTCGGTTTTTCAAAATATTTAAATTTTGTTTCTTTTCGTGTTTCCGCGTCATTAGAGCTAAATTCTTTGATTAAATGATCGTTCCTTTCACGACACTGTATTTCTACTTTTAAAAATTCTAATAATTCAGAAATTTCGTGTCCGTTTTTGAAATGAGTTCTGCGAGTGAATTCTAACGATAAATCCATGGGAATTGATTTTAACAACACAGGATACAATAAGCAACTGTAATAGCTCGGGTTTATAACGTCATTTATTAAACCTCTAATGTGCGTTTCGCATTCCGACAGAAGTTTACGCAACCCTATTATATCGTTAGACTTTCGCACTGTACTCAGATTCAGGAGTCTAGACATATGCGCATCTATGATTATATCTTTTCGGCCAAATCTTTCTTTTAATATGTTTAACGCTACCTCATAATTTTCCGATCTTAACGCCAAAACTCGTATAGCTATTTCAGCTTCATTATTTAAATACGATTTTAAAAAATTAAACTTTTCTACTTCGTTAAGATTCGAATTTTTATTTATAGCTTCTTCAAACTGAGAATAAAATTCGTTAAACTTTAATATATATTTCCATCGCACTGAGGTATCTGTAAGCGAGGAAGTTTTATCCCCCACTAGGAACTATTTCAATTTTTTCTTTATAATCAGATAAATCATTTTCAATTTTATCTGTTC
>BMAW01120030.1:156-21283 GCA_019974015.1 Nephila pilipes
TATATATATATATATATATATATATATATATATATATATATATATATTCCTTTTTTGAATTCAGAGAAACAAGTGAATGTATATGTAATGAAAGTAAATAAGTATGCTACAACTTAAAGGTTAATTTTAAACATAAGATTTCCGACATTGATCTCATTTTTACACTATTAGGAACCCTTCCACGAAATTTGTGACTCAGATGTATCAAGATATGGAAAATTCTAATATTATTATTACTATTTTGTTTTTTGTAAATCTCTTTTCCGTAACTGTTCCTAATAATTCGTATTCTTAAGCAAATAGTTTTCTATTTCTTTTGTTTTAGGTTTGAAATATAGTTATTATCGATTCCGGTTATTATCTTTTGAAAATTTGAGTAAAATACTTTTATATTATTAAATGTTTGAGGTAAGCATATAATTTGGGGGGTTGGATTTCTTAAGCTCTATAACTCAAAATTTTAATGCAGAAATTTATGAAATTAAAAATTTAATTTTCATGATAAAAATTAAGTTACACGAGAGAAAAGTTCGAATTGAAAATGTATTATAAGAATATAATAACTTAATTAGCAATTTTACATATAATAACTTAATTAGCAATTTTACATATAATAATTTAATTAGCAATTTAGTTCCTTTTTAGACAACAACTGTGAAACTAATTTTTATACAACGGTAATGAAATTACGAAATTTATGGAACGCGTCCCATGTCTTTCTTTAGATTGCATATTTTAGCAATAGCAAAGATTAACAACCGAAATTAATTACCAAGGAAAATAAAATAAATTATCTTTTACTATAGTCTAATATAAAATCAAATAAATTTACTTATCTAAATTGTTTCTACTGAAGTTAGTTTAAGAATATATAACAAATAAAACTTTTTCCTTGATAAAAATTAATAAATGAATTTCTATGTTTTACCAAATGTTGTTTTTTTTATTTATTCTAGTCAGAAATATTTAAACATACATCCTTGCCAGGAATTTTGAATTGCAGTTGAATTCCTTAGATGCAGTTAGAATCCATGATACTATTAATTTTTTTTCAAAAAATTAAGTTGAACTACATGTAAAGCAGAATAATATTTGGACTTGAAATATAATAATATTTATCATATTTCTTTTTTTATTTTGATGATTTTCCTCCGTTAGTGAATTAAAAGTATTTTGCTCTTAGGGATACTATGAAAGGAAGAAAACAAAGGAAATAAATATTGTTAAAAGGTCCGAAAGAATAAGTAATGTAAATATTTTACAAAAGTGATTATATTTCAAAACTGTAATTATTTTACTATTCATTTTACTAAAGATTATCTTAATTTTAATAGAATTTGCTTTCCCCTTTCTAAATTTTATATAAAAAAAATTAATTCGCTCGAAAAATGTAATTTTATTAAAAACTTTCTTAGTTTGAAGTAATTTTTACTCTTGTTATTTCATACATTAAATCTCCAATAATCCAGTATTCAATAACTCGATTTCCAGTCAAAGAATGAAAACAATAGTGGCGATATATAAGCCATATATAAGCCATATTTTGATGCCCCAAATATAAACTATCTTCACAATTACATTGAAAAAATATACACATTTAAAATTAAAACAATTGTTCATTCAAAGTGAATTAACTGCGCTTATTATGGTGAACGTTTCATTCATTTTCAAGAAGGAAAATGATGTAATGTCCTTTTAAAAACATTAACATCTTTCTCAATGTCAGTCATTCTCTATTCGAAATAAAAAAAAATATTCTTCACTCAATAGTAAAAGGATGAACGAAAATAAAAATCATTTATTGAGTCATCTTATTCAACGTTTGTAGTTTTTTTCTAATTTGTTCCAGCTTCTTTCCTTATCAAAATTGAACTATCTAATTATCATCTTTACTACTAACTATTATTTTATAATTTTTATATATTTATTAACACGTGTTCACTGAGTGGTACCAAATCTATGAACACCACTCACAAATGGACACCTTTAAAAACAGTTGTAATCCTCTTTAAGGCTTAACAAAGGTGGAATCTTTTGCATTAGCTCAAATGGAGTTTAAAAAAAAAGAAAAAAAAATGATTTTCCATTACAGATTCCAATTTTCTTACTGAATTAAATAGAAAACATTCTAAATAGCCGATATTATAAATCTCATTAGAATCCAATCATTGGTTTCAGAAATATTCAGGAAAAGCTATTATGGGGCCGAATACTGGATAATTTTATGCAAACGATTTAAGTGAAAACATTTAATGTTATTTTTCAGTTGGAATTCTAAAGGTTATCCTAATTGCTTTTTATTTTAGAACTTTTATTATTTTATTTTTTAAGGAATGAATATAAATTTTTTTCAGTTATTAGTGTTTTCTCAAAAATAAAATTGTTAATTCGTAATATATTTTTTTCCATTTTCAACAGTACTTGTACTAAGTGACATATATATTAAAACTTTTTAAATTAATTCTCTCTTTCAGCTACGCTAATTGCGTTTGTAAAACTGATTTTCACTAAATATTTAATTAAGGTTGCAAAATAGCATGGACCTCTGATTTTATTAATGTCAAGATAACTACATTCTAAATATTTTAAAATTATCTAAGTACAACTCAATTTTGCTTTCGATTTTTTTAAATTTTGCAGATCTTAAGAAAATGAGTAAATTTTCTATAATTTTCTATAATAAATGATATATTTTCTAAAATAAAACTTTTTGAAATGTTTTGAGCTGATTATTTAATTACATGAGACTTTTCAAATAATCGAATATCGGGGATTACTCTCTATGAATCGGAAATGATTGAACCAAATTTTGTTTATTTTGAGACTTTGGTTGACATTATGAGAGGAAATCAGTTTTGCGAAGTAAAATGAAGTCTGCAACTTGAAAATATTCTCTTTCAGAAGTTCCTTATCTATGTTTATCAGTTTATTCCATTATCCAATAGTACCTTTATTTAACCGAACAACATAAGTTCTAATTTTGATGTATATATATATATATATATATATATATATATATATATATATATATATCCACTTTACACTATAATAATAATAAAATAAAAAAACGACGCACCAAGGAACTATCCGATGGAGACATAAATTTTCGGATATGAAAATTATGTACATAATAGAAAATGATTAAGGGGGTCACTTCACGCAAATCGGTCAAAAAATCGATTTTTCAATTTTTATTGAAAAAGAAACTACAAATCTTTCTGCGTCAAATGCAATTTAAATTTTTGTTCTAGCTAAACTAGAAGTATTTTAAATATTTTTTTAAAAAGTTGTTTACATGTGTCAAGACCCAAAACAGCTGATAGCCCCGCCCCCTTTCAAACCAAAACATATTATACATGCTTCTTTCCAGCCTCATCAAATTATTTTAAATTCATGAAAACAATTTTCATCGATCAGCAACTTGTTGAGGAAAGAATTGAAGTGAATAGTAATAGGAGTTTGTTTACATTTTAACGTTTGTTATCGAATGCAACGTGCTATTTTAGACTCGCCTAATGTAGACTATCTGATCTTTTCGAAAACTTTTTTCATTTATATTTTTCATTATATCTTGGTTTAATGCTCAAACATTTAAAAATAGAAGTTAGAGAGAGATGTTTTTTTTATTAAATAAAAGTTCTTTTTAAGTTATATAAACTTTATAAAAAGAAATGTTTATAAATATGGTAAGTATTCTGGTATGGTAAGTATCAACGTTATGTAAGTATGCTGGTGAGTATAAAGTTTTTTTTAAATTCCTCTGATAAATTGAAGGAAATAATTGACATTTCTCTGTTTTCTTATTGCTTAAAATTATGTGTGTTGTGAATAAAATGCAAGAAACATGGTATCCATTTTAATTTTGGTCGTCAAAACCAAGGTTTGGCTACAGAACTATTTATATGTTGTGACAGGTGTGATTTCAAACAACCAGTTCTTAATACTAGAATCACTCAGAGTTAAACTAATAAAGGATATACTAATGTGCATGAAGTTAATACAAGACTTTCATATGCTATGAGATCAATTGACAAAGGGTATGCTGCTGCGAAAGGGTTTTGCGGAGTGATGAATTTACCTCCCATTACTAAGTGCTTTTATGAGTTATCCCACACATTAAATGATGCGATAGAGGAAGTTGCAAAAGCTTCTATGGCAATAGCTGCTAAAAATATTTAATAATGATGGAAGTCCAAATGTACCTGTGGCTATTGATGGCACCTGGCAAAAGGGGGGCTTGTTTCACCTAATGGTGTGGTGACAACAGTTAGTGTCGAAACTGGAAAGGTTATTGATGCCAAAGTATTTTCCAGATATTCGTGCAATTTGAGGAATGGAAATGCACACAGTGAGAAGTATTTCGCAAATTTCTTTGGAAATAGTGGAGAACTGAAAGTTGAAGGGACACTCTGGATCTTTAATCACCCAGAGTCATTGCACACGCTGCGATATACTCAGTATTTGGGTCTTTGCCTCATTAGTGACGACAAATGGTGGGCATATAATAGGGCCATAATTAAATTAAAACTATATAAACACAAACATAACTTACCTGATGTTACTATGAATTGTATTAAACAATAGTTAGAGATTTTTCAAGCCCTGAACTACTCTCTAGATGTCTACATGGCAAAATTCAAAATTTAAATAGCATCATCTTTTACATAATCCCAATAAATGTATATGTGGAATTAGGAACTTTAAAAACTGGAAAGTATGAAACAATATCTCTATTTAATCAAGGATTCATTACAAAATTAAAAGTTTTAAATTTATTAAGTTTTCAACCTGGATTTTATACATGTCGAGCATTTCAAGAAGCTGATCATGTTCACATAAAGAAAGTAAAAAAGGCAGTTTTACAAAAAACCAATAAAGCTAGAATTAAAAACAGACTATTAAAATGTAGACAAGAAGATGATCTAGCAGATGACTCAAGCAATTCAAGCTTTGGTACTGGTATCTATTAGTGAATGGTAAGTTTGTACTTTAAATTGCATTTTCTCAAAAGTGTAAATTTCAACACAAAAGGAACATTTTTAAAAAACCTACTCATCATATAGCTTTGAAACTTGGTGCATGTATTACTAGTACATAGAGGCATATTTTAATGAGAGCTTTTGTCAAAAAAAGGTTTCAAAAAAATTTTAGAGGTTGAAATGTACACAAATTTTCTTTGTTTTTTAAATTTTCACGTGTTAATCCACATAATAATTTTTTTTAAAAAAAACTAATTGAAATTTCAAAAAAAGCTCTCATTAAAATAATAAGAACTATTCAATAAATGAACACAAAAAAATTGGTAACTCTACATCCAGTCAATTTTTTAAAAATGTTCCTTAAAATTGGTCATTTTTAACATTACAGAGATAGGGAAAAGGCTGCGTGAAGTGACCCCCTTAAAACTTCAGAAAAATTGAATGATTTATATCAGTTACAAAGTAACGATCTCAATAAGGTGTTGACTTATCTCTGGCCTGGATGCAAACTGCCACACGACGTTGCATAGAGTGATAAAGCTTCCTGTTGATGTCCAGCGAAGTTTCTTGCAAATTTTGCTCCAATTATCAGGCTAGGTCATCAACATTCCCTGGTAGATGCAGCCGCCTCCAGACATGCTCGATTGGAGAGAGATCTGGCCGGCCGGGGAAGTGTTTGACAAGCTGTAAGATAGTTCATGACAGCTCGTACCGTATGTGTTCTGGCATTAACTTGCTGAAAAATAAGGCCAGGGTACTGCAAAAGGAACGGAAGCAAAACAGATCTGATAATGTCGTCGGTGTACCACTGTGCTGTAAATGTGCCTTTAATGACGACCAAAGAGGTCCGGCTATGAAGGGAAATGGCACCCTAGAACCTAACTCCTAGTTGAGGGCCTGTGCGGCGTGAAATAGTGAAAGCAGGATCGACCCGCAGTCCTATACGTTCAGATACGTCTTCGATGTTCGTCAGGACACAGTTGGAAGCTGGATTCATCTCTAAACACTACACGTCTCCAGTCAGCATCATTCCTTATCGAGCCGAGAACCAATGTAATCTAGCTCGACATTGTGTAGGCATGAGTGGCAAGGTGGTGTAGCGGTTGATATGAACCTGGATTTCGGTCTATCAGCCATCAAGGAATGGTCAAGGTTGACACTAGTGTGCGTGTCACACGTCTTATGGTTGATACCGATGAATCAGGCACTGTGACAGCTGATCTGACTATCACTCTGTCTTCCCGATCTGCTGCGGCCCTAGGTCGACCGTTACCATCATAACGCTGAAATCTGCCAATGTCTCCTCAAGCTTGCCAGCATCTTCTAATAGCCGTATTGCTTAGACCCATATGACGACCGAGTCTTCGATTTGCGCAACCTCCTCTTTCAATCCGATGAAACGGTTTCTTTCAAACTCTGACAGTTGCTTGTAATGAGCTTTAATCCTGCGGCGATGCATTTTTTCAGTAGCTGAAAGTTATTTTAAATCGCAATACAACAGAAAATTTGACCATTAGATTGAGAATCACTTCTTATATACACTTGCTGAGTGAGCGGTTCTGATGTGCTGTAGCTCCCGCTATCCATTCATTGGACACCAAACTTTAATCATTTACATGTTTGCTCCAAATGTCTTTGAATACGTAATTTCATTTCAATTCCGCAACTCCTTCTTGGAGCATCCTTTTATGTTATAGAGTATATATATAAATATATATATATATATATATATGTGTGTGTGTGTGTGTGTGTGTATACATATATAGTAGCTTCACTATACTACTAACGGTACAATGTAACTAAATTTATTTAATACATAAGGTATGAATTACTAATATAAGGAAATGAGACATATCTACTCTTTGCTAGAATACAATTTAATTGAAAAATTCAGGATAAGTTAACTCGATTTCTCTGCGTACGTAGTTCTAATGATTTCCCATACTTTTTTTCAATTTGGTTCTGATTTTCTGGAGAAGAGTTGTAAGTATGAGGTACCCTCGATTTTTCTCTTAATTTACCTTGAAGACTTTTTTTTAATAATCTGAATTACATAAAATAAAATTTCTTCCCTACCAAATGAAATGTGATTTCCGTAAATTAGATGAGCCTGCGACGGCCATACTCGAACCACTTGCAACTTTCTCATCTTACCATGAGGATGCAAGTTAAAATAGGCTATTTCTACATGAGGAATATATACAAATTTCAAGTATTCTGCGTACTCACACTTGGTGTTGCTGTTCATTCTAAAACAGCCTTCAAGTTAGGCAGAAGAAGAAACAAAGAGTTTTCTTTGGTGATCCAATTACTGTAACTTTTGCTGATATCCATAAATGACATACCTCCACCACTCGTTCTGATTTCTTGCTGTATGTCGACGGTTTCGACTTGTCAAATTCAGCCTGGATGATATGAAAACATCTTGAACTTGTAGATTCGACGTCTGTACAGTGCATTGAATCAGAGTTCAAAGTAGTTCTTTGCTAGATTCTCGAATCCAACTCACACTGATTTCTGTGTGGAATATAAAGAGTTGTTCTTTTTAACAATGTTATGTCTCTAAGTTGGTAACTTTCGGGTATAAGTTGTATTCTATTCAGATATAATTTGGATATTAATTTTGTAAAGATTTGCATTAATTTTTTTTTTTTTGATTTTGTTCTATTTGGACAAGTATTGATATGTTCCTAGACTCAATACTGGTTTAATATGATTAAAAATGTTAATGTTTTAAGTATTGAATTACCCGGAACTGCTTGCAACTACTGATCTGAGACTACTAACTACTACAGCGAGGTTTATTCTTGAGCATTTTATTACCCCTTCAGTCTAAAGAAATGTGAATTTGTGTGTGGAAGAAACGTATACATAAACTCATTCAAATTGAATATAAATCTCAGGAGTAAGTAGTTGACAGTTGTAGTTAGAGGACTTTGATTAATAAGGCGTAGTCATAGTTAACGCGCATCAAGCTGCATAGGTTATGTAATATGAATCCAGGATTTCTCGGACATAATATATCTAACGTGGATCCTGGTTCTCTCGGATTGACAATGAGCTAAAGGGACAGCTCGAATATCAGGTTGACATAAGTTAAATCCCTCGGGACCGAGTACGCTGGTAAGATGGACCTTTGATATCAACGTTAAATTGCACAAACATGGAAAGGGTTGATATAGATAGAGAAAGTGCAGATTCAAATCTTAAGAGACATCATTAAACTGAATTCAGTTATAATATATCTCTTTATTATTTGATTTTTATGTTTGTGTGATTAGATTTGAAACTAGATAGATAATAAATTATGTTAGTATAGATGAATAATGAAGTAGTTGCACAGTGTATTTCCAGATTTACAATGTTAGGAAATGAAGAAAATTCATTACTAGGTAATACGCGTGTGGTCGGAAATTATATACTCGAAAAATCTGTGGCAGCACAAAAGAAAAATCAATACCACGAATGCGATATTTTTATCCCAGGTACCACTGTTTGTATGATACATGATTGACTTGAACATAAGAGTCGGGGCTTAAAATGATACCAAAAGAATGAAAAATCAAAGGAAAATCATCCCAAAATATAACTTTCCATTGAGGATCAGCATTGAGAGAACTGCAGTGATGGAATATTTCCTATGGAATATGCCCTGTACGTACCTGATGTGCTTTAGTCATAAGGGCATAGATAGAACTCGTCAGTAGTGACTATTATTTGTCTGAAATGCTTAGTTCTAAACTGACCAGAATTTGTAAGATATTAATTGGACTTGGATGGATACAAGTTCGATGGGTAAGTGGTATAAAGGGCAACGCAAGCGTTGATAACGCTCTTTCAGACGTGAGTCAATGGTTCTGTGTAAGGTATTTTATAATCTTTGAACGTTTACGAATTAGGAATGTAATATATTTCAATCTCTTCAATACTCATCCTAAAATCAGGACAATGCTTCTCAATTCTTATTTTATAAAAAGTCGGAAATACTAATATTAATTCAAATGCTTAGCTTTCTTCTCGTTAACTTAATTTATATTCTTTTTATTTGAGAAAAATATTCACAAAATAAATATAATTGATTACATATCTAATATTACAAGCACATAAAAATATGATAGCGATTTACGTTACACTTGCAAAGGTATTGATACCTGGTTCTCCATGACTGTGCAGCAACTGTCAGTCTTGGACGTTTCCTGTGTGTAATTGGTCTTGATTTCACTTATAAAAGACGTGTACAAGGGAACTGTACATTTACTCCTTGTATAGTCATAAATTTACACAAGTGAAAAGAACGATTAATCTCCCTTTCTGTACACGTTTTGGAATTCTCGGCGACTTATATAACATAACATTTTCGCCACTATTGATACAATTTCTTACAAAATTTCATCAGTCACCCACGCGACACGCACACTTAGTTAAATCACTTCCAGATGTATAAAATTTTAACATACACCTAAATAACATAATATGAGAACGAATTAAGAATACAATATCGGGTATCATGTATCACATAAATCAAGTTTGTTAATTCGATTATGTAGCCTTCAATTTTTAGTCCTTCTGTTCAAATAAACTTAATTGTACCAAATGTTTGTCTAGTTAACTAAGGGTAAAAGGACATCCTATGAATTTTGGAACATTAAATCTAATATTCCTGATTTTTGTGAATTATATCTTTGCAAATTATTAGTAGAGCTTAGATTATTTTGTGTGTCTGATAATGATATTTTAATCTTTCTGTCGAACTACAAAAATAATTTTTTTTGCCAAAATAGTTTTCCCCCCTCTTATTTGAATATGGACATGTTTTGCGAGATATATATGCATTTAAGTTCCATTTTAAAGAAAACTATTACATAATATGGTTCCAAATTCTTATTCATTCTACGTAAGGTATTTATGTATATAGTGAACCTAAAATATTTTTTCTCTACATAATACCTAAATTTTAAGAAATAATTTTGTATATGAAAAAGAAAGAAAAAAAAAATTCAAGAATTACGAAGTTCTATCATTTCTTTCAAAGAAAATATAGATTAAGGCCATCAAAAACGTAGATTCACTATATTTCGTGTACAGTTTTCTATATGATGAGTAAAATATTTTTATATTTATGGCATATTACTTTTTAAAAATGGTACCTATATGCAAATATATCTCGTAAAACATGTCTTTATTCAAATGAGATGGGAAAAACATTTTTGACAAAAAAATTACTTTTATAGTTCGACAGAAAGATTGAAATATTATTATTTATTAGTAGACAAAAAAATCTAAGCTCTACCAAGAATTTGAAAAGATATTTATCACAAAAACAAAGAGTCTTAGATTTTATATTCCAGAATTTATTCGATGTGTCCTAGTATCCTTAAGGAACATTGTTTTCTCTTTATGTTCGCGTACTCTCTCCTTTAACACTATTCGATCACATGTTATTTAATTTAATTTAGATATTGAAGTCGTTAATTAAATAATATGTAATCATGTATGATAGGGTCGTGTCATCTGTTCCTTGTTCAGGATCCAGAACATAATTTTTTTAGGTACATAGGTCTCGTAAGCATTTTAATTTCAATTTTCTACTTATTGTTTCTGTACAATCTGATGAGAATTTTTTGAACGTTAAGTTTAAACATCTCAACCTCATTAGATCTTCAGAAATTTTCTTTTCTCCATTACTGAAAGCTTAAGAAATTGACGAGTTTTCGGTTAAAGGGAAGTATCGGGTGATCCTTGGCGACTTTCGGGAAAAACCACCAACTTAGGAAATATATCGTCAAAGTAGTAATACATTATCAAGAAAGGTATTAAAGGATTGTCATAATCTTAATTATGATATTTAAATCGTAATCAAACCCAAAAGTTACCAAACTCTACTGTGTACCCGATTTTTTACTTGAACCGACTTTCTTTTTCTTTGACAGCTCATTTAGTGCCAAAAAGGATTTATTTTGGATACTGTTGCGTAATTTATGAATTTAGGGAAGCTTTTATTGTACAATGATATAATACATTTACGTGCTCTTCAGTGCATTAAAATCTGATTTTAATTGTTTTGAAAATTATGTTTATGTATAAAGTACTTTTAATTTAGTATTTTGTATTATATAAATGTTGAATTTTGTGTGTAATTGCTATGAATTTCTTTCCATCCTTAACTATTATTAGGATTTAAATTTGAGAGCCTATTCATTCTATAGTCCTTTTTTTTGAATATTTTAATTTGTTTTTATAACAAATCTCAAAAAGTTAAACTCAAGTTCGTTTTAAAATTGTGATATAAAGTGTGATATTTTGACGTAAATAAGAGAGATAGATTTGTTATCTTATTATTAGTAAATTTCGGTTTATCATCTTATTTGGTAAAAACTCTTGGAACGAATTCATAATCAGTTAGAATTTTAATCTTTAGTGTAATCTTGATTTTTTTGGTGTTCAAAAAAAGATTGCCTTTTCCTTCGTATTTTATTAAGATTTCTGAAGGATTCTCAGAAATTCTTGTTTGATTATAAGTGTAAGAAAAATTATTTCATGTCGCTATAGTTCTTTTTCTAAGATAAAACCCTCTCAGTACTGTGATCGCGCATTCTCCCTTCTCGGGGGGGGGGGGGGGGGGGGGGGGGGGGGGGGGGGTTTTTGTTTGCCATTGGGCCCACAATCACACTGGTGTGATTTCAAATTGGATCCTTTTATTTGAATTTTTAACGGCCATGAGATGACTTTCTGATTTTTTTGGACGCTTTTGTTTCTGAATTTTTCTCTTTTTGTCTTATCAGGAGAATTTGAAAATGTAAACGACTGCTTGTTTGTTCGTTTCGTTTGGTCAGATTGCGCATTTAACCTTTAGAACTAGGTTGATTCTAAGTCAAAATTTCCTTTCCACTCGGCGCTTTTAAGATTGAGGAAAAATTTTCTTTCCCCCACTGGGAAGTTCGAATTCACCGCTTGTGGTGGGGCCGCGGTAGCCTAGTGGTCAAGGTCGTGGATAGCGGCTGGCGGTTTTCGTTCAGTCGCGGGTTCGATCCTTGGCCACCAAAGACCCGCCGTGTAGCCGGGGCTGATGCATGTTAAATCTGTTCGGGGCCCAAAGTCCTCCCGTTGGCGTGGTGTGGATGTTAGGAGAGGGGGGTGCCAGCTCAGGTGTCGTCCTCGTCACTTGACCGTGGTTCAAAATTACGAGGTCCGTCGCCAATAGCCCTCGTGTTGCTTCTAGTGCGACGTTAATAAAACTAAACTAAACAAACAAAATAATCACCGCTTGTGGTATGGTTAGTTTTCAAGTTGCAAAGGGGAGATAGTAAGGGTTGCTGATTTTTAGTCAGTAATCATTGACGAGTAAGAAATATCCTATATTTGGCGCCATATCTTATCATAATAATTTTTTTTTCTGAATTCCTGGTTCCCATTTTTAATTGAGTGACTTACAAACTTTCAAATTTATATTTATCATAACTTAGAATCATGTATTGCGTAAATTAACATTTTCAAACAAAACAAATAAAAAAAGAAAATGACAGCTATACCATATTACTAAGATATTTTCTAGAAGCAAGTACATTAAAACTATATTTAATTGATAGCTTCTGTAATCTCATGACTCATGGCTATACACTTTGAGAATGCGACAGTTCAATCATAAACTCGTAATAATTTATTTGGTGCTTGCTTACATATATATATATATATATATACAATATATGCATATAAGTGTGTAATTGCATGGCTTAGTGTGCAGACTTTATCTGTGGTCTTATTATTCCAACTTACCTATTTAACTGCAACATTGAACCCAGGTAATGAAAATAATGCCTCATCTTTTCAAAATTATTCGATGAAATATGTAAAAGAAGGGAAAATTTAAGAACAATATGCTGAACATTATTACTATAAATTTTTTTTTTAAATTAACGCCCTTTTAATGCACAAAAAAATCAATGTACTCCAAATATTTTGATTTGACATTTTAATAATATCGCATTTTGAAACAATAGGAAGGTTACTGGTGACGGACTTCATAAATTTGAACGACTGTCAAGCAACGAGGGCAGCATCCAGTCACCAAACTTTCACACCGTACCAACATCAGGACTTAGAACCTAGACAGGCTTAAAGCCGGTTTTCAATTGAACAGGATTCGAACTCACAACTCAATCCCGGCTACGAGTTTGCGACCTCACTCGTCAGCTACCGTGGCCCTTTTGTGATTAAATATTATCAAAAGTGAGATTTAAAAAATAATTTTTAACTTAATTGAACACGTTTCAAAGTTGCTGAATAAATCTTAAGTACTTCAAATTAAGGCAAAACCTTCAGCTAATTCATGCATTCCAATGAAAATAATATGTAACACTGTTTTTTAGATCAAATATTTCTATGAATCTTTAATCTTAAAGAAAAAAAAGCATTAATTTGTTTTTTTAATACTTTTTTTTGTTTTTAAATGAAACTTATATCTTAAACTGAAAAGTTCTTGTAACAATGCTTTTGAAATGTCTGTTTTAAGAATGTAAAGTTAATTCTACTTTTAAAATCTTTAGCTCTTAAAAGAGCTTTTTTTTTTTTTTTTTCCTTTTCTTTTTATTAAAAATCTATAAGTTTTAATCTTTTTTATTCTAGTCTTTTGTTGTTTTATTGGTATATGTGTTAACGAGATTTTTAAATAAATTGTGTGTTATTCTTCGAAACAGTTCTGGTCAATACAAAGAGCAAAATTGCATGCCTTACAGATAATTCTTCTTCTTTTTTTGTATGTTCTTTTTCGCACAATATGTGTACTTTCTTCTTTTTTTTTCGTCAATAGGCCAATGAAAAAATTTATCACTTTCTTCCTTTTTTTTTATTACTGAAGGCTCTGAAATTTTATGATTTAATTTTCCTATCAGATATGTTATTAAATTCATTCTAAATTCTTTTAGACTTTACTCAGTAAACATCAGATTTTTTTTTGGTATTTTATCAACAATATTTTCTTCATCTAAATCTTTCATCAAATTCTCAAACTCTATTTCTGAGAGAAATTTCAAATTCCTTCGAAAAATTGGAAGAAAAAAAAAGAGAAAAGATAATTCTATCGATCATAGACAGCGTAAAGTCAACTAATGGAGTATTTTTTCGAATTTGGTTGTTCTTAAAGGTCGCCAATGATAAGGAATTCGCACACAACTGATAACGTTGGCGCAAAATAACCCCACTCAATTACGGACAATAGAAGCAAAGTCATAAAAAGGGTGAGAGAAAATTGTAAAAGGGTCAGCTGGAAAAAAAGGGGGAAAGAACTGTCTCAACATAGCTTGGTACAGCAGTTGTACCAGAGCCGAAGCGAGCGACAAAAATAAATTTGGTACAGCATATGTACCGCCGATGTTTAAAGGTTAAAGGGCTGTGATTTACTGTGCTCTGGGTTTTTCTTTCTTTCTTTCTTTTTTTTTTTTTTTTTTTGAAGGAAATAGGGAAATGATGAAATGTTAATTGGTTAGGGTTGGGAGTAAACTTATCGTTCGCAAGAGGGTTATTTTGTATGTTTTTGCATCAGTTTGATCTTTGCTATAATGGCGAAAAGATTGAAATATCTGAGGGAAAAGTCACGAAGACAAAGTGTTGTGTGCAAAAAAAAGGTTCCTTAAAAGAAAAAATTGCAAACTGACATATTATGAATGCAAAGTTTGCAACGTAGGCCTAATTCCTGAATAGTGATTCGAATTGTATCATAAGCTTCAATAGTTTTAAGTATTATTTAATAATTTTATTTCATTTTTTTTGTATTCAGTTCACTAAAATTTTACCTATATTTTAAATACTAGTAAATTTAAAAAAAAATTGTCATTTATACTGTTGTTAATTTCGTAGCTATATAATTTTTCTTATCAAAATGAATATCATTTCTTTAAAATTCGCAATTATTTTTTTAAATTTAAAAATTTTACTACCATATATTTAGACGCTATCAATGTTAATAACCTGTAAGTTTCAGCGTATTTAATCGCGGGGATAATTGCATATGAATTTTTATAAGAAATGAGTCTAAATGAGAAAAATCGCCCGGTCCCGTGAGTGGGTGCACTTTCAGAACTCGCAGTCCTAGGGAAGAGGTTCTTTCTGCTTTCGCCGGTCTTTCTTTTTGAATAGGTTAGAAAATATATTTACCAAAGTATTTTCAAATTTTTCTCCATTTTGAAATATAATAGAGGCTCGAAACGATTGAGTTTAGTTCCCTTTGCATTGTCTAACGTGAAATTGGTTTTTATGATTGAGTCTCATATTTGTTAAATTAGATTTTAATGCATAATTTTAACAAATAATCTTAACCTATAATTTTTCTATTAAAATGCTTGATTCTAAGTAGTACTACTGTAGAATTTCTTATTACATGGAATGCGTCAAGAAAGTTTTGCTCATTACATAAGAATTTGCTACTTTGAGCTTTGATTACTGTGAATGTACACAAGGCGACATTCTAATCGCCACACCAAGAAGTGGCCAGAAAGTGCTGAAAGTCGGCAAAACGAGAGAGACATCCAAAAACAATAAGTAATCTTCATTTCGAAATGATATGCAAATACATAGCGATAACAACGTCGGTTCAGTGGGTTGTAGGGTCACCTTGGATGGCGATATACGAGGCAATACGTCTAGGTACGGAGTGAATGAAAGTACAGATGGCATCCTGAGGAATGATTTTCCATTCCCTGTGAACCATTTGCCATAATCGCCTTTGAATGTAGCAGTATTAGGGTCTGCAAATGACTTCTAATCACCTCCCAAATGTTCTCAATTGATGAGAAGTCAGAAAAGAACGGTGGCCAGGGAAGCATCTGTACACCTTGCAGAGAACGTTGGTTGATACGAGAAGTTGGACGTTATCCTGCTGGTAAAGAGCATAGAACACCCCCTGATGGTAGAGAAGGTTCACCAGCCACGTATCGTTTGGCCGTCATAGTGCCCTAAATACGAACTAGAGGTGACCAGGAATCACTCAGAATGGCGCTCCAAACCATGATGCTGCATTGTCACACATCGGGGTGTGCATATTTGCAACTGGATTTAACATGTCTCCACCTCGACGTCACTCTCGTACGTGGTAACTATCATTGGGGACACAGAAGCATGACTCATCTAAGAACATAACCGTGTGCCATTCTGTCGTCTGGCAACGTTGCAGACGTTGACGTTTATGTTATGGGTTAAAAGGCCGTCTTCTTAACGGAAGACATGAGTGCTTGCCACTAGCAGTCAATCAACTGTAAATGGTTCTGGTCGACATGGGAACATCCAGTATGTCTTGAACATGCCGCATAATCTAGAAGTGGCTTCTGGATACGGCACTGCTTGTCGATGGATTGAATTTCTTTTCAATTTCTTAGTCTCAGTGGAAATTCATGTACTTTTTGGTCCCTTTCCATGGGTCGACGAGTTAGATGTGTGAGCTTCCCTCTCTTCCCCTTCCCATCATGAGGAACTCCCACCCCCTAAGGAATTTACATTTTCTGGTTAGAGGACAATCGTCAGAAAATGGTATTTTCCATATGTTTGATCTCAGGTCACGTTGGTCAAAATCTGTTGGAATGGAAACTCAGGGTTTTAAAGTCACAAGGTTAGTATCATCAAAATATCTTTTTTCTGCAGAAGAAAGTCTGGTTTCTTTCTTTGTATTTGTTGGAATCAAAGCTCGCGCAGAAAGAAACATAATCTTTTTTGTTTCATTTTTAAAGCGGCTGACTTTCTTCTTGTAATTGTTGTTTTCGAATGGGAAGAGAAGTGAGGAAGAATGTGTTTGGGAAATTGTTGATGAGAGGACAATTCCAAGGGGAAATACTGCTGCTTTCAGTCATAATCATTTTTCATCGTAGTTGGTAGCTTTTTCATGCTTCGGGTTCGTAACTGAATTCAGGTGTTGGAAAACGAATCGTTTCTGCTATTTGTCATTCGAATCTAGTTTTCTGTCAGAAGTTTATATTTTTGACTACGAAGAATATAAACTTATCAATAATTTAAGATTAAGCAATGTTGTGCTTCGGAATCGTTTTCACAATATGCGGTTTATTCCATTTTTATTTACATAATAAAGGTGGTACATTTTCTTTCATATTGTGATTTTCTACGTTGAATACTTACGCATTTAGTTGATGTTGATTTTGTGTTCTACGTTCCCCAACAATACTACGTTGGGGTGTATTTGCATTAATGATCGATATGAAAAGTATTGGAATTTTGTTTTCACGTTCTGATAATGCTATGTCAGATATTCTTCGTCCAATTATTAGTGCATGTGTTGTTTGGGTTCCTTGTTTCTACCTTCGGATTCTAATTCTTTCATTAACTTGTATTTGATGGATATCATATTTTTTGGGGTCAATACGGTACTGTCTGAAGGTAAACTGAGTAAGGTGAGAATATATTTCCTCTTCCTGGAAGCAGAATCTTCTACAAACTTCTTTATCTCAACATTATCAATCATGAGGAATTACTTCACTCAGATTACTTAGAAATCTGGATGATGTTTCCGGGATTCACGAATATATTTACGAGATTCTTGAATATGTTTCAGAGGTTCAGGAATATGATTCATGTGGTCTCAAGTCATTTGTCAAGTCTCAAATCAATTTTGGCAACAGTTCAGAGGTAAATCAACCACTACTTAATCGACATGAAATATCCTTCCAATTTTGTTTACTGATAAATTTTCACTTTTATTCACGATTCTTCCTGAGACTTGACTGTCAAGGTCTGTAGAGGTTTGAATTTTCTCACATTTCGAATTTTTAATAAACATTGAATCTCATCCCGTCAATAATGTTTTTTCAAATTCTCTATCATATGGTATGCAGTTCTTGGCTTTTGATCTCCGTTTATTTATAAAAAATTATCTGTAAATTGTTTTCTGTCATGAAAGATTTTGTAATTATTGTTGTCTACTATTAGTGCTTTCCCTTCTGATTACCTAATCAAATTCCCCGAGAGACATCAACCAAATATTATTTCAAAATTAACTGATAGAAATTCAACTTTAACTTGACTTAAATTTTAAATTAATTTTTTTTAAAATTTTGCTTTGATTTAAATTTTTCTTTATAATCAATTTAATTTTAATTTTCCAATTTATCTTGAAATTTTTTTTGATTTTAGTTCTGTAACAATAAACTTTAATTTCAAGGGAAAAAAATAGAATACTTTCACGTTCGCTGTAATCGACGGGCAGGTGGACTTCTGCAGAAGTCGGATTTCTACGGTGTACATAGCAATTCCATTCTCTCCTTCCCATTTGTTAGGGATATCTGAACCATATTCTTCCTTGTCTGTGCTTTCATAATTAGAGTGGTCACTTTTTGCAACAATTCTAACATTTCGGCATCAGTCATTCTCCCATTAACTTGCTTTTTCTCAGGCTGTGAAGGATATACTACAATAGCACCATACGGCATTTATAAAAACGCACATAAGAAAAATAACACAACACTTAAAATTCAAGCTCGCAAAAACATAATGCTTCAATAACGTGTCTAAACATCCTTACTATTCAACTTTCAAAACCACACTAAAAATGCTGTATATAACTTATGATAGTCGACTAAAATAGGCGTAATAGAGCATCATCAACAGAGGATGTCTTACCATTTTGAAACCCCAGCACCTCGGAAGCAAAGGACGTTGCAAGTTTAAATTGTCTTTTAAATCTCGCTTTCATATGTATTTTATTCTCGCTTTAAAAATTATTTTATCTTGTATCTGTGGCTATTTCCTTGATACTCTTTATTAATGTGTAAATCAATCAATATTTAGTTTCTGATTTGAATCTTCATCTAAATTTTTATTTTATTTTTGTGTTATTTATGATATTTATGATTTTGTTTATTTATGATATTTCAACTTAATGTACGACACTTTTCCCATTAGTATTCAACAAACTCGATATATTTTTTTAAATTTTAAGTTCATGGCAATTTTTTAACCAAATATTCTGTGAAACTCTCAGGTATAAATTTTCTCCTATCATTCGTTTTGCTTACTTTTCATTGTTAATACCGTATCTACATGTACTTTTTGTAACATCAGCTTACTAATGTATAAAATATAACGTTAATATATGTTTATCCTTTCTTTCTTCTTACATATAACTTTCATTAAATTGATTTATTGTGCGATATTTCATTATAAGATAAATTTTGCTTTTAATAATTGGGCTTACGACTGTCATTGACATTTATTATTACTTAATTTTTTGTTGGTTGGTTGTTTCTTGATTTTAATGACGTCATCTGAAATTAATCTCCTTTTTTCTTTGCAATCATTATGTAATTTTCCATTAAATTGATGTTATTCTAAGTTTAAACTTTTTCTCACTTCCTCATTCAACATTTATTTGTTTATATTATGCTATATACTATTATGTTGAATTCAATTGTAAAAGTCAATAAATTTTCACAGCTAAATTTTTACTCAAATTTTTCATTTGAAAGTGATGTTTAAGTGTTGTTCAATTTACGAATACTTATTTAAAAAAGAGATTTCATAATGCTGGTAGCCTCAATCCTAATACTCTTGTGTTTGTTTTGAAGACTTCCGATATACGTTGTTTATATTCTATCATTTTAACGCTGAAAGTGCCTTTTGGAAATAGAGTAAACTTTTCGTGTGGTGTATGTATTTGAGGTATTTAATCTTCTATGAAGCTTAAGCCAGATGTTAGTTCATTTTCTTTAACATTACTTTTTTCAAATAACATTGCTGTGTTGAAGTGCCAGCGAATGTTGTTTAACTTTACCGGGTTTTGTTCGTTATTAATTACATCTTTCTAAATTTTACTGCATAGAAAATTTCATTTCTGGTAATTGATTTTTAAAAAAATATTTAATATTAATGTGATGAATAAATAAAAAATTTAATTAATTGTCTGTATAATTTAAGCATTCCATTTAAAGGATTTTAATTTCTTCCAGAATATTATGATAGTCTTTTAATGTTTTAAAAAAATACTTATTTTTGCTAAGAAATTTGTCGATAATCGTCTTTATTTTCGTATGAAACACTTACACACTCTACTTCTAGACATATAACATTTAACTTAGACAATCTTCATACAACGCTCAGCACTAATTAAGAAAGAAGTATCGGCGTCGGGACAGCAAGTATCCAATCTCTCATAGTAACTAGTTTTATGTAATTTTTAACATTTACTCTATCATTTAAAAAATCTGAATTGCACCGAATTTTTTTCAAGTAATGTTATTTTCTGTTTTTGATCTCTCATTCTCTCCTATAACATTATTGATCATATTCTTTTTTTATTTTTAGCTAGTGAAGTCTTTCATCTATTAATAAATAATCATATCAGAGAGGGTCGCGTATCAGTACGCTTATTATATTATTATTTAAAAGCATGTTATAATACAGATATTAAGAATGTCTGAAAACATTTATAGAGAAATATAGTTAAGTTTAGAAAAATAGCAATTGTAAATATTTCTAAAATCGTTAAGAAAATATACTTAAAAATATATTAATTCTATTTGTAACTCGACATTTATTGATGAAAAGTTCCTTTTTAATTTTATAACTATATAGTAGTTAGTCTTTCTTCAATGTTTATTCTACAGTGCAAAAATATATCAATTTCAACAAATATCAAATTTAATCTCTTTCTCCCCACTCTCTCTCCTTCCTGCTTATTCCATATTGTTTTTCCTTTATTAAGGAACAATGAAACTAAACATTTTATTTTCAAGAAATAATTCACGAATCTCATCTACTTAATAACATATTATCAAACTATTAAGTAATTCTTTTCAGGATACTTCCACTGAATTAAATGCTTAGTAATATTTGTACTTACATATACAAAATAATTCTCCAACTTATGAAACATCCAAGTTTAGCATTTTTAATGTTAGCTTTAAAGCGTGTACTTTATTTTAATATTGCCTTAAATATTAATAAACATTAGAGAACAATTATTATTTTTAATTCTAAGTATGAATTGCTAGGGGATAAGAAATCACGAGATTCTCAGCTTATAGCTTTTGCTTTTTTCATTAATTTCAATCAGCGTAATTAATTTTAATAATAATTTTAATTAAATATCTGAGGTCCTGAATGACACAATTAATCAAATGGATTTCCTTAATTAGTTGTAAGGGCTGTTTAATTAA
>BMAW01120031.1:0-31908 GCA_019974015.1 Nephila pilipes
TGCTCTGTGCTACGGTTTATTGTTACAAAATGGCAAGCCACGAAATCCCATTATGTAAAAATGTCAGCTGAGTTAAACTAATATTTTTACATGAGCTCCTGTCTCTCCAGATTTATTCCCGCTGAAAAAGTAAGAGAATTTTCACACTCAAAATGAACCAAGATCCTTACCATATTCACGCATTTTCTTTCATTTGGTTTGGTAATAAAGACAACATTCAGGTCGCTAACGATCGAGTAATCCTTAGTTTAATATTAGTTAATTTTCACCACCTTTAACATGAAATATTCTAATAAATAAGAATGAGATTGATAATTTATTATGTGTTCTTCTGATAATTTAAACATCGATGATAATTTAAGTTTATTTTTTAACTTGAGTTAGTTATTTATATATCGAAACTTTGAAAACGGGCATTAATAGCGTAATTGTACATTAAGCGGAAGACTTCAGTTATTCATAAGGTAACACAATCTTCAGATTTAATTCAGTTATAATTATTTTAAAACTTATTTTCTCAAATTTAAATAACAAATATAGGATCGATTATGGGAGAAAATATTGGTGAGTCAATGAGAGTGACTAAAGAATCAATCAATGAATGCTGTTATATAAATACAATTGTTCCTTACATTCGTAAGTAATAACATATTTTAAACATTCATCATTCTTTTAACTACGGTAATAATTTATTAGTACCAAAGAATATAATCTATTGAGTCTGATTATATTTACAGCTTTAAATTAAATATATATTCATATTGTTAATACAAACATTTTTATCATTGAAATAAAAATTACCTGAATCATTAAAAATATAAAATGTATAAAGATATAAAACACTTGATAGGAAAATACAAATGAAAATTCCAACACATATAATCAAATCATAATTTTGTGACTACTTTGAGAATACCTGAGTAATTTGCAAAAAATAGAAATTCACTGAATTGTATAAGTATACTATCAAATTTAAATATTATTGAGTTAAAAAAAATCCGAGAAAGACTTACTTTTCTATAGTGGCCAAGCGAAACATAAGAATATAACCACAACTATTTCACTCCTTTTCTGAATGAAAAGTCTTATCAACCACATATGTTCTTCAGAAAGATAAGAAAAATCAGTATCATTCTTATCGAGAGAAATTAAAACAATTGTACGCTATGTAAAGTTATTTAGCTATCAATTCATTTTATGGCTCTTTTTGCTTTCTTTACTTCATTATTGTAAATTGCATATCACCTGACTTATTTCTTCCGCATTTGTTACTCTCTGAAAATCAGTATAAAAGAAGAATTAAATTACAAATATTAAAAGTTCCTTAAGCCTTAAAAGTTCCAGATATTAATTCTTTATTGGAAAATTTTGCGATGTGATTTCTTTCTGATGAACAAACATTATCATAATTGGTAAGGGGATTCATGTAAATAACTAATGAGAACAAAATATTTGCTCTTAATAAAAGATAAAAAAATTTAACAGAAAACCATTATCTATACGCACATTATTATTATACGCTTAGTATCACATAATTCAAGATATGTTTTTTGGATAATTTATTAAGGAGCAACATGAAGGCTATTGGCGATGGGCCTCTTAATTGTGAACTTCTATCAAGTGACGAGGACTACACCTGAGATGCCATCCCTTTCTCCAAATATCCGCATCACTCCAAAGGGAATAATTAAAGATCGATTGAAAAGCATTATGGGGATATCCTCCAATCTTTCAAGTGACAAAGATGGTACCTACGCTAGCATCCTTCTAACTTCCACATCATCCCAGTATGAGGTTATTTAGACTCGTCAAATTATTTTTATTCTTCATTAGTCCCCCTACATCACTGGTCTTTAGTGGCATCAGGAATCGAATCCACGACCCGATGGATATTATGACTAAGGTCTCTTGACTAGCTCAATACCGTTTCCACTTTGGAGGGGACAAGTTTTACGCAGAATTTAAAGCATTAGCTTTATTAAATTGTTTCAATTTTTTTTGCGCCAAAAATGATTATCAAAATTGAAAAAAAATAAGTAAATGCATGATAATATTCATTAAATATGTGCTTAAATACATACCTCCTTACCATTCTTAATTTAATCACGAAAAACAATGTTCACCTACTTTTTGACCACAAAAATATGTATTATCAAATGCTTGCATTACTTAAAGAATTTACAAAATGATCTGTGGCTCAAATAATTATTAATACTCCATAAACCATGCTGACTCGTATTGATATTACCAACGATGATAAAGCTTTCGAATACATCTGCAGACTTTAGCACACAATCTAGATTCATAAACAAAAATACTAGTTTTCGTATTCACAATAGATCTTGTAAAATAAGACTAAAGTCAGATTATTTTGAAATACCATGGAGCTAAGAAAGAGTTTTTTATAAAGTTTTGGGAGGTGACTGTCTCACTTTCCATCTGTTTGACCTTCTCAGGAAACAGATTCCCAAATGGTGGGTAGCGATCCAGTATGGTATAACAAAAAGATATGCTCTGATATTCACGTTTTCCTTTATATCATAACTTGTTGCGTGATAAGGAATATGTTTGTGGTATTTTTGAATAATTTAAATTAGATTTTATAAAGCAGCAGAATTATTGTTTTTATAATATTCAAAAGAGGGCTGTAGTTGATGCGAAAAACTCAGTTCGTGGCAACATCGTACGGAAGTTGGTAATAACAAATATTCTTATAAACCTATCATAATATCATATTGAGTAAAATGTAATTTTATTACTGGATGAGATTTCAGCTGCTGTCAAGAAACGTTTACTAGATCTGGAGATTAATCTTCCCATCTGGGATGGCATACTCTGTCGTAGGACGTTCCCTGGGGACGGAGGAGAATCGAAAGGAACTGTCGCTCGGGGCGCGGGTTTTGCTTAGGTAAGCCTAACTTTTGAACACAAATCACGCAAAAAAATATTTCTTAATAATATTATAATTTGAGGTAAAAATTTAATTTATTATTTAAGCTGTTGCACATTTTTAAAATAGCATTTTGAATAATTTTTTTCCTTTAATGTACAGAAAAATGTATAAAAAGAAGTGCATAATATGAGAAATAATCTTCAGAAGCACTATTGAAATTATTTCGAAATTTTATCAACCAAAACATCAATAAACTTTAAAATTGTTAAAAAAAAACATACAATAAAGACTATTAACAAAAAGAAACAAAATTTAATGCCAAAGACCGAGTGTGGTAATTCTGGAAGCATGGAGAAACGTTTAGTCTTGTTTTGCGCGTCTCTGACTAAATATCCTCAACAAAATCAATAGAAATATTCCTTCCTAACTTTTTAGAAAATTAATCATAATCGCATCATTAATTGGCTGTCACCTGCTGAGTATATTCTTCTGATGAACAACGCTTCTGCACAATTTAAACAAATCATGTTTTCGAAACAAAAGCAAGTAAGCGGCAAGCTCCAAGCAAGCAAAGTCAAACAATACTGATGATACAGCTCTAAAAAAGTAAGAAATAAAAATACGTAGCGAAAAGCCAATAAGAAACATTTAGTGAAAACCAGAAAACACGGATGTATCTCACATGGAAGTGTAATAGCCGAGTTCAGTTCTGTATGACATTAATTCTCTCCTCACTACAGCAAATGGTGAGCAAAAATACAGAATGGAACTGATGGTCATTATCGACCAACTACTATTCAGAGCGACACATGGTGACATCAGAAATATTTAGAAAACTTTCCATCTAGAACACGAATACCGTCGATTGACTTTAGTTGATTCTGAGATGCGATGCGTATTTGGACATGTTCTACGTGAGCGACGATCGCAAATGATGTGTGTATATATAGTTGTCCCGAAGAGTTAAGGAATGTTTTCCCACTGAAAGCGATTAGAATGGAGAAGAAACCAATAGTAACAACAATTGTATACTGACTCTCCTCAAAATAACACCTATGTATATTAACTAGTTTCAATAATACAACTAACATGTGATTCTTACCAATGTAGCTGAGTTGAGGCCATTCCGATTCTATATGTTAACATAATTTGCAAGTAATTCTCGACCCCAGTCTTGCTAAGAACAACCGTATAGATTCTAAAGTCATCCTCGCTCTATCGTGGGTCTCAAGATTGCTTATATATTCTATCTCCTCATTTCTTCAATTTATCTACATGCTTGTATTCTAAAATTCACGTTTCATTTGTTGGGCAAAGTGTTGTTTAGAAAAGCAATCAACCTTAATTAAAAGTCCCAAGGTTAGTGGATCACCTCGAGACTAACCCAGAGATGGCGCTCGTAGTAAACCAGTAACCAGGTCTTTCTAGAGTACTAACCTTTGCTTGAAACGTGTCAAAATTTTAAGTCGATCGGACCAGAAACAGCTGAGTTATCGAGGTTGGAGTAAAGTCGTTTTGTAGTTTGTTTAAAAAAATGGAAAAAACCGAGTTTCGTGTTCTGATAAAACATTGTTTTTTAATGGGTAAAAGCACCGTGCAAGCGAAACAATGGATTGAAAAATGTTACCCGGACTCTTGTCCATCAAAAGCAACGATTTGTCGGTGGTTTGCCGAGTTTAAACGGGGTCGTACCGACACAAATGACGCGGAACGCTCGGGTAGACCTGTGGAAGCCGTTACACCGGAAAATGTGAGTGAAGTGACAAAAATTATAATGAAAGATCGTAAAGTGAAGCTCCGTGAGATTGCTGAGATGACACAGATATCATATGGAAGTGTATTTACTATCCTTCATGAAAAATTGAGCATGAAAAAGGTTTTTTCCAAGTGGGTGCCGCGATTGCTTTCGATGGAACAAAAACAGCAACGAGTCGATGATTCAGAAAGCTGTTTATCGCTATTTACTCGCAACAAAAAAGATTTCTTGCGTCGTTACGTGACCATGGACGAAACATGGATACATCACTACACTCCAGAGTCGAAGCGGCAGTCATCTGAGTGGCGCACAGCTGGCGAAAGCCGTCCGAAGCGTCCGAAAACGCAGCAGTCAGCTGGCAAAGTCATGGCGTCAGTTTTTTGGGATACGCATGGCATGATTTTCATTGACTACCTGGAAAAAGGTAAATCGATCAACAGTGATTATTATATTGACTTGCTGGTGCGTTTGAAGGAGGAAATCGCAAAAAAAACGACCGCACAGTCTCGGGACTTAGTGATCCATGTGTTAAAAGTCCCCAAGGTTAGTGAAGAGAAAACTACAAATAGCCCAACGTCACAAACTACGAATACAGAGGTAGTCACATCTCTGAAAAAGAAATAATGAATAACCTGATATATTCTTTTCCTTTTTCGAAACATTTATATGCTTTCGTTAATCCTTAATACTTATTATGATTTTAATTCTATTTTTAAAAAAGTATTTTAACCCCAATTTCTATTAACCGTTTAAATACTAAGAAAGTGATATTTTTATTTTATATTGCATTTTAACTTTTTACTGAAATTGATGATTTTTTCCATGGAGAGACATTTGATTTTTTTCAGGTTATATCTTCATTATGTCTATTTTTTATATTCTTAGTATGTATGGTTTTCTTACAATAATATATAATATTAATGAAACTTCATTTTTAATTCTATTATTTTTAATGCCTTTTTACGTTTTATATAGAATATTATTTGCATTTAAATATTATATTAAGAATATAAAATATGATGAACAAAAACTTTTATGAATTGTGAAGCGAGATATAGGTGTGTATGATTGAGTCATTTTTTCGTTCTATTAAAAATTATTTAATTGACTTTAAAATATTTGTTAACTTCTTAAAGTAATTATTACCTTCTTAAATGAAACTAGGAACAAAAAAATAAATACAAACAATTTAAAATTTAGGGGTGAAACAGCTCAATAAGATTTAAACAATTACTTTTCCTGAATATAAGAAAAGTTTAAATAAATGCACTGATCATAGATGACCTTATTTTGAGGAATAAAATAAATCATACTCACATTGTATACTGTATTTATATATATTCAGCAACCATTTGTTTTTTAAAACATTTTGTTCAAACCAATTGTTCATCAAACAAAACCTTTAACTTGCGTAATATAAAGTCTCCTAAAATAAAATTCAGGATTCAAATATTCGTTCAAACTCTAACAGCTAAAAATAATTTTTTTAAAAAAAATTGCGCTTTCTGTGGTGTCAAAATTTCTATTTATAAAGCAAGAATTATGGCAATAATTATTATGATTTATTATGGGTTTTAGAAAAATAAATAAAATATCTCAGACTTACAACAAATTATTTATTACCAAAATTATTATTTTGTGCTCATTATTTAGCAAAATAAGTACAAATGTTGTGATGTTATATGAAATGGTTTGGTCGGAGTTAACATGTTTTATACAAAAAAACAACTAGCTTACTTCAATTTTCTGGCTAATTGAACGGCTTTGAAGAATAAAATATTCGATCAAAATTCAATAAGAAATTTTGCTTCTTATGGAAAAAATGTCATTTTCTAACAACAATTATGACAATATTGAACGTCGTTTACTAAATGTTTCGTAAAAATTATTGTAAGCTTCTTTTTAATACAAATTTTTCATCTGAAATATATAATTTATTCTCGTCAAACACTTTTTTTTACTTTTCTACATATTGATTTCGTTCATTGATTCATTATTTTCAACAAATAACCATTCAAGCACATACTCCAATGATTTTTTTTAAAATATAGAGTTTAGAAAATAGAAAATTTTGTTTTATAAAACCATGTAATTTTAAATAATGGAAATTGTTTTAATTTATATTTTCTATTAAAAATTAGAATTTAAAATAAATACTTTTCTTAGTTCTAGCAAAATAAAGAAACCTTTGACAATATCTGGAAATGACACAACTTTGAATGAATAAAAGTTAAAACACACAACTCGTGATTAATGCAAACATAAATCAAATTTCACCTTTACTTACATCACATATTCTAAGCATAACTAAGTTACTCTGAAAACACCAAAATCCGATAAAACCATTAACTTCACTTCAGAAGCAATTTACCATCTGAAAAGCTATTTTTTATTCTATCACCCTATATCGCATCGTACCTTCAATGATTTTCTATGACTTTCATCTACACGTAAATGTTAAACTTTTAAGAATTTGTAAATCTGAGGGCGTAGATACACTCTGAAATCTGGTTTTGATCTGAGGAGATATTCTAATATCAGATGGCGGTAAAACAATATTTTGGTGAAGGCGTGTCTTATTTATGCGGTATTCGCCAGTGGTACATGAATCGAAAATGATGAGAAAAGACAACAACGTTACATGGAAAGCGTGCGTGTGGTAGAAAATTCTTTTAGTTTGAGTAAGAGATTTTCAGTTTTACTATACGTCAAAAATTCATTTTCACTCAAGATGATGAACAGAAAAGAGCAATGTGTGGATAATTAAACACTAAAAACTGTTGCCTTAATTTTTTTTTAAATATTTGTTTACATACATTTCTTGTTTCTTAAAAATATATAGATTGAAGGAGGAAATATAATTGATTTTTCAAAATTGGTTATGTATTCTTAAAAATATTAAAATATTCATATTGAAAAAATACAAACTTTATTGACTTTTGATGAATCGTATTATGCATATTAAAATAAAAAAAAATATTTGCCTCGAATGATACAATCTGCAGTCAAGTGTTCGGAGAAATAAATGAAAAATGAAAACTCTGGTTTCAAAAATTTTTCTAATAGTGTATAAGAAACAAACGAGAAGTATTTTTCTGAAATAGGAAATTCGATGACAGAAACTGATTTAGTAAGTCCTATATGATAACTTTTGTAGATTGAGTCGTCCAAGTAGATCGAGCTCAATCAACGGGGCTTTGATCTATTAAACCAGTTTCCTATATGCACTACTATATGATATGATATGATATGATATGATACTCCAAACTTTTTTCAAAACAAAACAAAACATTGTTCACATTACTTTAAGATACATAATAAAGATAAAAATTTATAATGAAATGTAACAGAAAATTTTTTTAAAAAATTAACATTTAAAATACGAGGGCTGTTTTTTTTTCAACCTCCGATCGCTCACTATGAAGACTAGGAATGTAGCAGCTAGCTGATGAGCGCAATAGGCTACTGAGCATGTCCCCCTATACACGCTTTGTCATTGCCGATTCCAACACCCCTTGTTGAACTGCAGTCACGTAAACATGGCTGTCTCTATTGCATCTCCCGCCAAGTGTGAATTGCGAAGTGTTATTCGTTTCTTGCAGGCAGAAGGGAATAGTGCAGCGGAAATGAGTCGAATGTATGAGATCGAAGAATGAGTCGAGTGTATGCAGACAGCTTTATGAGTGATGGTGTTGTTCGTGAATAGTATCGAAAGCTTAAAGATATCCGAACTGCTTCCCCAACCAAACGGCTTTTTGAGCAATTTAAATGGGACATTTTCGAACATCCACCATGTAGTCCCGACCTAGCGCCAAGTAACTTTCATCTTTTTCCTGAATTGAAGAAGTGGCTTGGGGGACAGCGCTTCCAAACTGATCAGGAGCTCAAAGAAACCGACACAACTTACATCAATTCATTGGCGGCAACATTTTATGAAGAGGGTATTACAAAGCTCGTTCACATATATGACAAATGCCTCAATCGTCAAGGTGATTATGTGGAGAAGTAACCTTTGTAGTACATTACTTTTGGTAATAAAATTATTTTTTTTTATATTCACCCGTTTTTTTATTATAATAGCCAATTGGAGGTTGAAAAAAGAAAGCCCTCGTATTTGTTTAAAAGACAAACGAAGGGAATAAATACATATAATCTCAAGTACGCTAATATTAAACAACTCTTTATAAGGTACGACATGCTACAATATAAATGTTCATTTATCAAAAATATTCGTTATTAAATAAATAAACATAATTATAAGCAGTAAGAACATATTTAAGAGAACAAATCAACATATTTAAGGGATATATCTGAGATTCACAAAGAATATATATATATATATATATATATATATATATATATAGCATATGTAACGAAACAAAATAAGGTGGAGAAAATACGAATGAAACTCAGTAATACGTAAATCTGAAATTTTAAATAGAAAAAGAAACAATTCTAGAAAATAGTGGTAGTTAAAAACATTGTTGAATTTTCTTAACTATATCCACCATTATATTAAAATATACTATTATTTTAGAGTTGTAAATATGATTACATTTGATAAAGTGGAAAGACAAGCGGAGAGAGAGTGAGAAATTTAAAAATTTAAATAGGTTTTATCAAGCAAAAGTGTTGAATACAAGGATACACGAAATGATCAGCACCCTGAATAGAACTATAAAGGCAGTTAGAGCTAGTCTTTATTTTAAGTATACGTAGATATGATATAAACTGGCCATGGTTACTTAAAATCTTTTGTGACTGAAGGAGAATTGGAGTTAATTTTCCAGAGATAGGGATACGTAAATAAACTTTGTCCTGTAAGCCGAAAATATAATTAATCCAATATATATCTCTGAATTCTTAAGTAATTTTTCACTTAAATATTTATTAACGATGGAGTGGGGGCAGACTTGAACACTCACCGCAAGAAGCTGTCATTTTAACAAAGTGAGCAGCAACTTTATTACTTTTTATACAACTATGGCTGTTAATCCAAAAAACTATTTGAAAGAAAATTTCTGTAGTAAGAAATCGTGATTTTATTAGTGTTAAGGTAATTTTATTTACTAATGAAGTTATGTAGAAAAATAATAGAAGAAAGATTGATTATAAATATGTAAATCACTTTATTACTGGTTACTACCTACCATATTAAACAGAAATCTCCCCATAGAAGACAATTGAATTTTGAATACTTACAGTAAAATTAATTACATCTGTATTTAAACATATTTTCCTCTCTAAACACGGAAATTGTAAATGGAACCTATACATCATGAAACAAATAACTTTATCTTAACAATTAAAGAAGAATAATAGTCTTCATTTCTTATCTAGGAACGAAGTAAATTATTTCTGTATGAAACAGGCAATTTTGAAGTTTTCTAGAACTTAAAATAAATATTAATATTATATTTTGAAAAAAAATATTCTTAACTAAAAAAAATGTTATAACTAAGACTATCTTTACTTAAACAAATGTTAATATCAGACCTAACTGAAAGTTCTGTCCCTTTGTGAAAATAAAAAGAAAAATATACTTTTTACATGCATTGATTAACTTTTAATAAATAATATAATTTCTGTCGTTTCAAGGATAGGTCTACAAATGCTTAAGATAGGTACCTGATGATTTATATGAGAAACATTTACTTAATCGAAGCCTCATATGAAAATTTCAGCTTTCTCAGAACAAAAACGGACATTTTGGACCAGATGATAACGTAATGAAAAAGTGTATTGTCTTTAAAAATATCGTAAGGAATAGTCCGTGTTGTGAACCCGGAAAACCTGTCCTCTCCAACTCTATACCGTATTCGAGCCTGATTATTTGGCAGAACGTCCAAGGACCAACAAATTACGAATTTATGGAAGCTAATGAAAAGTTCGGAATGGAGAAATACCCACTTTCAATAAATAAATAATTTAGGCATAACATTTAACAAAAATAGGCTGAAGAGATATTGAATAGAAAGCACACATCATTCTGCCTCGCAATAATTCCAGACTGCATACTGCTTTAGCGAATCAGCAAAAATTCTTAGAGATAAACTAAGAAGTTCTGTCGCTTCAACAATTCTCCTCAGACATAGAAACATAGTTTATTACCATTTTCTCTCCATGAAAAAGATTTTTTTAAAAAAAAAAAAAAAACATTGAAACCAAAACAAACGTCAAACTAACCCTACTTCAATTCTTCACCCCTAAAGACAAAACACTTTTCAAAAATGATACTTACAAATTACCTCCATACTGGAAATAGATCAAAAGTAATGACGTGAATAATATAATACAATACAATTCATTACACGTAGGAAAATGTGTGCCATTCTCTACAGTTCAGAAGAGAACAGAACGATTCAGAAGACCGAATATATATCCAGTTAGAACTATTCATATTGTATCTCTTATAATTTTTTTTCCTTGTCAAATATGTGACATCGCAGGAAGAAATGTATCTAATATTTATACAATGTCTCATTCCAAATATTATGATACTTTTGACCAGTAGTAATTTCAGATTGGGTACGATTTCGTAAGATCCATATAAAACCTATTTAAGTCAAGAGTTTTTGTTTATACTTTCAAAAGGCTACCTAACAATCTCATGAAATATATATCTGTGAGGAATGAAAGTAAATCGGTAAGGGATAAGAAAATAAGTCGTTTTATTTCCTTAATTTGTGAGCTACAATAAGAACTATAAAAATGTTTGAAAATATTAACTTCTCGAACTTATAAAGTTTTTTTCTTTGACTGAGAAGTATTTGATATGCATTTCTGAAGCTGATTATGATAAAAATAGAATCCAGCAAATAAAAACTTTTCATTTTTATGGTAAGTAATTTTTTACTGCATAATATATTCAAGAAAGACAGTCTGATTGAAGTTTAACATAAACGAATCAAATAATTTCGTTTTCAGGTTTCAATAGTTTATATATTATTTACATGAATGTTTCTTTCTATGTAATACTTATGCGTCAAAAATCATTCATTTTAAGTGTAACAGAGTATATACAACAATAAAGCATAAGTTTTAGAAAATCATTACAAAAAACTAAGGGTTATTTCTGTTCCATATCAATAGGTATAAAATTGATGTTTAATCAAATCGTTGAGAATGAATTAGGAATTAGAAATATTACTTTGAAACACCTTACTCATAACTTCAACTGTTATGGATGGAGGCCACCTCAAGAACTGTCCTGAATCTTTAAAGGTTTTCAATGACAACTCTTTTGAGGCTAACGAAGGACTTTACTTTTTTTTTTATATCTATTCATTGTTATACTGGGCTGCTCGTCAAATGATGGCAGAAATTCCGCAGACGGGCGATGGATAAAAAAAAATAACTTCAACTTTGTAAATAAGTTTTTCAATCAATATAAACAAAAGAAAAAACAATTAAAATCTATAATTTAAAATAATACTCTGTTTTCAATACTTTAAAACTTAAGAATGTTTATATATATTAAAATCATTTTAATTATATTTAAAATAAAATCTGGATTAACATTAATCTCAAAAGTAGTTTCAATTAACTCAATTCTAAAACCTTTTGAGAATAATGTTACAAATGTTCGGAGTTCTTAAGGTTTCCAGACGACAATTATATTTCCGAGAAAGACTGATTTAATCTTGAGATATATGTTATACCAGACTAATTCGTTTTTCGTAAGAACAATAGAAATGAATATCTATTCTTATAAGTCAATTCAGAAATTATCTTTTGTGGGGGCATCACTCCGAAGCTCAAACTTAATTTCAAAGGCCTTTTCGACATATTGAAATATATCTGTACTGCCCGTCTATAATATATAAATTTTAAAATATAAAGAGGAATTTTCCTTTCGAAATAGAAAATATTATATCTAGGGATTCACAAATTTCTTCCTTTAAGATATGAGAATAGTTTTAAGAATACTTAAATAAATTTTGTTTTTTTATATCGCACCTTGTTAAGGTAATACATTGTTTTGCAAATGTCGAAAAGTAATTGAAAGTAAATTTTGGAATTTTTCTTCCTTTTGGAGAAAAATTCCAATTTTCTTCCTAAGAGGAGATGTATTAAATGTTATTTTTTATTTTATAACATACACTTTTCATTATATAATATATAAAGTAAAATTTCACTTTCTTACAAAATTATTTATCAAATGCGTTGAAATGATCTATGCACATCTTCTAGCTATGCTTCGAGTGGATAAAACAAGGAACTTCTAATAGAAAAAATAATTTCCGACATTAAATATCTAAATAAATAATGAATACAGATAACAACACACACACGACACCACAACTATATATTATGTAATGTTGATGTGCTCATCTAATATTAATATCATTCATAAATTTAATCATAATTTCTTGAATTTATCTAATCTAGAATGTATCAGTAAGGAATTAATTTTTTATTCCTCAATACAATACAATTCCTCTTATTCTTTTTATTTATGTGTTCATTTGGTGCCTCAATCTGCTCAGATTTTTATTTCTCACGTTTCGAATCAGTTGAGATATTCCTACTAATAAAAGTAACCACTGCCCAATATCTAATGAGTCCTACATCTATTATCCATCATGTCTGAGATAGATTCTTACTATATTTTCCCAAAGATGGAAGTTTTCTATTCTTCTCACCTAATTACTGTGGTGAATAGGCCTGCATTTCTTTCGCCTCTATCCCGAACTGTTTCCTTCTCCTCTCATCCGTAACACTAAAAAATTCATAACTTCAATTACTGAAGGTATTCTTATTGTACCACGATTGAATTAAAACATGTTTTAAGTTTAATAGTTAAAGAAGTACTTTAAAATTATAATATATGACAAATAAATAATTTTATCCAGTACCACATGCTTGAATTCAGATCAGAGATATATTTTGAAAATGCTTTTATGCTTCTTTTTCAAATAAATGTCATAAAATTATATATGGGATTGTTAAATTGAAAGATTTGGGATGTCGTATTCCTTTAATAATAATCATGTTGAAAAACATTGTTCCTCAGCAGTAGCTTAGAATAATAGAGTACTTAGAATTGAACGATGCAAAATATCATTAAATCCAAATTAAATAATATTTTATATCAGCTCCACGTCACGCACAATTTCAGTAAATTCTTCTTTAAATTTATTGGATATAAGTTTCTGTGTATAGTTTCTTCGAAAAATATAATTTCAATAATCCATAAATAATATATTAAAAAACCTCAAAATAAATTTTTGTGGGACTATTGGTAATTCAAAATCTCGTATTGTTTTCAGAAAATCAGAATCAGAAATTTCTCAGTTACTTTTCATCATTAAATGGAACCATGACTAATTTTGATGAGACTCATCCCTGATTAACGATTATTGCTTGAACCTTTGAATATTATTTTTTAACAAATTATACAAAATAAGTATATTGTATTCTAAAGATCTTGATATAAACGGAAAAATGAGGATTATTACTGTACAATTTGAAAGTTTTAAGTCCTCACGTGACACTGTTCGAAATTTCAATGTGGGTTCCTGAAGGAGTAGAAACTCTGATAATTCGGACAGTAACTGATAGAGACATATAACGTCATTATGTATGAATAGCGTGACATTAATTCGAAAGAGATTTGACCTCGAATGACTTAGCTCTCAACTTGACATAAATCGAAAAAAAATTTCTCATGCACAACTTTCCAATTTTTTTTAAGAAAACTGAAACTATTCAAATTATATAATTTACATTTGATTTATCATTCACATTTAATAATAATCTAAATAGCACTATGTCTTTAAATAAAATAGAATATTAATATATTGTTAAACAAATCTTGTGCTATATTATACAATTATTTTAAAATATGTTTAATGCTTAATTATTTCCACTTGGCAGAAAATTTAAATTAGAACTTGCTTTTAGGAAGGGAATTATATTACAAAAAGTTTCTAATTTACATCAAATAGTAATCCATATATAACACTATCTCTTTAAATAAAATTGTATATTGATATTAATTAATATAGTTATTTTACAAATCAAGTACTATTAAACAATTGTTTTGCAAACTATTGCATGCTGTATTTCTTCCATATAGCTGAATATTTTAAATGACACTTGTTTTAAGATGGGAATTTATCTATGTATTCAAAAATATTGTTCAAGGTCTAATTTTCTGATTAATTCATAATTTCGAAGAGGAAATATGTTTAAGGTAATGTTTGAAATATTAATGTATATAAAGCAAGTTTAATTATATAAGGCAAACCTTTTTACATATGTAAAATAATGTTTTATTTACCTGTGTGTTTATAAAACAAATTGAATGTACCATTTATAATTTTACTGGTCATATTTAACAATAAAGAACCAAAATGTTTAAAATATTTATCAAAATAAAATGAAATACATTTCAAGATGTATATTCAATTGTACATTCTTCACCAGCATATCAGCAAATGCATGCCTGTATTTATTTCCAAATTCCCATTTCAACTGCCTACATTTTAGTATTTCATTATAATCTAGTATTATCCTTTTTAAAACACAAATATTGGTTGCTAAAATGTGAAATGCGCTGATCTTTTTCAGTTGCTGGTGACAAATATTTTATTAGCATCAAAGAGTCTTGAATATGATTATATGAAAATCATTTGTAGTACAATATAAATATTGTGACAAAATATCTAAAATGAATAACTAATTTAATAGCATTCTACTCACATTTATCAGAAGCAAAATTTATAAGAATAGTAAATAAACTATATATGTTTATCCAGTCACATTCGTATTACTGATATATCTATTATACATAATCCAGTCATATATGTCTTAGTTTTTATATTTAGTGGGATAAAAATAACAATTTAGATTCGCGGTCATAAAGCTGATTTATTTCAAAACAGGCTAATAAAGTAAATAAAAATATTACAAAATCGGGAACTTATTTTTAAGCCGTGACACATTTTTTATTTTCAGTGTATATTACCTGGAATCAATAATTAAGATTTTATAACATTTATCTTTTAGTTTCTAATACAGAAAATCATAGCATTTTAAAGAAAAGATCATGAAAATTATAGAAAATACTGTGATAAAAATTTTTCTAAATAATCATTAAATTTTTCTGAACAACAGTTTTGATATCCTATTAGCCTATTAAAGTTTAGTTAGGCTATTAAGAAGTTTTGAACTTCAAAACGTTTAATAAATAAACTATTTATTTTTCATAAATGTTATCCTAAAACGAATTTGAGTTACGTGAAACATATCAAATGTATTTTTTAAATAATTTTTATTATTCGTCATTTTTTTTTTAAAAAAAAGATATGATAAACATACATTTTTATAGAAGAGAATCGACATGTATCAACGAACAAAATTCAAAGTACTTTTCTAAATTACGTTAATTTTTTCAACCTAATTTTAAGTTTTTGAGTGATTTTGAATTATGTAGTGAAAAGCTGGTTAATTTTAGTAAATGTGAGACTTTCGTCGAACAATTATAGAAACTAAAATTGTTCTGATTAAAAAAAAAATATATTACAAAAAAATTTTCCACAGAAAATAGAACTGTGTTTTATTGATGTTGATTTATTAAACAATTACTTTCTTTATAGAATTATTATTTTCAATTATTTTGAGTAAATAATTATATTTGGTGTATGTTAAAAGAATAAAAGGAAATCTGAGGATTTTATTTGAGCTTGTGTGTGAAGTAAATCCGAACGAAAGTAATCAAACAGAGTCTAGGAAATACTCCGAGAAGATAAGATGTAGAGATAACTATGTCTCTTCCAAAATATGAAAATAATTTTTGAAAGGCCTTTTTATATTTTTCTCGGAGTACTTTTTTTTAATTTATTTCTTAAGTAAATAAAAAAAATAATACCTCATATCGAAAGAAATTAGAATTTTAAAGATAGTCAAAAGCACATTACTTTGAACTTGAAGGTAGATTAATTTCCCCCAAGTGTTTAGTTAAATATTACAAGTTTCTTCATTTAAATGGTCACCACAAATACTAGAAATAATATTTTGTTTAAAAAAAAGTTTTACACTGGTTATTTTTCCCTATTTCATCAAAATAAGTTTCGTTACTTAAAAGATTAAAATGTTTATATATTTATAGGTATAACGATGCAATTTGAATAAAATTAATCCATTAGTTAAATGAAAAATATTGCAATCCTAAATTATTATTTTTAATAAGAATATAATCAATAAGTTTCTTTAACAAATATTAAGATTTTTCAATTTTTCTGAATAATACTTTTTTGTGGAAATTAATTTTGAAACGTATGTCTTCGTTTAATAACCAAAGTGAAATTAATTAAAATCTCAAGTTAAATTTACCACTGGTTTGTTAAATGGAAGCATCAACACATTTACGAATTTTCTCTAAAATAAATGTTAACTCATATGTTTTAAGTCTTTCCCGGTAAAACGATTTTTAAAACTTTAAAGAAATATTTACTTTTTTATTTATTTGTAAGATTTTGATTTAAAAACAACAGTTAAATGCCGTTTTAAAATGTACGGTTGGCAAAATAATTATTTATAAATTGTAATATTTGTAATTTTTAGCTAAATAAAAACAGGTATTATAACAAAACAAATTTTTATGCAATCCATTCCGTATTGTTACATTAAACATCAAAATATTTTGAGGAAGTTAAGTAACAAGATTCTAACCAGAAACGCTTAAAAGTTTCTTTTCCAAGAAACTTTTAAGACACATCCTCAGGAAAGTATGTTCTGATAGTATAGTGTTGATGAGGTTTAAAGGATTATTAATATACTAGTTGTATAAATATTTTTTGAATTCACATAATTTTTTAAATCTAACATTTTATCTACATCGTTCTTACAGTAATTGAGAATGACACCTAAAACTAGAGAGAACTTTCTAGTTGTGAGGAATCGTATATTTGTACTCCATGAAACTAGAAAATGTTAACGAAAAATTAGAAAATCGATTAAATTACAATTTAAAAATGTTGGTTACATAATGAGAAAGTTTGAAGAAATTGGATGCATCGGAAATAAACACAGACTTGGATTTCCAGCAAATTAACAATGGAGACACAAATAAATTCTGTTCAAATAGTTTTAAGAATCTAATGGTTTCATCTCAAAACTCTGAAAATCTTGCAGCATCTTCTAATGTCAGAGTAGTGCCTATATCTTCTCCTCAATGCAGACTTAAGGGGATCGGAAAAGCTCTATTTCTCCCTTGTCAAATTTACCAGATTTATGTACCTATATCTCAGAAACGATATAAGATAGAATTATGAAATTTTTACGAAAGTTAGAATAACATATTACATATTTTAAAGTGTTATTTCCTTCAAAGTCGATTAGAAAAATTATTACTAATTATTTACTGAAAATTCTTTTTTTAATTAGTGTTTTTGGGTGTAATTTCAATGCCGACAATAAGTAATTCTCAATTAATTATCAAACCACAGTGTTGTTTATACATAACAGAACATAGTTTAAATTTCATTAAAAATGCAAATTCTTATGTTCGTATATATTGAAATAAGAACATAAGTCTGAGAAATCTATATTTTGAGAAAATCACATTGTAAGATTTTCTTAATCCTTTTATTGCTGATTAAGAAGTTAAATTTATTAGAATTCTGCTTTGTACGAATGATTATCACGTCCTTCTATCTCGTAAGAAATTTCAAACTTTTTTATTTCTTTATCTGGCATTTTTTTTATATTTGAGCTGTTTCCGTTCTCTGTCAATAGTGCGTTCATCCTATAAAATTCGTCTTTATTTTTCACATGCTGATGAGCTGCATAAATTTTAATCCTACATAAAATATGACACTTCGTTATATTTTTTATATTAAAGTAAGAAACACCGTCAAATATATTAAATGATAAGTTTTCGATGATCACAAAAACAGTTCTTGGTATACGAGTCCTAACGACCCCGTTCACTGATTCGTTAAGATAATATCATTTCCAAAAAGCTTTTTCTAAGAAACTCTGAATCTTGACTAAGTGCATGATTCGGATTTCATTACTCGATAACAAATAAAATTATTCAGCCCAGACTGCTTGTTGTAATTATTAAAGAGATACATCATTTCCAAAAAAAATCTGATGAAATGTCTATATTCACTTTTAACTCGTACCGAAATACACCCATTGTAATCCTTTTCCAATGTTGTAATTATTTCAGGACGAAATAATGAATAGCCAGGATGGCTTCAGGAACAAACATTATTTAATGCTCGACACGTTCCACAACACAGGACAGGATACAAATACATAAATAAAACACAGATTCACTAACATGACTACATCGTTCTTCTTACCAAGGCTTTCGCCTTCGATTGCGCTTGCGCTCGCTAAACGTCCTGCTCGCCAAAAAGAACATGTGGCGCCATCTGGCTACCGTTTAATAGTTACATGGAAGGTAGTGGTAAATTACAGTGTTGCATCCTCCCCCTACACTTCCGAAAGCCGTCTCGGCGAGGTGGTGTAATGTCAGGCATGGCATTCTCTCCAGCAGTTCCTCGAGGAGGCAATGGTTGCTTTCGAGGTCTTCCTCTTCTCCTGAGAGGCACTACAGGAGATTGGGTCTCTGTGTTAGTGTTACTTAAAAAAGGAGTTAAAGCCGATGCATGGTAAACACCTAAAGATTCATCAGGTTTGTCACAACTGGCTACCACAAATGTAGTACGAGATCTCTGGGATAGCACAATGTAGGGCCCATCTTTCCTAGGCATCAATTTTGCACTTCTATCTTGACTTGCTTTACTCAGTGGGTGAAGCTTTACCCAGACTAGATCATTGGTTTTATAAACAGGAATTGGCTTACGAGATTTGTCTGCAAATGTTTTTCGACGATCTTGACTCTTCTCAATATTTTCTTTAATTTGTGACATATATCCTGCAAAACACTTTAAATAGGGTGTGAATTCCGGTACAAAATTATCATTATGGATGACAGACCGAAGATCAGTACTTACGTGATCCAAAGTTCGTAATTCTCTTGCGAAGGTTAGGTACGCTGCCGTATGATCTGTGGTCTCACATTTTGCAGTATTCATTGTAAACCTAATAGCTGGTAACTTTTCATTATGTTCCTGGATTCTAGATAATTTCTGTTCTTTATTCTTCGGTTCAGAATCAAACTTCTCCTGTTGAGACTGAAGTTGTCTTTCATCAACAATTTTCATTGCTTTTTCTTCAATACTGGTATCCTGTAACCCTATAGCTTCGGATAATTTTTCATTCTCCTTCTGAATTTCGGTAAACTTCTCGTCCCTTTCTTTCAATTCAGATTCAAACTTTTCCTGCTGAGGCTGAAATCGTTTTTCATAGTACTCTTGTTTTTATCTATTGTTTTCAATTATTAATTTTTCTAATCTTAATTTTTCTCGTTCAAATTCCTTTTCTAACTTTTTTTCTCTTTCAATCATCTCCCTTTCTAACTTTATTCCTCTTTCTTTAATTATATTATCTAACATGTCTTTGACAAACTGCTCATTATCCATAAAGAATGTGCATGTAGTGATTTTGTCATGTAAGTCGATGATTTTATCATCAGAAGTAACAGAAACTTTTAATTCTATTGCTAAGTTGTAAAGGTCAATCTTCTTGCCTCTCGAGAGAAATGCCATTTTATCTGATACAATTATCTAAATACAAGTCTTTTTTTTTAATGTAAGCTTAAAATTATAAGTTCAGTTAGTTTTCCCAATTAACTAATTAAGAATTAAATACTCATTAAACAACTACCTTCCTTGTAGCAGAAATATAACAAATAGAAAATTTCACATGGAAGTGCACATAAACAAAATTATTCCACATTTATAGATTTTGAGAAAACCTAAATAAAATTTTCATGAAATTCAAGAGTACAATAAAGTATAAAATAAAGCATGAAAAACAGTTACATGTTGAAACAATTGAAATTATATATCATGTGATACAAAGATTATAGAATTGCTTATTATACAAAAACATTTACAAAGCTAAATGCAAAAAATTATGAGTTGTTATGATAAAAGAAATATAATATTCTGAAAACACTTAATTTCTACACATGATATAATCAGAATATAAATAATAAGTTTCCAGAATGCTTAACAATCATTCATTTATAAGCAACAGTGTCAAAAAAACAGTGACATTTTTATCATTCTAACCATATTATACTATAATACTTTCTAATATTTAAAATATGCTTATTTAAATTTTATTACAATTGATAGACCAATATAGTTTAAAAAGCTTTAGTGAAAACAAAATAAAATTTTAAGAAACTGGTGCAGAAAAAAATCAATTAACCCACAATATATATACTGAAGGAACGAGATCTTTAAAATCACACAAAAATAGAATTTTCTGAAAACTATAAATATAACAAGTATGGAAAGAGTAAAATAACTAGATTTGAAACATTATATAAATCAAAGTATGATTATTACAAGCAAGGATTTTCACTCACGCACAGAAATATTGGATGTTATTTCTTCCACACAAATCGAGTACTTCACACAATAGACGATGAATTCGAATTCTTACTTTAAAATATCTTGGGTGATATTTCTTCTATTTTACTTTAAATATCGGATGATATTTTTTTTCCAAATATAAATCACGCAATCTTCCACTTTAAATATCGGATGATATTTCTTCTATTTCACTTTAAATTTTGGATGATAGTTCTTCAAATATAAATCCCACAATCTTTCAATTTAAATATCGGAGGATATTTCTTCTATTCCATTTTAAATATCGGATGATATTTCTTCAAATATAAATCAAGCAATTTTCACTTTAAATATCGGATGATATTTCTTCAAATAAAACAGAAGTGCACTTTACATAGCACTTTCAAAATAAGTGTCGGGGCGACACACACAGGAACTTCTACACACGTAGTGAGCCGATCAAAGGGAGAAAAAAAATGTCCTACGAGTCATGCCCCACGTTCGGGCGCCAATGTAATCCTTTTCCAATGTTGTAATTATTTCAGGACGAAATAATGAATAGCCAGGATGGCTTCAGGAACAAACATTATTTAATGCTCGACACGTTCCACAACACAGGACAGGATACAAATACATAAATAAAACACAGATTCACTAACATGACTACATCGTTCTTCTTACCAAGTCTTTCGCCATCGATTGCGCTTGCGCTCGCTAGTCGTCCTGCTCGCCAAAAAGAACATGTGGCGCCATCTCGCTACCGTTTAATAGTTACATGGAAGGTAGTGGTAAATTACAGTGTTACACCATTACATTTTTTGCAAGTAGCAAAATTATTCAAAACAAACATCAAGACCTGTAATTATATAATTTCATTTCCAAAATTTACATTCTTATCATATTCATTATATTGAAGGACAATTTGCCTAAAATGACACTTTCAATTTCATCAATATCATTTGATTTTATAACAATCTCAATATCACTGATGGTTGACTTTCCAACGTTTTGATTCATTTAAATGCACTCTTACTTTGCGGCATTCGAAATAAGTTAACGAATTATTTTATAAATTGAAATGCTATTTGTTAGAGAAAATAAAGCACAATCTATGTTTACGAGACAAGATGCAAAGAATATATTTTAAAATGTTTTGAAGTTTTCATGAGACATATGGAGAAACAAAGCTATTATACCCAATATTTCAAACATTTATGGAAAAGACAATATAAAAAGTTAAAACAGAGCTATTATATCTAATATTTGAAAAATCATGGAAAAGACAATATAAACAATTAAAAACTCTAAAAACGTTTTAACTTTAAGACTTTAAACTGTAAAACTATAAAACTTTACCGTTATCAATCCCTCAATCGTCAGAAATTTAGAAAAGTTAAATAGAGATTATAATAAATGCAAAGCATTTAATGGGATGCAACAGATTTGTTTACGTTTGTTAGCACTTTAAATGGTCAGCAAGTTGCGAAGCGCTCGAAGAATGAAAGAAGTCTTATACTTCACAGTTTTTAAAGAACAAATGTGAAAAGATAACAATTTAATGAAAAAAATAAGTTCAAATCGAATTTTTGGTTGAATTTCATTTACCTAATCCCCCTGAAAGGAAGAAACGCAAGAAAAAGACCATTCATAAGTGAAATAAATAAGAGAAAACACCTAGAACTTGCTTCTGAGGTATAAGAAGCAATGTTGAATGTTTGGAAAACAGAAATTTTTCTAATGTGAAGAAGTTTAGAATTTTCTCTTCACCAAGCATTATAAATATGTATCGTAAGAATAAAATTGTCTTAGATCCGTAACACATACTTGCAACTCTCAAACACTGTAGAGGAAATCTTATGGTTTTGGGATACGACTTCGTATGGGGTAGTAAATTTATGTTTTATTGATATAACACAATAACAGCTTTAACATGTATTGAAGTGTTTCAGCATAAGTTTTTAATTTGTGCTAGGAAATTAAGCATAGAGAAAACTTTTCACTTTCTGCAGGATTATGACATTAAGCAAAGTGTTATGATCCCCAAACGTAGCTACGATACAATGATCAAAAGCGACGTGTAGTTCCTCCAAAGTCACGAAACCATAATCCATAGAAAATTTGTGAATACTGTTCGATGCCCAAATTCTAAAACAATTATTTCACAAATAAAAAAAACCCTTTAAATGAAGCTTTCATTGAAGCGTGGTATAGCATAAGCCCAACCGTCACTAAACCGTAATTGGAATCTGTGACACTTCGTCTTGCAGCAGTCATTAAAGCTAAATGATTTCACACAATGTATCAGTTTGCATTACTTAACAAAATGTTCCGTAATTACAACACATTAATGAAGTATACAAGTACTTTCTTGCAGTATTTTTTTTTTAATATTTTCCCGTTAAAATATTACATTTAACGTGCAACAGTCCCGCTATCTGACAAGTTTTTAATGGCATAACAGCTCGAACAAACGGCTCGAAGAAAACAACTCCGGACACAAGTTCGCAACAATGATCGCGATACTACGACGACCACAGAGGTTGGAGGGATCAGTAATACGAGATTAAAGGAAGGTTTACTGGTAAGAGACATATTGTTGGGAGTTTTGAATCAGCAATTAGTGTGATGAGATTATAGCTGAATACATACGAGTATTTCGGATCCGAATATGGGTAATGGTAAGATATAGTTGCATTTTGTATTATTTATCTTTTGTATTGGAAGTGGGAGGATCTGCTTCACCGGTATAGTAAATATCTTAGTTTAAATTATTTACTATTCCAAGGGGATAAAAATACAATTCAGTTAAATATTAGCTTGCGTCACAAAAATATAATTCTATTATTATAAATAGTATGATTTAAGAAAAAAAAAAGAGAGGGGTTGTGAGTAACCAATCGTCGTATATATTGTATAATTGGAAATAAAGAAATTTAGAATGAAAAGTTCTCATAAGAACTTTTTTTAATTCTTAAACTAAAAAAAAATGTTGTAATCTTCTTCTAACTAAATTTAATTTGATTATCAAATAAATTTCACATATGATGTCAATAATTTCAAATTTGCTTTGAATTCCTTTAAAAAAATATCTTAAATATTTTGTCAATGAAATAAATGTAATATTTTACACATGTTTCCTGTCATATTAATTTTTTTTACTAGCGATTAGAAAAAAAAAACTTACCGGCAATTAGAAATTATTTTCCTGTCATATTAATTTGTTTGATGGCATCTAGAGATTCATGTTTGTTGTTTGGATAAGAAATATGGAAGCATAGTTGAAGGTCGGGGATTGAATTGTGAACGTATTGCAGATTTAATTCGTACAAATTTATAATTAATGTATGAATTAATTATTTTTAACTTCAAAACATTAAGATTTGAGAAAATAATTTATGTGACAATTTTATAATACTGATCATTTTAAATAAAAATGGATATAAATTTTGAAAGTTAAAAATATATAGATCGCTTTAAAAATTAATAAATTGCTTTGAAATAAGTAAAAAAAAAAAAAAAAACTAGAACGAAAAAAATTCGACAATCAGAGGAGGTATCGATTTTCCAAAATTCATACAAAAACTTTTTCCATTATTAAATTATTATTGTTTCACAACAACAGGGAAGCTTCCACTGGTTACAGAGCTCATATTTTCATTTTTGACTGTCAGTCTTCTGGGAATGGCATGAATTTCCACCGTATTTCTATGTAAAGTAGACGTCTCTTTTGAAATATGCGTAAAGGATACTCTTTCGCACAGAGAGATGGATTTTCTTCGAGGAAAGAGAATCTATCTCTCTAATATTTCTCGGAAATTCGAATGAAGTAGGATAGGCACAAATCCTTTCCTTCACTTTTCTTCGAGGAAAGAGAAATGATGGAAAAGGATTTGTTTTTATACCACACTACATTCGAATTTCCGAGAAATATTTTTCCCGGAAAATACGTAACAATTTTGAAGAACAAGACTACCTTTTTTATAACCTTGAAGTAAATGAACTCTAAATATTTCAAGAAGTTTGCTTTTGTAAAAACATGTTGAATATATTTTATTATGTTATACATAAAAACGAATTAAGAATAACGAATCCATTTTAAAATTTAAGTAAAATTTGTAAACGTCAGTGTTAATTAATTTGTAAAATCAGTGTTATATTGAAAATAATATTTCTGCATGTCTTAAACATCTACAGCGGAATCATTTCTTGCAATAAAGCTTCGACTTTGTGTTTGATACTAGAAATACGTAAATTTATGGAACGCTCTAATTCGAAAGAGAACCGAAAATAAAGATAATGAACTAAACTTTTTTTTTACTTGTAATGTAAGATGTTTGATGCTCTCTTGGAGGAAAAGTAATCGGACAATGGACTTAAAGATTACTTTTCTACAGATGACGCAGTGTGAACAATGTTTGTATTTTCTAAGTATCGGATATTCATTTTGACATGTTTTTCGAACTATTTGGTAAGGTGAGAGTATGTGCTTATTTTTTGAACAGAAATGTTCATTTTGAATAAAAGTGTTTGAATAAAATGTTTTCTGGCCTTACCAAGTAAAGTGTCATAGTTTATCCCTAGGAAAATTTGGATTTCTATATGACAGATAACTTCCCATGGAGAATAATTTTGTTTTTGTTATAGGAATTCTATTATTTTTGACCCATTAAACTGGTGTGTTTCTTACAAAATAGAATTTTTTATATATATTATTATGAAAAGGTACAAGAAATTATATTTTTCTGATTTTGAATCACATATTGTTCTTAACATGTAATATATTCTCTCCACTATTAAAACTCTGAGCCATTGAGTTACAATCAGTTATCAGTCGAAAAAAGTATTCAACTAACTATTTTAAATATAACTCTATAATAATAATATAATAATATTAAATTTGTCTAAAAATATTTCAATCCAAGCTTTTTATAAAAGTGGAGATGCTGCTGATATACGACTTAAGCAAATATTTTAACTGAAATTTCTGATTATTATAAATAACAGCAAAACCAGATCTGATTTAGGAATATAATTAGAAGAAAAAAGTTTCTTTCTCAGATCAATAGCCTGGACTCAAAATATTAGCTATTTCTTTCCAATTGGAAATCACGCTAATACTTACAGCTCCTCTCTTTGTTTCTATCTCTATCCTCAAGTTTTAAATTTCTTAAATAGTAAAGTTATTTTAAATAAGTCACTGTTCATTCACAATGATTAGTTCTGAGTACAAAAAGAGGTCAAATGTATCCGAATAGTTAGTTTAAAGGATAGATGCTGGAGAATACGGTACAAACTTATAAAAAAAAATTTAGTAAAATAATTTTAAATTTCGATACGCATTCAAATTAGTTTAAGGGTAAGTACACTTTCAAGATTCAATTTGGGTTAATATGTATATTTATTTTTAATCTCATGTTAAAATTCAATCATTTAATATAAAATTTTTACACGGGGTTATTCCAAACAAATCATTCGATTTCAAAATACTATATTTTCATAAATAAATGACTCTAAATGATAAGTAATACTTTAATATAAAGGGAAAATATGGAAGATTATTTTTTAAAAGTTTTCGATTTAACTTTATTTAATTACACTTATAAATTCTACTCAATATGTAAATTCCTTCCCAACACGCTGCAAAGTGTCAGTGGTAATTAATTGTACACCAGGAAAAAAATTAAATATTTGAGTTCACATAAATCTGTAGTTAATGATAGCAAACTACAATGCAGCTTAGTGAAAGCTTTTGAGACACTTTTCGTGAAACAACTGCTTGAAGAACACATTAAGGACATTTATTGTTCATAATATAAAACTATCGCCTTTTTCCTTTCAATTCAATTATTATTTATTATTCTGTGTCATTTATTTTTGAAAAAATGGAATTTTGAAATCGGATGATTCATTTTGAAAAACCTTTTATTTATTATAAAAAAATGCCTTCATTTTATCGAAAATATCATAAAAAGGTCGCTGCAGCCTAATGGTTATGGGTTCGGATTCGTGGCCGGTGGTTTTCGTTTAGTCGCGAGTTCGATCCTTGGCCGCCAAAGACCCGAATTATAGCCGAGGCTGATGCACGTTAAATCTGTCAGAGCCCAAAGTCCTCCCGTTGGCGTGGTGTGGATGTTAGGAGAGGAGGGTACCAGCTCAGGTGTCGTCCTTGTTAGTCGACCATGGTTCAAAATTACGAGGTCCGTAGCCAATAACCCTCGTGTTGCTTCTAGTGCGACGTTAATAAAAACTAAACTAAAAATATCATGAAAACAAATTTGCACTAATACTCCTTCAGAACATTCTTTTAACACAAATTTAATCGAAATTGGTTCAAAATTACCTTTTTTTCAATACAGGAAGCATTCCGAAGGCAAGTTGTTAATTATATGTATTTCCATCAGTAAAATAACTCTAAAATATATATGTCACTGAGTAATATGTTAATTTTCATTTGGCAGTCAGTCATTTGATACGAATTCTAAATTTAATTGTTATGACTCCAAGTTGTCATCCTTTTGGGTTGTAGTCACCATCGATAAGATCTTAAATAAACTATGTTCTTTGTAAATAACGAAATAATCAAAAAATGGGATGCTTTAAGTGAATCTTCTATAAAAAGTAGAAAAGGGTCTCATTGGCCAGAAAAGTAATGCAATTAAATAAGGAAACTTTTCAATTGAGCAGTAATGAATTTATTCCAGCTTCATATCAGAGGGAGGAAAATACATCTGGATTGGCGAAAGACGCAACACACGTCCTACGATAATCAGGTGAAAATGACAGAAACTTATTCCTGTTTTTTTTTTTCCTTCAAGGCAGTTAAATTAAGGATTATAGACATCGCACGGCAATAGATGTTCGGATCACCAGGTATAATACATAAAATCTTAGGGTCTATATATATATACAGAGAAAGAGCCTTTATTTAAAATAAGTTGAACATTTTTTAATGAAGTAAGAATCTTAAGAAAAAAATGATCAAACAAAAAATAGTTAGGATATATTTTTAACACTATGAATTTGCCTATCAATAATCATTTTTGTAATGCGCTATATTAAATATTATTGCAGGTGCGAGTAAGATTTCATATACTTTTAAAACGAAACAATCCAAATTATACAGACGAGATCGACGATATATTCATATTTAATATTATGTACTATTTTAAATATAATTAATATGAAATATATTTTGAATTCAAATTCATTGTAAAACTATCCAATTGGAAATTCAATTAAAATGTATTCTTTTTTCATTTAAATTGATCCAAATTGAGAAATATCAATGAAGTAGAGTAATTATTTGTAAAATATAATTATCTTGAAATTAAGCTGAAATGTAAATTATCTGAATACTTTATTAAATACTTTAAGAAATACTGTATGAAAATATAAGTTATACAAAAGTACTTGTATTTCCTTGCAAACAAAATGTATTCGAAAATATCATTTTTTTTATTATCTTGTTTCAAAAAATAAATTAAGTAATGATTTTTATTGTTATTCTTCCTTAATTGTAAATTTAAAATCGAAGAAAATAATTATTAAAACCTACCGATTGATAATGTTAACAAAAATTTTCAGATATGGATTTTTCTTCTAATGTTCAACCTAAAAATATTTTCTTTTATTTACTTGGTGCATACATTTATAAGGTATTATTAGATATACAGATTCGAAAGAAGAGTTTCTGTTTTTTAGTACTAATATATTTTTGAAAAAAGTTTTCGAATTAACCTAAATTTTGCTTACAAATCCATATCTTATGGCCTTATGAGGTTTCAAAAGTAGAAAACACTCAAAAACTGTTCTTTAATATATATATTTACCCTTAATAGGGCATTTTATACAAATATAAGAAATTTTTTGACTTTTTTCAAAATGTTATCAATCCAACAAAAAATATATACTGTCATTTCTTGATTGAATAATACAAAAAATTCGATATAAAAACCAACGTTTTTAAAAACAACGTTTTTTATATGGTGGCAAAGTTTATTAGAGAAAATTATTGAAATATTAGTTAAAATTGTTAGTTATTTTTAACTTTAAAATTTACTTAAAAAGAGACATTTGTGAGAGTATTAAAAAATTCTTAATACTCATAAAATCAAAACATATATTTGAAAGTTTGTAAGTCATTGTATTAAAAAGAGAATGGGAACCAGAATTCAGAAAAAAATTATTGTGATAAGACACGGCGCCAAATATTGGAAACTTTCTTTCTTGCGAATGATTACTGACTAAAAGTCAGCAACCCTTACTATCTCGGAGATAGTAAAGGAGAGATAGTATCTCCCCTTTGTGAGTACAAAAGGTTTACGATACCTCATGCAGCGTAGGGAGTGCCCGGTGCTCCCATAGGGGGAAATAAATTTTTTTCCTCATTCCTAAAAGCGCCGAGAGGAAAGAATATTTTGACTTATTAAAATTATTGAAATATGAGTTAAAACTTGTCGCAAACGTCTAAATATTGCATTGTTAGGCGAGTACGAACGATTCCCAAAATTTCAAAGCTCTAGCTTGATGGGAAGCTGGTTAAATTAACGATCGAAAATTTGATGACACACACACACACACCAAGTGAAATTCAGAAAAACGTTGTAATATAACCTTATCTAGAGAATGCATTTTTATTTTGCTAATATTATCCTGACGTAGGATGCTACAGTAATTTGAGTTCCGCGAACGCTGAATTTTCTTTAAATGCCATAGTAGTTTTCACTATATTGCAAAATAAAGAATCTTTTACTTAACATAAAATTTTAAGAATATCCATTTCTAAATATAAACATTTGAAAACATGTATGCAAAATTTTAGGTTCACTGATACATTAATTTTTCAGACATTGTGTTTGGCAGTAATAACAATGTCGTTTTTAGTTTGCTTCCTGTCAGAGAAATTGATGAAGTAATAATAAAACAACCGTGACTCAGCATCTAAGTAAGATAAAAACAAAATTTAAGCAGAGTTATAAGAATAAAAGATTTAATTTTAATATAAAACGAAAAAAAGTCGATAGATTGGCCAGAAATTGTGCTTTGAAGGTGTATTGTCACCTTATTGTAAAACGCTTAAACTTCTAATTAATAAGGAAAAGTATTGATTTTGAAATATTACGAAATTGATATTAATTATTAGTTAAAAATAAAAATAATAATTTAAATCATTTAATGAACAATGGTAACACAAAATATCTGACACCAATTGCTGTTCTAATATACAATGATAATATAATTTTTATATTTCTGTTTATATGGAGTCGAAAGATGAAATATTATTTTATTACTGCAATTCCCTGAAGCTCTTTACTAATGAAGACGTCTAGTAACAGGAACACGTACACAGAAAATTGAAGTTATATTCATTAGCTCATTGACCTTTGAATCGAAAAAGATAGTCTCTCAAATAAAGATACTATCTGTGTGGAAGGAAAATGGGGATTAACTAGAAATGCATACAGTTCTATTGCATTTGGGATTATTTGTAGAAAGTAATCTCAGCATTGTGTTTCAAAGAAATAGTGAGTCAATTTATATTCGTTTTGAAATCATGAACATGTTATTCAATAAAGACGTACAAATAAGATAAAGGTTTAAGAATATTCAAAATAAGTGTTTGATTGATTTAATGTATATTAATGTCACACGTAGAAGCAAATTTAGAGCTATTAGCGATTACATTGGACAACCACCCTCCATTGCTTTGAAATCTTAAACTATTTTTTTCATTTCACCCGTCTAACATTAGAAGTTAATAATTCGAAATAAAAACCAACGTTTTTATAAAAAAACGTTTTTATATGGTGGCAAAGTTTATTAAAAAAATTATTAAAATATTAGTTAAAACTAGTCGCAAATATCTAAATATTGCATTGTTAGGCAAATAAGAATGGTTCCCAAAATTTCAGAGCTCTAGCTTGATGGGAAGTTGGTTAAATTAACAATAGACAATTTGATGACACACTGATACACATACATACAGACACACACCAAATGAAATACATAACAACGTTAAAACTAACTAAAATTAATTAATCCGGTAAATTAAATGGTTGGAATACAGTTTAGTCAAACCACTCTTGGAGACAGGAATTATTTGGCGGTATTTTGCCAAATGTTGCTAAATTGGTCCGCGAAGCGGACTTAACATTCAGCAAAAAAAAAAAATTCGCCAAGTTTGGCAATTATTCAAATTGCGCCAAGTGATTGGGCTAAACTGCATTATTTAAAAAAATATATGATTTAAACCTTGTCGCAAATGTCTAAATATTGCATTGTTAGGCGAGTACGAACGATTCCCAAAATTTCAAAACTCTAGCTTGATGGGAAGTTGGTTAAATTAACAATCGAAAATTTGATAACACACACACACACCAAGTGAAATTCAGAAAAACGTTTTAAAAAAATCCAACGTTTTTAAAAACAACGTTTTAATATGGTGGCAAAGTTTATTAAAAAATATTTAAATATTAGTTAAAACTGGTCGCAAATATCTAAATATTGCATTGTTATGCAAGTAAGAACGGTTCCCAAAATTTCAGAGCTCTAACTTGATGGGAAGTTAGTTAAATTAATGATAGAAAATATGATGACACACTAATACGTACACAGACAGACACACGCCAAGTGAAATACATAAAAATGTAAAAACTAACTAAAATTAATTAATTCATCCGGTAAATTAACGGTTGGAATGCAGTTTAACCCAACCACCCTTGGCGACAAGTATTATTTGGCAGTATTTTGCCAAATGTGGCTACCCTGTTCCGTTTCACGGATTTAACGCTCAGAAAAAAAAAAAAAAAAAAAAA
>BMAW01120031.1:32008-67336 GCA_019974015.1 Nephila pilipes
AAAAAAAAAAAAAAAAATCGCCCAGTTTGGTGCCAAATTTTGAAATCGCGCCAAGTGATTGGGCTAAACTGCATTATTTAAAAAATATGAGTTAAAACTTTTCGCAAACGTCTAAATATTGCATTGTTAGGCGAGTACGAACGATTCCCAAAATTTCAAAGCTCTAGCTTGATGGGAAGTTGGTTAAATTAACGATCGAAAATTTGATGACACACACACACACACACCAAGTGAAATTCAGAAAAACGTTGTAAAAACAAAATAATTGTATAAAGCTCATTGTTTTATCAACTAAGTATTTATACTTCGTTTCTTTAATTATTTAAAAAAATTACATTGCTGAGATATGCACAAAGTGCATCATGTATTGTGGCGTGGTAGTTAAGACCGATATTTCATTCAGGAAAGTACTACAGCAAATTATGGAGACTGGAACATCAGGTACTAATTGGAAAGGGTAGCCAAAATGGTTCAATATGTGAAAGATGAAAATAATGACTACGCTAGATGTAAACACTGATTTGTAGTGTTGCTTCAAAACTCAGAAACTAAACATTCTTAACTTTGTAAAAATTTCTTTTTGTGAAGTAATTACATTAATATGATTTATTTACGCAGTATTTATTTTATAATATAATATGTAATATAATTTTCTTAAACTTAATTAAATGTTACTGAGCACAAGCAATCTATAAGATTAATCTTTACTTTGTTTACTTATGTTGTAATGAAATAGAAAGAACTTGAGTAAACTCATTGGTTGGATTTGGGGAAATTATATTTTTTTTGTCAAATTATCCATTTAAACAAATAAATTGTATTTTTAACGAACTTATCATTTATTATTTTTTTATTAAAATAATTCGATTATTTCGAAGACAAGTGTTATTTAATTTTGTGGATGTTATATCGTAGAGTATTAATCAAAATTTCCAAACAAAGAGTTACACTCTTATATTAAAACTAAACCATACTAAGGTTAGCGCAAACTGAAAGCTCTTATTTCTCTCTCCAGATTAGCTCAAACAGCGTTGAAAAGTTATTCTATAACAAAATTTCTGGCTATCAATCCTATTAATACGCCCCGAGCCTCTGATATGTTATGTTGTCTGAAAATTTTTGGCCACTCCCCAATAGCTTCCACTGTCAAAAGCGACATTTGTGCTGGCATCTCCCTGTTCTAACATACAAACAGCAACCCAAGACGTGAACAGTTTGCCCATAAGGGAATGTAACATGCATCAGTTCTGCTACATGATAGAAATTTGTTATCTTAAGGCTCCCGTCTAGCCGCCATTTTGATTTCGTGGACGTAATGTTAATCCTATGGAATTTTGACTTTAATTCTCACATCTTTACTATTTGACCTATTTGAATGCAATAAAGTGCATTTGAAAGAACAAAAAATAATCTATGCTTCTGTGGAATTACTTTTTTCCTCCGATTTTTAAAAATATTTGAAATTTTTTTTTAAAGACCAGAAAACTCAAAAACGAATGATTAAAATAAGAATAAAAATATTTTTAAAAATCTTAGGAAAAAAGTAATTCCACAGAAGCATTCATTATTTTTTGCTCTTTCAGATGCACTTTATTGCATTCAAATAGATCAAATAGTAAAGATGTGAGAATTAAAGTCGAAATTCCATAGGATTAACATTACGTCCAAGAAATCAAAATGGCGGGTAGACGGGAGCCTTAAGACTCTAACCCGTGAATAGAATGAACAATGACAGTCTTGAGATCAATACTATGAAATAAAATTCATATAAATAAAACAATATCTGTAAAACAAATAAATATAAATAAAATGAAAAAAAAAAAGTTAAATACAGATGTAAAGTAAAAACAGTTTGAAACGTTTTAGCAATATAAGTAGCCCATAAAAGTGGATACACTTTTTAATAGGTAAAAAAGAAGAAAAAAATGGCTTGATAATGAGAAGAAAAAAAATAAACACTTTCCCTTGAGGACGAAGAAAAATATGAGGAAAGGTAAAATATCATAGTGAAGTCTAAAGAGCTTATCATTAAATTACACATGGTTAATATTTTGAAAAACTACAAACATGCAAACACATCAATGTGAGAAACTGGCTGATAATACATGAATAAACATATGAGAGCAATTCAGAAAATATTAAGGCCACAGTAACCCAGTGGTCATGGCTGTGGATTCGTGGTCAACACCCTTTTCGTCTAGTCGAGGGTTCCTGCCCTGTTACCACCAACCCTTTCGCTACCGGAAGGAGAAAAAGAAATGCTTCTCTGGGCTCGAGGCTTCTTACCGCGGAGTGTAACGCTGTGCCCAGACGATTTTAGATAATAAGCCTAGTTCGTGAAAAAATTTTCTCTAAATTCAGCTATTCATTAAAATATTTTGGTATTTACATATATTATTTAAAGTGCATTAAACTTAATATATACTAAAGAAGAAAGATTTAATCGAAAATTGAATGTTTTATACATAAAATTACGTAAGAAAATCAAACTTTTAAGAAAATACAAAATGTATTTACATATGTTACATAACTTTCATTGTGTAATGATGTACCATTATATGGAATATAGAGATATAAAAAATAAATCTTATTTTGCTGTATGGTATACATATAAGAAAATCAATGCATAGTACAACGTCACATGTCTTACACACATATTTGATGGTTCACGTATGGTTTTGAGCAAAGGGCACATCTTCTTCGTTCTTTTTTTTTTTTTACTTTAATGTCTATGTACAAATTTGGATAATTTTTGTTAACATCGCTGTCAGATTCATTCATTTGTTCGCAAATCTCAATTTCAGATAAAGACTTTCTTTTTGTCATGACTGTCGCTACAAATAAAAACCAACCGAATGAAACAAACAACTGAGAGCATCTGCTACCAAAAGCCCTAACCCTTATAAAGGGCCATAAATTCTCCTTCGAACTTCTAAGATGCAAGCAAGAAAGCAAACCGAAAGCAAGTGCATCATTTAAATCATGTCATTACATTTAAAGAGCTGCGCCGCAACACGTGCTCTTAACAATTAGTAGAATTTCATGGTAGCCAGAAGTGAAATCCAAGCCCATATCACCAAGGTCAATCTTCCAAATAACCTATCTATATAGATTTTACGGTATTGTAAAACCATATAGTAAAATCAAATAAAACGTTCTCATCAAGTGTATCTCTATTGATACGTTGGGCCGTAGAAGACACTCAAGGAGCGTATCAAATGTGATACGCTGGGAGTGAACGGGCTAAAGACCCGCCATCTAACAGGAACTCACTGGGGCTAAATCTAGCCGATGTTCTAAGTCTTCTCGTTTGCTTTGTATAGAAGTTTGGCTATGGAGTTGCCAGATGAGGTGCCATCCTCATCATTGGATCGAAGTTCACATTCACGAGGTCCATTGATAATAACCCTGGCGTTGCGTTTCAGTGCGACTTCAATAAATAATCACAATCACTCTAAAAGTCCTGATATTAGAAATGGGAGTGTGATGATGGATGCTAATGACGGAAGATCCTGATATGGCAATGCTACGCAAAACAATTATCAATTGTGGAGTAAGCGTTTGAAAAGATTGATACAAATTGGTTGACAAGAAGAAGGGTCAAAAACAGAAAAGGATCGCGAGGGTATCCCAGGGGTTTCACCAGAGCTTCCAAAGGACAGTAAACCATGTGGAAAAGAAACAAGGTCACTAGAATGCCTCAGGGTCATGATTCAGTTACCTATCTGAAGGAGGTAAATCACTGAAGGTGTTAGGAATGGAAAATGGGAAGGTAATAATTCACTGTAGTATTTTCTAATGTTCGTTTTTTTTGTCTCCTTTTTTCTGAGAAATCTATGAATATGACGGATTTCGCGTTCTCCAAAACTGTAACGATAATTTTTATGCCAATGAAATTGTTTTTGGAGCAGATTCGCCGGGAAAAACCCACTTTTTTTTTATTGTTACTTCGTTTGTTTTGGTGTATAATGACGAGCTCACATTTCCTCAGCGGTGACAACTCAACGCACCTGGAATCAAAATTTGATTAGGGGGGACAGGGCCCAATCGATGTTAACTTATGAATCTGTAAAAAAAACTTTTGTGGGACCATTTAACAGATCGCAGCACGCAATAGTTACATAAACTCGCCTTATCAAGACCATTTGCATTCAAAAAATATTTTTGTACCACCTTCGAATTCATTACTTTCGCGAAATTATACATATAGAGTCATATGAAATTATAATTACACATTTGTGTCCAAGAGGGGCCGATAAGTCTTACATTTTGTACTTTAATTGTTATAAAAAGAAAAAAAAAAACTTTAATCTGTTATGAATTAAAAAAGTAGTTTTTTTTTTTTTGCTAATTTTTTCGTCTACTTTTCTTCAATAATATTTTTTTTCAATTTTGAAATCAAAAGAAAAATATAAATAAAAATTACAGAATTTGATAATGTCTTAAAATTAAACAGTATAATCACGGTATTTTTGATTCGCTTTTAAAGAAAATATCAAGTATTATTCATTCACTTTTTAAAGTTATAATTGATTCCTTAACTTCATTTTATAAAACTTGAAATATAATTTCAATACGAATAAAATAATATTTCGTCACAAACTTCTTATCCAAATGAAATTATGAATGAAAGTTATTTTTTTTACAAAATTTATTAAAGGTACATTAATGTTTCCGATACATTGATTTTTATTAATTCCACAGAGAAGATATATGTTGGTGGTAATAAATTCAAGGTTTCCATTTTTTTTTAATTTTATTGGTAGCTTATTAACATCGTACTCAGAAAAAACATGAGGGATATTGAGAACGAATTTCATTATTTTGATGCCTGGTCAAGTGACGAGAACAACATATCAGTTGCCTTCTCCCTCTTTAAGCTCACATTACGCGAAATGTTTGTTCTTAGATCAGATAATGAAGCTTGAATACATCTGTTGTAATCATATTTATGTTCCACATGAACACCAAATGTAACCTCTACGTAATATATATTTTTCTTAGTTAATAGGTTTTCTTGATATGCTGAGTACTGAAAACTGATAGCAACCTATATGGAGATGTAGTTGCAGCAACGAAACTTTGCTGTACATGATCTAACGACTTTCCTAAATAGATGTAAATAGATGTAAAGAATATCTGTTACATCTATCGTCAAAAGAGTATCATGAACACACAATTGAGCATTAATCACATTTAATTAGAGGCCATGTCAATAAAAGTGTTTTGTATATTTGTTTTAACTTTTTTATTTGCTTGTAATGTAAAACCAGGATTCGCTAAGGAGCTCTGAACATATTCAGAAGCTTCCTTTATAATCGGAACAACAACCTTATAAAATATATCGTAAAATTACTTAAGGGGACTTAGTACCATACGAAATCAAAAGTAGAACATTTTGACAAACTTTTTTCGATTCTTCATAAAACAACAATTTTTACTCATTTCAGTATGAAACTTTGCCAGTTTGTGTAATAAAGTGCATAGTTTAAAATATTGGGTCAAGTTTTGCTATTAAATTAATATATTTTCTTATACAACATGAAATATGCGTACAAAATTTTGAAAAATAAATTAGCTTAGCTTACGTTACCCACAAGATAACTTTTGAAAGATGTACAGTAGAACCATAATTCTTATACCAAATTAAAGCTAAATAATAACCTTATTCTGTAAACTTCAAATTTTAAATTTACCTTACATTAAAAAAAATTGAAAAATTAAGAAATTTATCAAGTTTGTATTTAGTAACTTTTATTTTTCATGTATCATGTTATAAAATAAAATCTAATCATCCTATTAACAAAATTGAGGTTCACAGAATAAGGATTTACAATTACAACACTCATGTAAAATTTGAAAGCTCTGCATGCAAAAGATTTTTTTTAATCCTGTGGGAAAGTGTGAAAATAGCAAACTGAGAAAAAGAGGTTTGTTTACGTTGCATTACATAGAACAAGCCACTTTAGACATTTACATTTTTCTTTGCACAGGGCGTAATAATTGTGGGATTTTGACGCGGTTTGTTTTAAAATGCTCCGTACATTCAGTACTATTTTTTAAAATCAAATTTGAAAAATCGAATTTTTGAAGGTGCAAAGGTACTATTAAGTCCCCTTAATCTTACATCAATATATTATTTTTGAACCTTCTCGATAGAATCGCACTGTATAATAGAAACAAACCACAGTGCATTGGTAGTGTTGAACTCTTAATAGCGTTTATTTACAAAGTCGACGAATAAAGACCCCCTCCCAACATACAACCCTACTTTCGTTCTGATGATGAACAACAAACAATTTAATTACAGTGTTGCTACCAACAACATACAATTAAATTCTGCAACAAGTTTAACCGATTAGTCACAGTTTGGTGCAAGTACTTAGAAATAGATAGATTACGTGTCAAAAATGACCGCTGTGTAGAGGGGCTGATGCACTTCAAATCTGACGGGATACCAAGTTCTCTCGATAGCGTAGTGTCAATTTTTGTAGAGAGAGGTTCCCTCTTAGATTTCCTCTCACATGACTGAGTCTCAAAATTACGAGATCCAACACAAATAGCCCTCGTGTGGTTTATTTGTGTGACGTTAGTAAATGCTCAATCAAATGCCAGAATTGGAATGAATAGTACATTATATATATATTGTACTGTATTGAAGACTATTAATAAAAATGACTTGTTTTCAGGACATCACATTTATTTGCGCACATCTTTTCAAGCATAAATTCAAGACACAATTTTACACAAGCACCATTTATTAACGTTCGTCTTTACCTCTTGGAACCAAACTCAATACTAAATTTCATATCCGTTGCCAGTAAATTATCTAAAATCAAAACTATGATCTGATGTTGCGAAAAAAATATATCTTAATAAAGAATATTGAAAAAGGTATTACTTTAAGTTTAAATCGTCCGCTTTCAAAAGTAGAATAGGTAATGTCTTAAATAAAGTATCACATTAGATTAAATCGTCTGCCTTTAAAAGTCGAACAGATAATATCTTAAAAAAAGTATCACATTAAGATTAAATCGTTTGTTTTTAAAAATTTAATATGTCACAATATATAGGATACATGTAGCTTTCACGTACATTAAAAATTTAAAAAATCAAATTACGAATAAAACAGTTTAATAATCAAGGCACAATATTTCTATAAATTCCTTATTATATTAATAAGTAATTGTGTAATTTATATTTAGACGCTATGGAAAATTTTATTTGAATTAATATTTCTATCGAAATTTTATTCCTTAATACTATGATATATATATTTACAAATATATTTAAATTTTATTGTTTTGTGTCATTACCAATAATACAGTAGGTTTGGATGTGTTTAGAGTCTTTAAAGAAAGTCTGAGGAATAAATAGTTTTGTATCTAACAGTATAAATGTTGCTTAAATATTAAGCATTAAACTTTCAGGAAAATAACAAAAATTAAATTTGTGAAAAATAAATTTATTATAAGGTGACATAATGAATTAAAAATAATAATTTGTATTCTGAAAAATTGATAGCATCTTCTTAACAAAAACGTAATGAATATTATAATAATATATTTGGAAATAATTTATGAATTTATAAAATTGTCTTTGTGATGCTTATGAACATGGAAAGCAGATATGACTATTATTTTAATTTGTGACAAATGTTTTGTTCTAAAATAAACTAACTATTTAAGGTTTCAGTTTATTTTAGTTCACTTGCTTGAACAAAGTATTTAAACAACTGTTAATATTTGTACTGGTTTTCAGACATCTCAACAAAAATATTTAAAATTTATTTATTAGTTTTCGTGTATATATATATATATATATATATATATATATATATATACATGTGTGTGTGTATTCTGGCTTATAAAAAATAATTTAGTATTTATTTTACACTTTGTTTTTTTTTTTTCCATTAACAATTGTAATTAAACTTTTCGATTTGTTACTAACATACCCAACGATAAGTCACGATATTTATAGTGATAATCATTGATAGCAAATTGTATTTTTTTCAAACACTTAGGTTATTTCTCCTTATGTCAATGCTACACATAATATACATACTTTAAAATAGAAGCTAGCTAAATTAATTATTTAAATTAAAACTATAATTTATGTCTTAAATCCTACATCGTGTGAATACCGTTCCATCTGTGTAAATTAATAAATTTAATCAATTAAATTTAGTCAGAACTTGTAAGTTATTTTGAGCGCGTAATTTAATTTTTTTGCATCATAGGCATTTTCTTTAATTTATCAATCTGTTACGAATAAATTATTTTAACTATTTTGAAAGAAACTGTTCATCGGATTTAACATATTTATAAGAAGAATAAGCATATAAGATAAAACGTAGTTCAATGGTGTATTCCCTCCTCGTATAGTACTCACTAATTACTTCCTCTAATTCTAAATGAAAGACTGGAATATACTTCTACGCTCAGTTATTAATAATCGTATTATGTAGTTATGGAGAATAAAGTTATTTACAAAGCTCAGGAAGAAAATTTATTAGTAATTAAGGTACACATCCTCAACGAATGTTTATTATGTGTTTGTTCTCTTGTTCAATGTTGCTTCTTCAATTCTATTCAGGAAACATATTTTACTCAAAGATCGCTTAGATGATTCGAAACGCAAAATATACTCAATAACGACGTAAAGAATGTCTCCACAGCCAAAATTATTCGAATATTTTGGAAACAGCATACTAAAGCAGGAGTTATAGTCTAAATGTAACAGCATGGTCTCTTACATAATTTACTTAAAAGGAAAACCGTACGATTTAAAATTGGCAGCAATCGATTTTGACGTCTCGTAGGCAAACTTGAAATGGAGTCTGAGTTAACGAATACTTGATAACAGAACATTGAAACAGACGCTAAAGGTAGATAAATTCAAAGTTAGCTCTAGAGAACACTGTTGCTATTTAGGAAAGTCTTCTAGTTTTCGCTTTTCGTGAAAATTGGACGTCTAAGGTAAATATATAACGGGTTATTATATATAATGAAAAATATTTCATCTTAATTCAAGCTAAAAGTTTCTGATCTTTTGACAGAGAGAAGGACATATTTTAGGAATCCCTTATAAGTATAAACTATTTCTGTTCTATTTATACTCATGCTATCATAATGAAGTTTTAATTAGAAATTATTTTTCTATCAAAAAACTTTATTGATGATATTTAACTTTTTCACTTTAATCATTTTAGGTTTCTTTATCTCTTAGCATTTTCGGAGATTTTATTTCAACTCCTCGAAAATCAGTATTTGAAACATATATATATATATATATATATATATCTGTGTGTGCGTCTGTTTATGTATACCAGCTCAAACATTTGATATTGCTCCTTGTTATTCGGGATGCACTAAATGGTGAACATGGTTGCCTTTTCTTGACTTCTCTAATATTGATATTTATCATAAGATATGTAGAGTTGGGACGATGCTTCAAATGATTTAGACCAAAATCAATTAAATGCGTTCTCTCAGCACAATTGCAATAAACAAATATTACATTTGTCCAGCAAGAATAAACGCAAGCACACACACACACATATATATATATATATAATGATAATATTGCATATTTGAATGCCCAGTTGCTGTACATAGTTTCTGAGCAATGGCGCTCGTTGATTGGTATAGGGCTCTTTTCCTCTGCAGGACGATATATGGTCATCTCCTTGGGTGGTTTTCCTGAGGAGGTTAACATCTATCTCTCAAGGAGGCCACTACCTAACTGCCCCCCCCCCACCTTTCTAATAGCTGGTCCCATGGTTTGGAAGGTTTTCCAAACGCGAAAAATGACACTTTTGTAGATTCCGAACTCTCCAGATACACTGGACAAACTACGTCCCTCCTCCTGCTTTCCAATACTTCTTCCACTTTTTAATTCTTCCAGGTGATATCTTCCAGCCATATTTCCTAAAGGAACTCACTTGAACTTGCTGCGAATGCCTTTAACTGCATCGTCGTTCTTTCTTTTATTGTATTCTAGTCTTGAGCGGCACGCATTGACGGCTTCATTTTGCGTACAATCATTTTGTCTATGACGCTGGCACTTACTAAACTGACAGAATTTTCTGGTAGACCTTATATTTATGTATATATATATAGAAGCGAAGTAAATGAACGAGTAGAGATACCGAAAAGTTAGGATAGTTAAACTAAACAAGTCCTTACGTGCAAAGAATCTAAAATTTAGATAGGATTTATGCGTACAACATTGATGCTATTAGGTTATTCGGTTACCTCAATACTGAAATTAGCAATGAAACTAATATAACTGTTCCTAACTCGAACCAATTTTTGAAGTTAAAAAAGTAAGCATAATTGTGTCTTGATCGTCTGTTGATGATACGCGAAAATTGTTTGCTTTTCTTGCGTTATAATATTTCATTTCCGGATCATAATAAGAATGGAGTACATGTGAATTTAGATTAACTTCATTGATTCTTTCTTGATAGAGAGTGTTTTAGAATACCGGTGGTTGAAGTAAATAGTGTCAAAGTATGGATCTTTTTTTTTAGAAACTGTGAATAAGATAATTCTTTGTTTAAGAATTATCTTATATATATATATATATATATATATATATATACATTATTTCTTTATGATTAATAGAACATTTCAATTGAAATGGTAGCTGAGTGGTCCTGATTGGCGTTGTAGGAGTCATGTTCTATTTTTATTCTTTAGATACTTCTTGGCATAATTTGTACACATTGTTCTGGAAGATATACTTTCCAACAGCAAATGTGTGTGAGTATGAGTCCTGAGTCCTGGAAGCACTGGCAGAATAGTGGAACTAATGCACAATAAGGGTACCAGGACATGTGGAAGAATTGTGGAATACTATCAAGCTGTATACATCAAACTCTCCAGTCTTTTGTGACATACATATTTTAAAATTATTAGTAGATCTTATTTTTTTTGTGTTCCTAATAATGGCATTTTACTCAATTTATAGAACTATAAAAATGATTTTTTTTGACAAATAAATGTTTTTCCCTCTTAGTTGATTATTAATATGATTTGTGAGATATATTTGCATTTAGGTAAAAATTTAAGGAAATCTATTACACAATATGGTTTCAAGTTGTTACGCTTTTATAAAGAACACTAATGCATATAATGAGTTAATTACAAAATTTTCTTTAAGTAATACATAAATTTTAAGAAATATTTTTATATGAAAAAAAACAAAAAAATAAATTTAATTTCCATAGCAAAGTTCTACAATTTTTCCAACTAAAATATACAGTAATATAATGGATAAACTTAGTTTACAATTTATAGTGATATTGTTTTCTGAATGAGGAGCAAAATATTTTGTATGTTTATGGAATATTATTTTAAAAAATATACCAAAATGCAAATATATCTGAAAATTCAAGTATATAATCAACTCGAAAGGAAAAAAAAACATTTTGACGAAAAATTACTATCATATCTCAAAAAGTGATTAAAATATTATTATAAGGAGGCAAAAAAAATTTGAGAACAACGCAGAATTTTAAAACATAAATGTTACGAAAAAAGATTATTAAATTCGGTATTTTATTTTCTACTGATGTCTCCTCGTAGCCATTTTCTCTAACAATTATGCGATATTCTGCCCATAAAGGAAAACAGGAAATGAAACACGATTTTTTCTATTTTTCTTACCTGCTTGTCGTTATAACGACTTGAGGTCAGACACGCGGTTTTACGTAACCTTATTTATTCATTTTTTTAAACAAGAAGCATAACTCAATAAATATAAACAAGAGTTCCATCAGTTATTACCATTAACATTTTTGTTACATATAACCACTTAAATTGATATATATATATATATATATGTGTGTGTGTGTGTGTGTGTGTGTGCGTGTGCGTGTGTGCGCGCGCGTGCGCGTAGATAAAGTAATGTAGCGTACGGATGCACTATGAATATAATACATTCTTTCACTATCTGAAATGAAATTAATTTTTGGCCGACAGTAGGATTGATATATGTTTACAGAGAATTGGGCCAACCATCATGTCGAAGGCAGAAATTTACATAAATACCAAATATCTATTATATTTGGCGATCATTAAATATGAGGGTTGTTAAATAAATCTTTAAAGAATCCAAGATATTGTGCTCGTATCATTAAATATGGATTATTTTTAGTAAGCCTCATGATCCATGTGGTGACCAGGTGCGAAAGAATACTTCCAATGTAGTTCATGCATGCCGTAAAAACCGTCTAAAATGGGTATCCAGTGTCTGGAGGTATAGCCGCCACCCTCTGCCTTTAGGGATTATATCAAGAAACAACAGGGGCTTGACTTCCTTAGGTAGGTATGGGCATCATGACCTCAATGCACCCAGTGATCTTTTACTTTTTCATGGGGCTTACTGTCGTTGGTTAACGTGGGTGACACGCTTTCGGGATATTCTAGTGATCCTTATCTTTCTTTTTTTTTTTTTTACGATCCTCCTTCTTGTCTAACTTTTTTAACTTTTTTCACATTTTTTTCAAACTTCTGGCCCACAGCTGCATCTTGTTTGACGAAGCATATCTACATCAGTATCTGGCGCTAATAAACATCGCCTTAACTCTTTTACTTATAGTAAGTATTGTAACTTATTAAGCCGCTATCTCAGTTACTCATATTCATGATTATCGTGCTTATCGCACTTAAGAAGTCTACGTCATAGCTTTTTCGATCAATGAGACCATCTTCGCCTATTTTGAAAAGTTTAACCGGAGGCAATTCAAGATTTAGATTTTTCATGATCTCGAGTGCATAATGAGGAATCAATATCTCTCCAACTGTGACAACTCGGTACGAAATATCATCGGCAACTGGACGTGGCAGCAATCAAATTCTGTTCTTGCAGCAAATGACTAACAATTCGAAGCTAACTTATGAATCAATGTCAAATTTGTTTCTGTTCCATTGAACAGATGGCAACACCTAATTGTAACAACAATTTACCTTAATGATGTCATCAGACTTCAATTACAAATACTTTTTGAGCTACCCACGTAGTGATTATATATACTATAGGAAATTTCTACTGGAAACTATATATATATATATTTTTTTTTTCGTTTTCGCGTAGTGTATTTATACCAATACTTTTCCCATCGTAATCATTGCGGTAGATTTAGCATTCACTTCACTGAAAAAATTTATTTTTATTCTCAAATCCTCTTTTCCATCCCGTCTTCATTGATTTTTTTGGATTTCCATACAATCCAAGCTATTCAAATAATAAAATCCCTTTTTTTTAAAAATCATAAGACATGTCTCGTAAACGTACTCCTAGAGGCTGGACTAGATCCAGGGAAATATTGTGACTGTGGTGTGAGGAAACAATATTTGGGACGAATGCATGACTCTTGAATATTTCATTCGAGGCGGTAAACAAGCGAAGATGATTCGGCAAGGCACTGGCGCTCCGTCGAGAATAACTGCAAACAAATTACAGTGGTCGTTGCATTGATATTTTTTGGGTCCAGCTGCAAAAGAAACCAACAGTAATAACCAGAATTTCTCATATGTATTTTCCTATTCATTATTTTGCTTATTTGCATTGCGAAATTAATATTTATACTCGGAAGTTTCCGTCTCATGTTCAGTAAATCTCGCTACCCCATGGAACAGTTTTAACAATTTTTTCTTGAAACGCTTTGCAGCTCAAAATTGCTTTATTCATTTCCAAGACATTTTTAAATTCCTACTCGATTTCAAGCAAAGAAATATTATATCAGGTGCAAGTATTCAAAAGACCTTTAGTGTAGCTTTGATTAATGAAAAATTGATGATATCATTATTGTAAGTACAAATCGAAGTAAATTTTATAATAAAAACTCAATGGATTTGTCTATTGATTTTTCAGAAATGTTTAGGAAGGAAGTAATTTCGTTATGAAAAGAAAAAAAAAAAAAAGAAGAAAGAAACAAAATGCGAATTTTACTAGAAATAAAAAGCTCTGAAACTAGAAAGGAAATTTTTTATATAGCTCAGCTTTTTCATTTAATATCGAAAACTGTAAAGGAAAAACAAATATTTAAAAAAGTAAATAAAACGTTTTAAATGAATATTTCCACTTAAGACTACAAATGGCATAAAACAATTCATCATGCGAAAAATAATGGTTTTTTATGTATGCAAATAATTTACATTTTTGTATCATTAAATCTGTTTACTTCCAAATACATTGGTATTTATAATATTTTTAAGCATTTCTTTCTTTTTTTTTGTGTATTTTTTCATAATTTTTAGTTAATTACGTTTGACATAAAGTACTACCAAATTTAATTCATAAATAAGTTCGAATTCGAGTATTTGTACTGTAATATTATTTTAGAATTAATATTTATTTCATGTATGAACATTTTATCTAAGATTACGTATTTGTTGGAAAGTGAAGAAAAAGTTTTTTTTTCCTATTGCAATTTAACATCAGTTTTCATTTCATATTTGTGTGTTATTTTTCACTTACGAATATTAAAAACAGAAATGCGTCTTCACACTTTTGAAAGTTTACTTTTCTCAAACTAGATGGCGCAACATGTTACAGATAATGAAACAATAATGAATGGTCACGTTTCGCTAAAATGTCGAATCTGTCATAATATTGTAAAATTTGTGTTAGAGGGTTTTAGATTAAATCTTTCTGTAACATATAAGCGTATTTTTAAGTGTCATGAACTATTATGATATGTAAGTTTATGACAAGGTAGTTAAAGACAATGTTAAAACTTAAATCAAGCGATGTGGATTGTATCTTATTTATTATTGAAATTGAACTTTATACGAGTTAATATTTATGCGTTTGAAACATTAGCTTTACGCTAATTATTGAATAACAAAATTGTAATGACTCTTATAACTTATGACGAAAGGAAATGCTTTAAAAAAAAAAAAATATTTTTTTGCATCATATATTATTTCTTGCAAATGAATCTTTTTTCGAATGGTTATATAGTCTATATATAACTCAGACATTCATAGTATTTATTAAAATCAAAAAATAACTTTGCATTTATAAATATTAATTCATTTAAAATTAATTTTAATAATACATAACATCTAAGTATATATCGGAAAAATTAAATTCGAGCTGAAAGCATTTCTAGGATATTTGTAAGAGTTCATAAATTCTTACTCTCATTCCAATTATGAACACTTCATTATTCCATAGATAGTCAGATATTTGGATAAATTTATACTTGTGAAATATTACTGCAAAATATTTTCAGTTATATATTATACTTAATATACACAACCTAAATAGAAATGGAATTAAATACATTTTTACAGATTCAAAAGTTTTGACACATTTTATAGAAATGGAATTTTGAAAGTAAATTACCAATCAAAATTTCAAAATATTTCGTTCAATGATTATCATTATACGTCTGTGATTCATGCAATCCATAACTGTGCTGAATATTTAAGAATCCATAGAGTATATGGCAAGCACTGGGAGGAATTTATAGCATTATTAAATAACCTTTATTATTAAAATATTTCAATACCCTATCCCACTTCTCAAATACTTCTCATAGATTTTTAATTATAGGTTTATTCACATTAGATAGAGTTTACTGCATTCATTTCAACATATATACATATTATAGTGTAACGTTTCTCTCTGTTACGCTCCAAAATTTAAATTTTAAACATTGCATCTGCTTACAAATCCAAATATTCAAACCCGAGATTATATATCATGAATACATTTTTAGCACTGTTTCTTCTAAGATTTTTAAAAGTCCTGTTTTACTGCTTTATCTGTAAATTTATTTATTGCATGAATTATCATATTTAAAAAGATTACTGGGTCTAGGTTTTTAAATATTTAAAAAAAAAAATTGAAAAATTATTATTTAGAAATTTTCTTAGGTTTGTACAATAAATCAATCATTCAATAATTTGGCAGTTATACAATGTTTATAGCTCCATATTCCATAAATATAAGCAGAAAAATAGTGTAAGTGATAAAAATTACAATTTCCTTCGTTTTAAAATAATTTTCTTAAACATACAATAATGGGCTTAAATTGTTTTTGTTTATAGTTGTTTACATTTGTTTAAATGCATTTGCTTACTTTCTTTCCTTTTTTTAAATTTCAAACTCTATTCGTTTTTAAAATTTTGATTATTCTTGATTTATACCTTAAATGATAATATAATTACAGATGTGTGACGACTGAATCTTTTAAAGTGGTTTAAACATAGATTTTACTTTCCAAAGAATGGGATAGCATTTATATTACACTGTATACTGTTTTTTTTTATTATTATTATTTCCCTTGAGATATGTGTTTTGTAATGGATAATTTTCCATTTCATTATGTTGTTTTTCTTCATTATTCTAGGTTTATTTTAGTTTTTTATTACAATAACTAAGTACTACTTGCACTCTAGAAAATTTGAAATTTTTTCATTTTAATACACTTGTATGTTCTTAGTTGAGATTAATTTTTAACTTTTGCATGGTTATGTTCATGATTTTCCCCGTTGTTTAATAAATTCCGTAATATTCGTAGGTTTTTTAGTTTTAAAAATTTTTATTATTTCTTTTTAGGAATTTTAATTTAGATTTCAATATTATTTTATGATTTTGTACAATTAAAATGGTCCAGTTAACAATAAGAATACTTTTTACATTCTTAAATATATATATATATATATATATATATATGTGTGTGTGTGTGTGTGTGTGTAAAGTTTTTATCAGTTTCTAGACTATTCAAATTATTATTCCTTTCATATATTAAGTGTATTAAGAACAAGTACTCAAAATCAAAATTAAATATTTTCCTTCAAGTAAGAACGGTATCTTACCTTCCGATATCTGAGTATGTCATTTATATTAAACTTTTATTTATCTTTTGAGTATTCTAAAATTCCAAGATGCTTTCGGAAATGAAAATTCTGCAATGTAAGTCGTGAATTTAAAGGCAAGAGTTCCTTTTCTTGTTCTTTGTCTCTTCACTTCTGATCTTCCAAGTAAAGTAGAAATTATTATTGACTTTGAGAACTCTGTTCCTTTAGTGATCATGATTTCTGCTTCGAATTACTTATAAAAAATTTCTGAAAATAATTATGTATGCGGTATTCAATGAAAGATCTTATTTATTATTCTTTGATTATTTTTTTAATTACCTCCCTTCGTATAAAAATACTTCACTTTTATTTTAACTTAGAGATTACATTACTTCGGAAACTAACTTAACTTGTATATCTTTTTATCGCTTCGAGATTAATGATATATTTGAGAATGAACCACTGGAATTCGATATTCAAGCGACACTCGAACAAAATGTTTGAACGACCATTTGCTCCACCGTAGATGAAAATAAATCTCTCTTTTCACTGTCTGTAGCTGCATTTAGTTGGAATAAAAATGAATGAATATAAAAAAAATTAATTAAATAAATTAATTTAACACATTAATTTAGCAACTTAATTTTTAAATGATATTTAGTTAGAAAATGAGTGAATTAATAAAAGAAAATACGATGTTTCAAAGAAAACAAACAACTATGAAAAATCGTAGTTTCAAATTCAAAATCAGAAAATTTATCTATTTCATAAATGTTGTTAAAGATGTAATTCCTGTTGAATATTAAAAAAATGAATAATATTTTCGATTTGAAATTTATTGCAGTCTGCCTCACAATGTTGAATTCTTGCAAACCGATAAAATTGAAATTTGGAGTATAAAATTTGAAGGAATTGTGACATTGGGCTATTCGCGGTTTTTCTTCACTAACCTTGGGGACTTTCAATTGAGATTGATTGCTTTCACTAAATAACCTTTGCCCAACCAAAAATGAAACGTGATACGTAAAGTTAGTATGTAAAGCAGTTAGGAATGAAGTGAAACGGTTGAGTTGAGAAATATATAATAAACTCCGTAGGAAGGAGTAGAGTATCTGAAAGAGGATCTGAGAGAGAAGCTGTAGGTGAGGTGAGGTGAAGCTGAAGTGTTAGATAAGAGAAAGGAGGAATTAAAGTTTACAGTAGAGGGTTCGAGCAAAGATTGCTGTAGAAAGATTTTGCCTAGTGTTTTCAACAGTTGTTCCAGAGTCTGAGTTGCAGTCGAGGAAGGACTAGTGGTAAGAGTCTGTTAGATTACTATTGGTGGGTTGAACTAAGGTATTAGAAAGCTTACCCGAGAGAGCACAATCATTTCTGTCATAGTAAATATATACTAATAAATTGTTGAAGCATTGTTGTGGTGATTCTGTAATTATTTGTGTCGTAGTGTTTAATAATTGAATCTAGTGATGGCACAAGAGGACGCCCGGGTCGGGCGGCCGTCACAGAATGAAGTTTTCGAACATTTCTAAACACATAGATTGTTCCAGACCTGATATTTATAATATATTGTATAAGTGAAAATCTAAAGTGAGAAATCATACAGGGAAACCAATGAAGACACCTCAGCGGTAAGATAGACAGCTTTTGGAGATATTTCCACTCAAAAAAAATATCCGACCGTTAAAGTGCTATTAACCTTGTAATCCCACTAAAAGATCTGCAGTTCAGAGTTGTTTAAAAGTAAGCAAATTTCATGTGTATCTTAGTAAAAGGTGAACACCAATATTCAGAGCACATCATACAAAAGGACACTAATCTGAACTAAGAAACACATTTATTCGGATGATAAATGTTTGCGTATTATCTTTAGTAATGTAAATCAAATCAATATGAATGACGCAAAAGATTGTGCGTATTATTGGCACGATCTCCGACGCGAACCTTGCTTATTCTTTAACCCTTTCGTTTCGGCAGGCCTTTGCGTAGGACGTTCCTTAAGGACGGATGAGAATTGCAAGGAATAGTCGCACAGGGTTAAGGTTTTGCGCCACTAAGCCTAACTTTGGAAAAAAAATCGCACAAAAAAGTTTTCGTCCTAATGTTATAATTTTGGTCAAATTTTAGATTATTAGTTCAGCTGTTATATATCTTAAAATTAACCTACTTGGTAATCTTTTCCCTTTAATTTACAGAAAAATGTATATAAAGAAGTGCTTTGAGAAATAAATTTCAAAAGCGTTATTGAAATTATTTCTAAGTTTAATAGGAAAAACACATCAATAAATTTTAAAATTAATAAAAAATGTACAATAAAGACTATTTATCAGAAGTAACATAACTTAATGGGAAGACCAAGCGTGGTAATTCTCTAAGCGTGGGGAAACGCAAATTCCTGTTTTGTCCGTCTCTGACAAAATGTCCGCATCAGAATTAATAGAAATATTCCTTTCAAACCTTTTAGAAAATTAATAACACTCTCATCATTAATTGTCTCGTCGACCATGCGAGTATATTCTTCTGATAAACAACGCTTTCTCGCAATTGTAAACGGGAGTCAAAGCTTTCCGAAATAAAAAGGAAAGTAAAAGAAACACACCCAAAGGCAACGCAAAGTCAAACAGTACCGACAGAACAGCTCTAAAAAGTAAGAAAAAAACATAGCAAAAACCAATAAAAAACATTCGGTGAAAAACAGAAACACGAATATATATTACATGGAAGTTCAAAGAGCCGAGTTCAATTTGTTGACATTGCGTTTTCCTTCCTCCCCGCAACAGCTGGTGAGCAAAATACTGAATTAGGACAGACTGCGATCAAACTGATGGTCAAGATCTTAAAACTACTATTCAGTTCAAAAGTAATGGACATAAGAGGATATCTAGAGATATTTAGAAAACGTTCCACCTTAGAATGCGAATACGCATTGTTCTGCTTAACCCACCCTCTCATGACGCGTATTTCAGGCCGTGCACCCCTGAAAGGGTTAACTTGCACCAGGGAAGTTGTCTGTCAGCGTCTTGGGGCGGTATGGCACAAACTGATGTTTGTTTCTTTTCAAAGTCATCAATGTTCAAAAGAATATTAGTGTGCAACGTATACCATTTATCACATTTAAAAAAATTCCTGGTCATAACTGGATATTCCAGCAGGAGTCACTTTGATTCATAATACCTCTAGATAAAATGAAGTTCGTTTCAAATTAAGACAAATTACCAATATGGAATTTCACCATCTATTAACCTGATAGCATGTAGATTCAAAAAAATCTATAGGAGGTTTTATCACTAGGTGGAGTGGGGCCTATGGATGCCAATTTTCTGCCCTGGAGGAGTTCTACTAAACAATATAAACCAAAATTGATTCTGTAGAAGTTAAAAGCATCAAATAAACCAAAATTGTTCATTTAAAATTCAATTAGTAGAAACCAAATGCTACGTCTGTTAGTATATTAAAATTAATTTTGAAACAAAGGTTACAAATGTGATGTAATTGGAGAACAAGACATCCATTGTTAGTTCATGGACAATGTATTTAGTTTTATTTAGTTTGTTTTGTTGAACTTTTATTTTATTTCATCGTCTGTCTGAAATTTTTATACATTACGAGTACCAGCAATAAATCATGGCTAGGTTCCTGCTTTTGATTATTTTTTCCTGTTTATCAAATTGTTAAGCTATCATCTGTAAAAGTCGATGGTTTGTATATTTATGAGATGCACCATATAAAATAGACATTAAGGGAGATACATTTTTTGAAGTTTTAATCATTGTAAATTTATTGTACCAACAAAAAAATACAATAATGAAGATGTTGATATAATTCGTATTATATTAAATTTCAAGAAATGTTAGTAAGAGAAATTAAAATGCTGTATTCAGAAACAGTAAAAAATGAATAATGAAGTTCCTTTCTGAAGTTCTAAAAATTTGTTGTAGCTGTCAATAATTTCGTGTTTTGATCTTGAGAATTCAGAAAAGAATTTAATAATATAGAATTATTTTCCTTTCCGATATCACCACCATGTAAAATTTTATCACTGGTAGCTACCCTCAGACTGATAAATTTAGTTTTAAAAACATTTCCTCACCTATATTTCAACCATTCTATCGTATCGATATTCATTATAAAAAAAAAAATCTTTACACCGGATGGCGAGAAATTTTTCTTGTAGTCCATTACAACCGCATTGAGAGGAGAATTTTAATAAAAAAACACAACTATGTTGTAGTTTTTATATTTCTTTTATAAATAGAAATTACGAGCACAATAGTATGATTTTTGTTTTATTATTGAAAGGTGAATAATTCAAGTAAACCAGAAAATTCTTTTTTAAAAATGAAGATTCATTATAAGATTTTTCTAGCACATTAAATATTCACATTTTCTGTACATCACTTTGATATGCAAAATGATCCAAATGGATGGAGAGATTTTAATTCTGCATGGTAAAAAATAGGTCGTTACAGAAATAATTGCATATTTTAAAGTACCACTAAGAAAATATATCTCCTCACAGATTCGCTATTCATGTTTAAATCGCGCCGTCGATCTTCTGCATTAAGGTGACACGTTAACTCCATAGCATTTCACCATCATTTATAATAATGAAATTATATCACCATACCTGAAGACACATAAAATATGTATTTGCTGAGGGAAAAACCTACTTTTCATAGTGCAACCAGTTAAAATTTTAGCTTCCTAAACAATTCAATATTTCAAATTCTACTACCAAGAATTTCAAGGTTTTTAAGCTACCTCAATTTTTTTCACTTCTGCAAGTGTCTCTAAAAGTATGTATTGGGTAATCTAAAGCGTTACTTATGTCTTATAATTCGTTTCTAACTAACTAGGAAAAATAGAGATCAAACATAAACTTAACATTCTGTGAATTTCAAAAAATTAAATATTTATCCCTAAATTATATAATAATAAATAACCATAATAAATTCCTAATAAACTTCAGTTTATTACAAGAAAACGAACTCCCAAGTATTTTAAAATATTTTATTCCAATGAAAAAATTGCTCAGTAAGAGTTCATCGCTTGATATGGCACATCCCAAAATTCTGAGTTACTAAATAGATACAATGATTGACGTAAGAATTGTCCATACACTACACATCAATAGAGCAAGTGAAATGATGAAACTCGATTTCAAAATGATGGTGTATAAATACAAAGTGAGATTCAAAGTGTTGTCTAAAGTGACATGGTAATCAATGACAGATACAAAGCAAACACGCCTAGATATTGAAACAATCAGAGTTGGTGTGGAGCCCTGAGAATGGCCTCATTCCGTCAACCATTTGTCACATTTTGTCTTTTGGTACGCAGTGGCAGAGTCTGCAGTAATCCAATCATGTTCCAATTGTGCTCAATTGGTGGAAGATCAATTGAAAATCGAGAATAATCTGTGCCACCTGCGTAATATTACTCAGCGAGCAATGCAGAAAATATTTTCCTGAGTGGAAAGCATTAAATTTGAAGGTAAAGAAACACCCGCAATAACACATCATCCACAGCAATCAAGCGTCGTCAGAGTGATTTGATTGTTTAATTGTATTTTGACTCAATCGTGAGCACCAGCCCAACACCATGATGCTACGTTGTCGCGTGGTGAGGCAACCATGACGCTGGTTTCCGATTGTACTCCATTCGGTCAACGCCACTGTACACGGCTACTATTATTAGAGAAACAGTGCTGCGGACTCATCTAAGAACACTTTGAGCCATTCGCTGTCCATCACCTGACCATTGCAGTGACGTTGTTGCCGTGCTGAGGAGTCACTGTTGTCTTCAAATAGAGTTTACCAAAAAAGCATCACATACTGTTTTATTACGGAAAATAAAATATACCAATTAAAGAACATATGTTAAAGGAAATATTATTATCGAATATGTATACATTCCATTAAAAATAATTGTTACAATCTTAAATATTGAGATTAAAATAATTAAAGTACAACGAATCTTTTTTTTAATACCAGACACATTATATCCATTATAAATACACTGCTGTTGGCCACACACGCAACAACCCAGAAGGACCAAAGATATCACAGCGAAATTTATTTTTGGCAGATAACATGTTGAACAAAGATCAAACGATTAAAATTACACTCTTTGTGAAGTGGATGATGACAGAATCAGTAGTTATGTAGCCACCATATTAGCTATAACCGCTGCAACATGCCTAGACATAAAATCAAAGAGGCTGATACATCCTTGGGTACAGCTGTCTATGCGGCTTCCATATTGCTATTGATCTGGTAGCAGTGCGGTATCCGGCCAGTTGTGCGCTACGGACCACACGTTTCGATTGGCGATATCTGGAGAACAAGCAGGCCAAGGAAGCACCAATCTGGATGATAGAAGCCATTCAAAAAAAAGAGCTCTGAACACAGCCCCGTGGTCACGCATTATCCTGTTGGAACATGGCTGATGGCAAGCGAAGGTATGGGAGGTCCAAGGCTCCATAACAGAGGATGTAAGGTTATTCAGTGTACCGGTAATGCGTTCAGAGGGAGCAAAACCAATACCAACCCAAACCATGATACCGGCTGCAGTGGACCATGGTGGCCATGGCACAGCGCAGTTCAGCAGCCGCCTCTTATCACGGCGTCTCCAAACTCGAACCACCATCGTGATGCTGCAGCAGAAGTGGGATCTGTCAGTAAACACAATGTTTCCATCTGATGTCCATGTCCGCCGTTCACTGCACTACTGGCGGCAAAACGCCTGTAGCCGAATCAGCGTAAACGAAGCAATGGACGTGCCTTTAACATTCCACCTGATGCAAACGGCGTCGAATGGTACGGAGAGACACCGAACATGTGGAGACTGAATCTGTTGTAAAGGCGGTTCGTGATGGCTTGGCGATATCACTGCCAAGCACAATCTGCCTGTCATCACGGGCAGTGGTGCAACGAGAGATAGGAGAGACGGGCCCTCACCCGTTTCTGCATCCAGCGATCACATTCACATCACAGTTGCTTGGTTTCAGTCCAACACGCTGACTTGGGATTTCTCAGCATAACCAACCTCTAGGTTACTATTCTTCCTCACTGAATTCAGAAACATGAACAAAGACTGATACCTTCACGAGGCATAAGTAAATGAAGCTAAAGAAAAACGCAACAAAAAAAACATATATGCCATATCAAACAGCTATGAACTTAGCAAAAGTCAGAAAATTTTAGGAGGCGTGCTGCCTTTCCAACCTGTATCTTGCTGGTAACTGCATGATGACTGGACAAAAATGCCACCTGGAATTCACGGTTGTAAAGTTGGAGTTCTGGAATCGATGGGGAGTAAAAGGAGAGACCGACAGTGGTCAGCACTCCTCTGTTCAATGTCCTGCAGCTCAGCCGCGCTGTGTTCATGGTAGTGCTAGCGTATCGAGCAACGGCCGGTTCTTGTTAGGAAAGCTTGTTGTTTAATGCTTGAAGTGGAGTACGTGAAGGAAGCCATAACTGTTGAATTTTCGATAGGATGATGTGCACATTTATTGTCCCGAGATTTGTTATCAATGGGGGGTGCATGCTCGGTATTGGAGTATGAGTTTAAAAATCAATGTACTCTCAAAATAACCAACCTGTTCTCCTTAGTTCCTTATGAGTGGCGCTACGGTCGTATGATAAAGTCAGAGCTGCAATGTTACTGATTTGTATAGCTCTGTCGTGCTACGCTTGATGTACCGGCTATGGCCAGGAAGGTTTTCCAGGATGTTGCATTGTAGGTCAGCAATATATATGTATATATATACACTTTCATAAACCCCCTGCATGCAATTAAATTATGATTTTTTTTAAAATAATGTACACGTTTATTTTACACTATATAAAAATAAATGATGTTATTAGTTCATGTAGCAACCCTGAATTTGAAACATAACAGTAAGATATATTATGATCCTAGAAAATCACTTTCATTTTGCATCTCCTCTTTTTAATCTGGTACTTTTTTATCATTTCCACTGGACACATTCCTTTACTCCATCCCGATAGATCAGTTGGCTATACGATTTTTTTTCTTGGGATTTGGAGGTTGTAAAAGCTTCATTGCCACATCGCAACACAATGTTAACAAGATTTTCTATGGTGAATATTATAATTCTCTAAATTTTAAATTAAATACAATTTCGGTTTTCATGGGTTATATGTTCACCTTAATATCAGTCTTATACATGCAGTGTACTGTGCTAAAAATGTTCTTGGAAAAGGAACCAGGTATTCTTCAAATATTAATATATCAACTTAAGCGTAAACAAGTGACTAGAATAGCTCGCTAACTTATTTTAAGTATCATTGTAACAACATTGATTCTTTGAAAGTTCTGTGTTTTTTTATCATTATAAGAATATTCCAATTAATGAAAATTCACTTGAATTCAATTTAGTCGTAAGCGAAATGGAAGAAATACTTGTCGAATACCCATACCATATACTTGCTGAATTCTTTTATCCAGCATATTTTTTTTTATTCCTTCTAAAATAAACTTATGCAGATAATTTGCAAGTCAGTGAATCCAAGGCCATAGTCCAAAATGCGACGGACTAAAGGGACCTTACCAGAACATGAAAGTAAATTTACAAAGGTAATACGCCAGGACAATTTTATTATAGATAATAATAGAAAAAAGATAAATACGCAAATTCTTCGTTTTTTTTAAAATTTTTAATGAACTATAAATTATTTGGAAAATGACTCATTAAAAGCACAAGAGTGAGTAAAATATAAAATGGAGCTTTTTTTGGCCTCAATTAAGAATGTCAGAAAACTGCATTGAACTGAGATTTTAAAATACAAAAGCAAACCCAGGTTTATTTTTGAGGAGAAGGTTGTTGTTACTTGCCTTTATAAGGAAAAAATAGAGTGTATGATAAATTTTCTACTATGGTTATGACATTCTTTAGAGTTATGATGGGGACTACAGATTTCTGGACGTAAGTAGAGGACTGAACTGAAATTTCAATTCGCTCTAAAACCATCAGCTTAATACAACACCACAGAGGAGCAGAAAGCAGTGTTGACAGAGGTGCCCAAGATCACACTAGTTGAAAAAAAAAATGTTGTATTGGGTATTTATTGACTTTATAAATTTGGTTCTGATAAAAGTTTCCATGAGCATATAAAAAATTCTTGTATTTAGACAAAATACATTGTGAGCAAAGTAGGATCTCAAGGTTTAAGTTCAACAAGAGTAGAGCAACAAATATAGATGCTCTTTGATAGACATTCACTACATGGTTGTGGAACTCCGCAGTTAACAGTCTATCCGTATTTGTTCAAAAATGAACAATGTGGTGAGTTATTTATCCTCTCATTCAATTGAATCCACCAAATATCCTTGCAAATAGATGATATGAAGTCAAAAGCCCAAATAATAAATTTAATAAACGTAAATTATATTTGTTTAATCTATATTTATCATTTATTCTTCTTGGAAATGCTAAATACTGAGAGCAATCTATGTTTTACAATGCGATCAAGCACCTGCCCTGTAAAGCAAGTGTGCCAACCGAAGCAACGGCTCAAAACTACAATAAAAGATATTATGTGACCTAGAATAAAGCCAGAGGTAATATTTGATAAAAGTTTATACCATGATAGTAATGGAATCTTACCCTGAGTAGGAAGTTGCGCCTCTGAACTTGAATTAACTGAGTAATAAAGGAAGCCATTATAGTTAGAAATAAACATTTTATTACTAAAAATATTCCTAATATTGTTTTGTCAAAAATTTAATGCTGATAAATATGAAAGATTAAAATATTTTCATAATTAATTTTTTATAGTGTTCTATTGTAGATTCACTACTTGAATCCAACAAAACTCCATGCGAAAATCAATATAAATTATATAGATATGGATATTAAAGTATACAATTGTTCAGGCAAATATAGTAACATTCAATAGGCTAAAATGGTTTGAATTTATGTATTTAAAATATTAGAAAGATAAACAAAAATTATAACCAAAACACTTTTTTTAAGAAAATGTAAAAGTTATATAATAAACGCTCAAAATTATTTTCTTTAGAAATACTTCAAAATCGAATTAAATGTCATACATCGTTTATCAAACGACCTGGTAAATTAATTTAGTACTCTGATTGAATATAGCAACCCACTAGTGACTTATGTTTATGTTTTTTTGCAGTTGTTTACTATATTATGCCTTCCAAGGATATGGTTTCTTTTGCTTAGATAATTATATTGGCACGAAATTTCTTTTAACGAACCTTGCTGAAAATATATGCTCCACTATCAAAATATTTTATTCAATCTTTTGCTCTTCCAAGTTTTTATTAGATTTGAAATATGCATGTGTCTTCTCTTTTTTAATTGCTTTTTTATGTTCTTAGGAAGCTTGGCTCTTAACAGCTAATGAAGATGACAATATACATGGAAATGAATTTGAGGATGTGAATATAGTTTGCACATTAACGTCAATACCGAGAGGCATTACCAAGACTATTAGTGGACCTACTTGCATAGTTTTCTAACTCTGTCAAAATGAAGATGACGATACCTGAGCTGCCATCAATTTACTTTATAAATTTTAGCACCCGCCAAAGGGAGAGCTTTAGGAACTTCAAATAAATTAGGATACATCACTTGCTTCATATTATCTATTTTGAAGTGACATTATGGCTCGAACCCATCGCTCTGACAGTAAATAAATTAGAAGTAAGTCAGTATTGCGCCTCTAAGCTGTCACGACCGAGAGGAAAGTCACAAAATATTCTCTTAAAAGAGAAGATTTGGTGCATCACTTTTGCCTTGATGGTGAATTGAAAGCTGTACTTTAATACTGGTGTCAAAGCAAAACCAACATAATTTTCCCCCTTGGTGCGTTTTGCCTACTAGTTACGTTTTGCTGCCATTACGTAAATAGACATTGACAAGTCGAACGAATATACATTACATATGATATAGAATCTTCAAGCACCCAGGAGTTGAAAGCTGAATTACAGAAGGTAGATATGGTTATGAAGTTGTAATAATTATCAATCAAATATCGTGAAATATAAAGAAAAGAAAAGAAAACCTAATTAGTAATTTCCATCTTTTCCAAATTACTACTTTAAAAAGCATGTCAAGATGGAAAACCACTAATAGTTTTAGTAGTGTCTTGATTCCGAAACAAACATTTTGTAAAATTAACATTTATCTTTAACCCACTGGTTCCCAGTATCACAGGCGATACTTGTTTTGGCCCCCTGTACCTTCAGCGTATGACGGGCAAGTTACGCCCGTGAGTGTTCTCTGCGTCAGCGTATCAATAGAGATACGCCTGATGGAGAACGTTTTATTTCCCATGATTTTAATGTAACTATATGGCGTTTAAGCACACAAAGGAAACTATATGGTGATAGGTTATCTGAAAATGTCGGATCAGGTGATATGGCCTGGATTCCACTTCAGGAGGGGGGGGCAATTGCTAAAAAAGCCCGTTATGATGAAGTGGTCTTTTAAAAGCAATGACATGATTTATAGGGTGCACCTGCTTCGGTCATGTTTCTTTCTTGCTGTTTCTAGAAGTTCGAAGGATAGTCTATACCCTTATGGGGGCGAGGTTTCATTTGAATCGATCTAATGAACGAAATTAGATGAGAATCGATGTTCCCAGTTGTTCGTCCCATTGGTCGGTTTTATTTGTAGCGCCAGTCATGACGAAAAGAAAATAATTATCTGATACTTTAAATTTTCGAAAATAATGAATGAATCTCAATGTTATGAAAATAATTCAAATCTGTACATAGACAAAAAAAAGGCTATGTATGCCTTTGCTCAAACACGTGAAGCGCTTCAAACATGTGTGTGATATGACGTGTAATTCGGCGTACTTGATTTTTTTTTTTATAACATACAGCAAAAGTAGATGATGTCTTTTATAACACATATTTCATATAATGTACATCATTACACGAAATTTATAAATATATGTAAATATATTTGTATTTTCTAAAAAAGTATGATTTTTATGTAATTTATGTATAATAGAATTCCATCTTCGATTAACATTTTTTTCTTGTATATAATAAGTTTTAATGCACTCTAAATAATATATGTAAATACTAAAATATTTTAATAAATAGCCTGATTTAGGGGAGTAGTCTTTTCTCTAATGAACTAGGTTAAATATATAAATCGTCAGGGCACAGCGTAACACTGCAGTAAGAAGCCGTAAATCTAGAGCAGTACTCTTTTTCTCCTCCCGCCGGTATGAATGGTTAGTTAAAAAATCAATTGTCTGTTTTTCAATCCATTTCTTAATTCTCTGATCACGGTATAAAAGGTAATAAACCGAGCTAAAAGTAAAGTGTAAAAAAACTGAATTTTTTTTACCCATAAAAACACTTTTATCCTTATTTTAATATAAATTTAATATATAGGTCATCATTACTAGTGATGGTGTTTCAAAGAATTGAATCAAACCCAACAATCAATCGAAAATTTTCCACTTTTTTCTAGTTATCATAGTTATTTTAATCAATTTGAATATATTGAAAGAAAATGTCAAAAGTATCATTATTTAATGTAAAATTTGCTCCAAAATTTATATAAGGACTTTTGAGACATCATTAGTTATAAGTGTGTTTCAGTTACCCCAGTGGAATAATATCATTGTAAATTTATCGTTGCATTAATATACTCTTTTAAAAAAAATATCTTATTTTCTGTGTTTCAAGTAAAGGAAATTATTCCTAATAATATACTCATCTTAACGAAGCTAAACAGAAAAAAAATACGAAATAAATAATTCCTTGAGTCAAGAAAACAAAGTGTAGAATAACACTAGCTTTATAAGGAAAAGAAGAAATGTTTTTTGTGCATAAATGTTTTTCCTGCCGAGTAGTTTTAATTTTGTCATGAAAACAAAAAATTTTTTAACTGAAAAATGAAGGCATTCAATGATATTCATAATTCATTTTATGAAATGATACAATACTTTTTTTTCTTCATTATAGCTTTTTCTCCAGTCTCCAGAGTTTCAACCCTTTTTAGGAAACAGTTATGAAAACATTTATGCATTTTAAATAATATAATTTTTTTATCTCTATTTGATTAATGCAGATTTATATTATTTCCGTTTGTTCATTAGTATTTATATGTATATATTATTTTCCAATTTTGTTTACAGTTTCTTCTTTAAGTTTTTGTACATTTTTTCATTATCTATATTGGTTTCTATGAGATTTCTACCTATTTTAACGATGGGGTTGTATTAAGCTCTAGTCGTTTGGCGTACCATCAAGCATAAATTTTTAATGATTGTTTCCAATTTTAATTACATTTAGCTAAAATATATCTCAATTCAATAATTTATTGATGCTTTAATTTTAGTTGCTTACGTGAAATAGATATTATCTGTTTGAATATCTATCGCTCTGTCTTTAATTTTGTCATGATTTGTTTGTGCAAATTGTAATTAAAATTATAAGTATTTAATTAAGCATTTTCATTAAGCAAAATGTAATTAAATGCAATTTTAATACATTAAATGTATCTTACTATATTAAATAATGTTAATTACATTAATTATGTTAAATATATTTAAATGTATTCCACTTAACAATTTATCAGCACAGGAATTCAATTATAAAAAATGTCATTACAGTTCATTTCTCGATATTTCACGTTTACTTTAATTTCCTATATTTAATCTATAATTTACATCAATTATTGTTCACTATTTGGGTGGCTGTCTTTTCAAAAGATCCCCTGCATATGATTTGGTTTTTTTTCGACATAAATATTAATCTTCTATTCCTTATAACCAAGTACTTATCTCAGTTTCTTACTCTACAATTTTTTTTTGTCTTATCGATTCGGTATAGTTGGTTTTTTTTCTTACTGGTTCAGGCTTGTACTTTTTTAGCCACACAAGAGGCAAATTATTTCATGTATTTTTATGTAAAATTCAGAAATTTTCAATCTCCTTATCGTTTGTTTCCAATTTTACTATGTATTTAATAATATCTCTAATTTAATAATTTATCATTTAATTATAATTTTAAGGACATTTATTTTCAAAATCTGCTGAATATTTCTTATCGTTCTATTTTAATTTTAATGAGCTTCTAATTATATTAATTTGACGTTCACTACACTTTAATTTTAATATCGAAAAGCTATTAATGTCCATTGATATCATTTGTTTTACCATACCATATTTTAATTGAGTGATTTTAATAATAATTATAAAAAAAGTTATCCTTTGCAAAATCGTATAGTCCCCGGTTTCTTTTGCATTTTATATTTTTTAATTTATAAATATAGTATAGAGAGATATATATAGATATATATATATATATACATATATATATATATATAGGTGAAAGAGGTGAAAGAGTGAAAGAGAAAGAGCATAGAGAGAGAGCATATATATATATATGAGGAGAAAGAGAGAGAGAGAAAAGAGTATATATATATATATATATATATATATAGAGAGAGATATATATATGTAGAAATATATATATATATATATATATATATATATATATACATATATATATATATATATATATATGATATATATATGTATATATATATATATATATTTATAATGTGTGTGTAATGAGTTCAATCAAGTCAAAAACTTTATCCTCCTTTCTTTTTCATTTAATGAATCTCCTATTTTTTAATGCACTCTGGGATTTAACGCCAACCAAACTCTTTCTGCAAATCTTTAATTCCCTACTTGCCTAGCTAAAATGTTCTTAACTATAAATCATGCTGATGGCACTTTACTACTCTTTTCTGTCCCATGTCTGCCCCCCACCTCATGCCTTGCATATCTTGCCTGCTGTGATGTGCGCTCTTTTTTTCCCTCTGGACAAATAGTATCTACCGCATGTTTAGAGGCTATTTTAGATGTTGCTCATGTGAGTAAAATAATATGGAATAATTTAAAGAAAAACATTTGTGTCTATACTACTATTTAACCAAAATGGATTTAGAATAATGTTTGACAAGTCACTGCCATTTATCTGCTACTGCGAATCGACTGAGACATGGAAAATTATTAACTAACGCCTAGGAATTCAGGTGATTTTCTAAGGTGTGAATAACTCTAATCTCTAGGAAAACAAATTATGGGCTTGTTATAAATGGGGAAATCATCAGATAGAAAAAAAAGGATTTAAGAAAATCTAAATTTCAGGAATGTTTTGCATTTTAAATAATGCACGCTGCTCAACTTTGACAGAGTTAGATTACATTCTTCTACAAGCTCAATCCTAAGAAATGAATGTATACGAACACTTTTTAATAAAAACACAAAATTAAAATAAGTAATTAGGAATCAAGTTGGGTTTAGCGGACAAGTATGACTAGGTTTTCTGAGAACTGACCATATTCTGCGAAGGAAAGTAAAGATTTGGCTGAGAAATCAATGCGTACAAATAGAATAAGGCAACAAAAGAAAAGCATATTTTGTCGTTCTGATATTGTTTGAATTTTTTTTTAATTGTGTTGCTTGCAATATTGTGTTGTGTACACAATGCATCTGGACATCTTATTTGTAACTCTTATTTATAAGCAAACCGTGTTCTAAATTGTAATAACCTTTTCATAATATTCTAAAAGAAAATACGGTACCTACTCCATAATTGAAAAAAAAAATTCCTAACTACTATAGATGAGCAGCTCTTTCCGTCACTGACACGCTGTAGATTTTTCAATATACGCCATACATTTTTGGCAAATTTGTCATTGAACTTTGGGTGGTTGTAGATATGAGTTCAAAGTATCTAATCAACGTATTTCAAGATTTAGGAAAAGATAATTCCAAATAAAATGATCTAAGGGGAATTCATCATTAGAAATTACTCAAAATAAGAAGAAAACTCATGAATTAATAAATTTCTGCAATACTTCGAAATTTGAAGTTGATGTTGTAGATCAGATGGCAAAAAATTTTCGTGAAATCTGCATCAAGGTGTTGGCCTATGTATGTTTTTTTTCTTTCAATATTTTAGATTTAGCGGTGATTAATGATTGTATAATTTTAATGTTACATGAGTTTTTAATCTGAGCTGAAAAGACTATATTCTAAAATAAGTGGAGTTGCTAAGAGTGAAATATATAGCAAAAGAATTAAAAGTTATCATTCCACGTACTGACCCTGTAGTTTTAAACGAAAGAAAGCGTTGTCAGATAAAACAGTGCTAATACTATGTGAAAATGAAACCAATACTGCGTGTAATTTTTTTTACATTTGTGCTTGAATTAAGCACAACCAAAAACGAAACAAAGACTATAGCATTCTGTGTGAAATGTTTCGAGAACAAATAGTATAATGTAAGTAAAATATCATACACATTTAGTTCTTTCTTATTATGATTTAACACCTTATGAATCGGTAGGATCATTAAGTGATTTATATTAATTAAAATATTATTTATGAAAGATATTTTTACATTTCATTTTATACGATCTACCTAAGTCTTAAAGTATATATTCTGAAATTAAAATTTAAATTTTCTTTGATAATAATTTCCTTTTAACTAAATTTCGTATTATATAATATTCTAGAAGCTAAATGTTATAAATCATTAATACTAATTAAAATAATTAAATAATAATTAAAAGTCATTACAATAATCATGAAACACTTTATTCTGTCTCTGTATAATCATTAAACTTAATAATGACGTGACTGAAATACATGGGTTCGCTATGACACATCCCGGCAGTTCTAGTTATACAAAAAATCCGGTAATTCTAGTGCTAAGCACATAAAGCACACGTATTTTATTGATATGTTTTAATCCATAATATTATTGCACGTGTGGTATTGCGTGTAAACAGGTTGTTTCGAAAATCATGGACAAGAAAATAAGAGGTGATAGAAAAAACTTAAACAATTAACTTTCACCCTACAATGCATAAGTGGAAAGCAAGGGGTAAATCTCTAGATAGTGCTGTAATGGAAAGCATAAAGCTCAAGTTTTCTTTCACGTCGTCATTTCTATCACGGATTTCAAAAGACATGGTGACGTACAGTACTCAGGAAAAGGTCGTACCTCCCGAAATCCATGATAGAAATGACGGTGCATTGGAAAACTCGCGCTCCATGCTTACAATGTCATCTGGAGGTTCACCGCTTCCTCTTCACCTATGCTTCTTGGAATCAAAATTGCTTGTTTAGATGTTTTCTATCATCTCTTATTTTCTTCTGCCCATGAGCTTCGAAACATCACGTAATAGCAAAATATTCCTCTATTTACAATAAGCGTTTTTTTAACCTCACTACCACTCCAATTTTTTCTACCTCTTTTTCTGTAGCTAATCACTTAAACATATTATTTTTATTTTAGTTTTTAGAAGGTTAATATGTATGGCAGCGTTTTAAACCTGTTGCATGTTTCGAATTCTAAATTAGATTACAAGTGAAATAATAATATATTTTTGAATTGTTTTAAAAAGCTGTTTTATACTGCGTTTCAAAGATTCTAGGTTTCAGGAAGGAAGAAATTAAGATGTGTGTGCAGGTGTGAATCTACATTACCACTTTCTTTATTAACTTTCCTTCATATTTTAATGTATTTTTATCATTAAAACGCAATTTAGATTAAGCAACCAGTCAATGTATCTCAACTACACTTCTCACGAATCTCATTCGAAATTTGAGTAGTTTCTAGATTGTTCTTTATCTCAAATGTCAATAAATACTTGATACCATTTGTGTCTTCCTCTTTTCGCGCTAAGTGATGGGTGTATTTTTTTTCTCTTGGTTTGGTGGCACGCACACATATGTAATAAGCAACGCTTTAGATTCTATTTATGTAAAGTCTGATTTCGAAGTTTCTTCAGTGAGTAAAATAATAAACGTAACAAGCTGAAATAATCTACTTTAATATATGTAACAATATCCAATTAAATATATATTTAGGATGATTAGATAATTTTATTTTTGCCTACGCCATGTATCTGAATATATGTAATCTGAAAGGAGTTTTGAATTATTTTTCATATACATTGTAGTCATTAAAATTGCAACCCCGTGAAGGAAAGCGAACACAAAAAAAGTATTTTATTGTATGTAAACAGTATGGCATGAAGACCAAATGAATAATTTTGCCAGTATTTTGGGAGTTGCAGAGGTGCAAAATTAGTAAAAACAGTTACCACCTGTGGTAACCAAAACGGCTCTTATCCGGTTAGGTATAGTGTCAAACTGGGCTTGGATGACTAATTCGGGCAACTCATTCCCTGCTGCTTCAAGTCTATGCCACACTTCGTCAACCGTATTAGATGGAGAGAGCTGGAGGGCCAGTGTTTCAGCATCCCATGGCCAGATGCTTTTAATGGGTGGCAGATCTGAAGACCGTGCTGGTCAGGACAACAATAGAACAGCCTGTGTACCGAGAAAGGTCAGAACACGAAGTGAATCATGTGGTCTTGTAACACATGGATCAATAAGTCCCGAGACTGTGCGGCGTTTTTTGCGATTTCCTCCTTCAAACGCACCAGCAAGTCAATATAATA
>BMAW01120045.1:0-20546 GCA_019974015.1 Nephila pilipes
ATTATGTTTATTACTTAATTATGTTTATTAGGATTATGTTTATTACTTAGGATTATTTTTATGTATCCTCTGAAATAATCATTGACCAAACAGAAATAATCATTGACTGGAAATGGCTACATTCAGCTATTAGAGAACCATCTATATCCATTCGCTAGCTTCATGTACCCAAACAATTAAGGAATTTTCCAAGAGAAAATACGGAGGAAAAATTCATTCGCGATTAGTTTGAGGAACATTCTACCAAATGATTTACCACCTATATCGCAAGAAATCAATAGCATCGAGCTTACATAGCACAAAGTGAAGTTATTCCACTTAATCCTGCACTTGTAACACTTTTGCTATCATGTACAATAGTAGAGGTTATGTGACCGAAAATCTTTTCAGGAACTTTCAACGACTTGTTGAGTCACTGCCACGTCAAGTTGCTGCGCAAGGGGAGCTCCCTAATATCCCTAGTGGCCTTCAATTTTTATGTTTCCTTTGATTTTTTTTGTAAGGGAACACTAGATATGCATATAATATTTCGAATGCGAAAAATCTTATAAATTTCTCATGAACATGCCTCACTTACGAAAGTTGAAACGTTATTATTAATGAATCATTCGTTAAAATGTTTTTCATTAATGCTCAGAGAGGTTTATAAAATAAATGTACATAAATTTAATTGAATGCCATTTTTATACATATAAAAAATAAATTACAGCTTTACATGATAGGATATTTAATAGGAGAGTATATCAAATAAATGTATCTAAAATTACTGGAATTCTATTTTTATACTAGTAAAAAATAAAATACAGCTTTACATGTTAAGATATTTAATCTGACTTTCTTTTATCGCATTCTCAGATTAGTACATATTTCTCCGGTTAGTCAAAAATTAATCAAATTTACAATTAAATGTTATTAAAACACTTATAGAGTGCGTGAAGAAATTATAATATCACTAACGAATTTGTGCATTTCTGAAGAAGACATAGTAAGCAACTTTTAAGTATGTCTATTAAACATAGATCTGAAAACACTTTCTATATCAATTGCAACTTTAAGAAATTGATCTAAATCTTATTAAAATATGCTCATTTTTCTAAAAATTGAATAAGGTGTCTGTTTAGAAGTTATAAGACCATTGAGAAAATCAGTATATTATATGTCACATAAGTATACATTAGTATTTCATGTCTGCAAGAAGCAAAAATGCAGGTTTTGATTTTGCTACCCACAAGGTTTTTCAAGATTCCTGGGGCATAGAATTACCTGAGGGTGGGAATGAGAAAATTTTTATTTTATAAGAGTACTGATAAATCTGAAAGAGAAATACTCGTAGTTTGTTGAAGAAGCGTTCTAAAACTTTCACAGAGCCATAATTAGAAAAAAGGATTTTGACCGCAAAGGACGATAGACATATTTTCCAACTATCAACTAAAAGAGGTCTAGTAAATTTTCGGAATTTTTCTGGAAAAAAAAAAAAACCACTTCATATGTCACAGTTGGGAAGATACTTAATCAATTACAAATATGAAATGTATGAAAAGGAAGAAAACACCAAAGTTATTGAAACATCATCTAGAAGAAAGACTGTCTTGGAACGATTAGTGAAAACAAATTATATTTTCTGATGAAAAGAAATTTAACCTTCACTATTGGGATGGTTACAAATAGTATTGGCATGGATTAAGGACGGAATGGAATGAAAGTTTCTGTCTACAAATGAGAGCAGAGTCAATAATAGTTTAGGGAGTCTTTGGTCATAATGGATTGTGCTACTCACAATGAATATTGGGACTTATGAAGTATGGACAATATCAAGTTATGCTGAATGATCATCTGATATCATTTGAGCTTTTATTAGGAGTGCCAACTTAATATTTCTGCAGAACAGTGCTCTAATTGCTATTTAATAATTAAAAACCCTGCTTTTAAAACAATAATCAATAGAAACTATAAAATGTAATTATTTAAGTGCACTAAAGCATTTAATTGTAAAAACATTTAAGAGCATTAAAATGATAATAGTTGCTATTTGTTTTTAATTCATTAGAATAAATTTCAAAAGCTATTAAACTAATACAAAAGAAAGTTTTTACTGAAAAGAGGGTGGAAATCCCATTCTTACGCTCGCGTTTACTCCCTCGTGCCCATTGAATCACATTTGATACTCTCCGAGGGTGTCTGTTACAGACCAACGTATCGATATAGATACGCTAGATGAGAATGTTTTATTTGAATTCTTAAGAGTTACTAGATGACATTACAATAGCGTGAAATCTATATAGATAGGATATTTCGATTGCTGACCTTGGTGGTTTGGGCTTGGATTTCACTTCTAATACGGTAGCGGTCAAAATTACGAGGAACCCATTAAAAATTATTGATTTACCCTCTCATCCTAATTAAAATAAAGATAATATCATAATTTAATAAGTTTTCATAATTAAAAATTAGGTATCTAAAATTGGGATCACGGCAACAAAAGCCTGGTTATTCGACAGAGTGAGGAACTGCAGAAACAAACTTGGAGAATAAGTTACGAAAGTTTGCCTTGCCATTGGACGCTGTAGCCGTAAGCTAAGAAGCATATATAGCAATGCGCAGAGAAGCGTTAAGGGGGTGGGACTTCAGTTCGAAGATGAAATCGACTCCGAGAACACTGAGTTCCACGGGAAGTAGAGAGTATTCACTTCTGTTTGTCAGGAGGGGGGAAATTGTTTTTATAATCAAAAAGCATGTGTTGCGGTGTAGCTCTTTAAATGTGATGACATGATTTAAAGGGATAGTTTGCTTTTGGTTTGTTTTTATTTCTTTTTTGCTAGTTAGAAGCTCGAATTGGAACTTATGGATGTTTATGAGAGGTAGAGTCTTTATTTGTAGATGCTGTTTGTTCCATTCAATCAGGTTATATATATATATATATATATATATATATATATATATATATATATACAAACACATACATACATACATATAACTATATATATCGGCAGTCAAGGGGGGAAAAGAAATTATTTAACAGACAAGCTAGACTAGCGAATTAATGAATGAATCTGATATCGATATAAGGGAAAATACTGATAAAACTTCCCTGTTTAGTGATTTAGATGATGAGCCTGGAATTTCAAGTAATGATATACATGAAAAAAAGTAGAAAATACTCGTTTTAGTGTAAGACGTAACGTTGGAGTATACATTGAAGAATGTTCTGTAAAATACCACATTGATTTTTTTTAAATCTTAATATCCCATGTAATTGTATATCATTATATCATGAAATGTGTGTATCAAATGAGGTATATATCGCATTTTCTTAAGATTGATGATTTTATGTAATTTTTTGTATCAAACGAATAATTTTCATTACATTTTTCTTTCTTTCTTACGTATGTTTTTTTTTTTATCATTTGAAATAATGTATATAAAGATCTAAATATTCTAATAAATAGTCGATTTTAGAGGAACTTTTTTTGACGAATTAAGCTTTATTTCTATAAATGCCTGGGCACAGCAAGACACTCTGCAGTAAGAAGTCGCGGGCCCATGGAAGCACTTAAATTCCCCCCCCCCTCGGGTCGTGAAAGGGTTAATTTAACAATTACTCAATATATTTTCGTAAATTATATCTGTTTAAACAGCAATTTAAATAAATATTTATTGAAATGAGATCATTAATTATGCGTGCTGAAATTGAAAACGTGTGTGAAAACTTTTAATTCTATTAATAACATTTTATATATTAGTATCATAAATTATTATTATTATAAATCACATAATGTTTTGCAGAAATTCGTAACTGAATTTTTCTTTCATTTCGAAATAATTTGAAGAAAATGCTTGAAAATTCATTTGAATAACCTCCGTGATGTTTACAGAAAGAAGGACTATATTATTAAATTTTATTTGTTAACTACCCCGTATTTTTCAAAAAAAAATATGATTTTAATTTAGAGAAATACGGAATTTATAGTTTTGTTCGAGCAAAGGGGATATCTTTCTCCCCATACTAATTTCTCCCTCAAATATGTTGAAAACGTTTTTCTTGTAATTAGCTGGATAACCGGATACATTTAAAAGCATTAGGATATTCTAACATATTATCAAACATAAAATAATTCCGTTAAACTGTTGTATAAAAAACAGTTTGGCCCACATAAAAAATACCGATAAAACATATTGCATTATATCCTATTGATCATATAATACATATGCTTGCTTTCTAATTACCGCTCATAAACATTTCTATTCTATCCCTAGGAATTGATAACATTATGCATTTCAAAACCCTTTTTTTAATAAAAAAGAAACTTTAGAATTTTATAACTTACATTCAGAAGTTGGTTTATTATCGTTCGTAAATGAATGTTTCTGAAAGGAGCAAAATCCAAGAGAATTTCTCTGAATAAGTCAACTGCATATGTTTACCATATCCATCAGAATTAATTTATATGGAGGGGAGAAAGATAAAATTTTAACTGTAGTGGTTAGTTTATAGAAGATTTTTAGAAGAAGAAAACGTCTTGGGGGAAAATTCAGTTAGAGTTAACTAGAAAAAGATTTCTATTCTAAAAATATTTCAAAAAATACATCCGCTTTGACGTATTAGACATTGTTTTCTAAGTGAGAGAAAGAAAATCTTAGATTTTATTACTATCAATTGTAAATTGTATTTCATTTCCTTCAATTTTTTTTCAAAGGCCATAGACAATTTCAAAAACAGTGCTATGTGTTTGGATAACCTTAAGTGACTCGAAAGCGCAAGTATTGAAGAGTTTCCGTACATCGCATTTATTTCCCAAAAAACATTACTTAAACCACTTAAGACTTTTCTTTAGTGGAATCGCATGATTCTTTGTGGAAACTATTCGGCTCACGTCTTCCTTAAGGAACTCTTAAAAACGTGCAGAAATTGCTAATCAAATTGTTGAGTTCACATTATGATTTCTGAATTTCATGCTGCTGCTGTGCTCATTTCAGTTTCTCGAATAAAAATATTTGTTCATTGTTTTAGATTATTAACTTATCTTGGGGCAAAAATTAAATATTTTTCACGAATTTGTTGAAAGGAAACAATTTTAAATTATTTATTATGTACTAAGTAATTAAGAAAGATAAATTCATACGCGTAAAATATATCTAGGAAATATGATCGAATTTTCGTGCGAAGTCTAATGCAAGGACATAAAAGCAGACTGGTATTATGAGCCAGACATAGATTACTTCATTTTTTCGAAACATTCTATGAAGGATAGGAAGAAGTCAATTATAGAAATGTAGAATATTGAAAAAAAAGTATCAATATTGATTTTTTTTAATTAGTTGAAAGAAGACAAATGTATTGTTGAAAAGTATTTAATTAGACTTATATCAGAAATTTAAACTTTTTAATTGCTTTTTACATTTATGAATGAAAATATATTGTAAATTCAAATAAAAATATCTTAATGAAGAATTTGAATAAATGAGAAGAAAACTCTTATGTTCCTCAAACAAAAACGTTCTGTTTTATAATAATTTAGCGTTTATAGTGCTTGGTATAATTTATCTTATTTTATGATACATTACAAACAACTATGATTTTTACCGATGAAGAATTTCGGAAATGATTATTTAGACTTGCTTAATTTTTCTCATTTAATTTGAGAATACAAAAAAAGTCTCGATTTTTCGTTATTTATTAAATGTTATTGGTATCATTTGTAAATTTTTTGTGAGATCGATGGTAATGGATATAATCTGAAAATTTCTATTATAATATGTGGGAAAATGGCTTTACTTTCATTCTAAAGTTTACTGGGACAGTGTAAATGACTCTTCTCATTTAAGGCACTAGAACATTTTACAAGATGCTTAATGAAAAAGTTTCATTTGACATATTTGAAATTCACAGCATCTTAATAGATATCAGAAAATTCCTTCCAAATGAACAGTATCAAATATTATATTTGACGAGAAGATGGATTTGTTCATTCTTTTTCTAGATATCGTGTATAAGGTATGAATAAAATATTAAAACTATTTAGTAATTTCTAAGTCATGTTTATGTGATTCTCTGCTATGCATGTAAATGTTTTGCTAAATCGTCCTCTCTAAGGTAAGAAATAAAAATTAGAAGCATTTTTAGACATCCCACTAGATATACAACTCAAAACTATAAAAATAAATGTTTCTGATAAAAGAAGATGATTAAAACGCGCATAACTTTCTCAATGAAAGCATTGAACCCTTTTTTATTCAATGTGTTTTGAGGATTTGATGTTTTCATCTAGAGGATATGACAGCAAATGCTCTGAAACACGGTGAGTATTCTCAAACCTTTTGTAAAATATATAATTTGTTAGTTTTTTTAAGCATCTTTATTTAATTTTTCTATACAACAAAAAGAAAATAAGATAACTTCATAAGAACTTTGCAAAAGTAAGATAAAGTATTCGTTATGTTAATTTAGACTTTTCCTTCTCTTTAAATAAAATTTATTTTAAACCACTTTAATTAAGAATTCTCGTTAAAATATATGAATAAATTAAAATAATCTCATTAAATATAAAAAAAAATCTCGTGGCACGAAATATATGAATATGAAAAGAACTTAAATATTAACTAATAAATTAAATGCGACGAATTTCGAATTTCATGGCTATTTATTCATTTTACCGAAAGAGAAAGGCAACACAGAATTATCCATACGGTTTTAGATGCAGCTCCGCCTTCTAGAATATAATTGGCAAGAGTAAAAAAGCACAGAAGAGAGGAAACTTTACCCTATAATTGGTTTTATACTAGGGTTTTCTACCATTTCACGTGGTATAAAATAAAGGGATAATGAGGAATATTCATTGCATCTATCAGTCTGGTAGGGATTATTTCTAACAAGTTTATGACTACGTTAAAACCATTTCAATAGATTTTGTAAGCGCGTGATATAATAAATACAATGATAGTTAGAATGGGATCGGATCATTTTTATGTGGGATCAATTTGAAATTAAAGTTGAATCTTTACGAATTTCCCACCCTCCTCAACATGTGGTTGTGTGTTAGGCCTGTACACACAGAAGTAACTTACAGGAGTTCCAAGAAAAAAAATTTTAAATTAAAATTTAGATTAAGAGTTATATCTAAAATTTAAACCTAAAGAGAATGATACCTAAAAATTTCATTACTTAAAATTTAAATCCAAAAAATTCCCTTAACCTCTTCAAAATATATTATCAATTTCTATAAAATGATTAAAATATTAAATATTAGATGTAAATAAAATTTGTATGTTACGTGTGGTTTTGTGTTTAAATGTAACTTCTGTTTGTTCAGTAATAATTTTACTAACATAAATTCTTAAGCTTACAAGCAATACATAAATAATAAAGATATGAGGGAGGCATTTAGTAAATCAAACAGCATATTATTCAAACTAATATAAAATTTCAAAAAAAAAATTAATTTCACATTTTTCAAAAATTCATTTACTTATAGATCCATGTAAAACAATAAAAAATACAAAGCCACATGAACTGGAACGGTAAATGTTGAATTGAGGTGGCGTATAAAAGAGAATAGTAGTGGAGGAACCACTTTGCATTTAGAGTGACACGTGAGTCATGTACATTTTTCAGTTGACAGGAGGCTCCCACAAGACTGACAAGACTCTGACAGTCTCCAAAACACTTTTACATTTTTTTTTTCTACATGCTTCTCAAAGTTAAGAAATGAACATGCATAAAATGAAGTTTGTTCTTCAACATAGGACAGAGCTGTCAACAGGCAGGGAAACACATGTTTCTTTTAGTATTAAGAGTTTTATAAAAATTCTTATTATAACCGATTGTAAATGCTGATTTCTGTGAAATATTCGAAGAAAACTCTATGTAATATTCCACCCTTCTGTACAAAATAAATAAAATTTAAAAGATGAATATTCAGACATATGTCTAGAAAAACGCATAAATAAATCTTCATTAAGGGTCATTAACATTACTCACTAAGTGATCCTTAACAAGATAAATGTATGTTAATGTCAAGAACAATCATTACAATTAAAAGAAAATATTTTTCTGCAATTAAGATTAAAATGTTTTTTAGCGTAATTCTGTTTTGATGGTTCAAGAACATAAACGTGTGAGACCGACAATGTTATTATAATATTAAAGAATATAAGCCTGCAGTTAAATGGAAAGCGTTGCTCATGAGTTTAATTGCTTTATTTTAATGTTCTATGAAAGCTTTGCAAAATTTGTTTAATGCTTTCTATTTAGATAATGGTAATTTATGGCTGAAAATGAAGCTCTTAATAAATTTTCTATTGCAATTCTTGTTTTACATTTAATTTTTACAGGCTACTCTTATTTTCTGTTTATTTTGAACGTTTTTGATTTTTAGCGCTAATAACTGTGAACACGAATCAGATTCGATTTATGAGAAACGTAGAATTATCGATCACGGATGACTTACTTCATCAATACAATATTTAGGTAAATAGAAAATAGCGTGTAGTATCTTACAAGAATCATTTTTTGAAGCAAACATGTATAGATAGAAAATTTATGGAAATGTTCACTTTCTAAATTCGTGGAGAAATTTGGCACACAATCATTTCGAATGTTTTCCCCATTTATTTCCTTGAGAAAACAATCAATTATGCACCACTTCTTAGCTGAAATGTACTTCAAAAAGTTTCAAATTAAATTCTATAACTTTAATAATTGTTTTCAATGTTGATAGCAGTTTCTCATAGATCTCAAAAAACTAAATTTTGAAGGGAAAAAAGTTTTCAGTTGTTTGTATTAATGTATAAAACAATTATTCACCGTATTAAGCACTACTTGCAATACATGTCACTCCTGTTAATTACATCCTTGAGGCCCTTTAGCATTTCAAATCCTCATAATTAACTCTCAGGAGAATGGAACATTGATGTCATGGAAACGAGCTTTAGTGTGGAAACTGTCACGTCATTATGTGGCAGTTACATTAAGAGCGGAAATGTATCGTCAATTATTACACATACAGTAGTTATTATATAAATATATGTCTGAATTATTTCCTCAGTTCAGTTATATGCTGATTCTACTACTGTTTTATAATCGCCATATCTTAAAAATTTAAAATACTAGATGAAGTTATGAAAATGATGAATAAATATCACAAAAACTAATCTTTCGTGACTTCTAAAAGAAGTACAAAATACAGTAAAATGTATTTCAATTTTAGAGTTTTTGACTCACTTTTAATAAAGTTAGCTATTTTTTTTAATTATTACACTGAAACAAGTACTCGTATTAAGCAAAACTAAATAATATTTTTATATAAACTAAATAAATAATAAACTTAGGACTAATTGCAATAACATAGGTATAATATAATTTTTTAGCTAAATATAAAGAAATAATTGCCACAAAGGTTTAATGTATAATTCACCATATTAAACTTTTACTTTTATTACCATATTTACTAAATTTATTACGGTATATAAAAATTTAGCATATCATTGTAAGATTCAAGATAAAGGGAAAAGTTGCTACTCTTTTTTTTAATTAACAGTTTTTCTCTTATATTCATTAAATAAAATCAAAAACAAAATTGTAAGATAAATTGATTATAAATTTGCTAGGAATGCATGAAATATGATTGGATTTTTTGTATGAAATATGTTTCTTGAAAGCAAGCTTGATAAATGTTACAATAACAGCAACACAGCCTTTTAACATTCAAAGGAAAAAATCCAATTATTTCAAGTTGGATCAATGGTAATACTTTTGAAAAATTGACAGACATATATTTATTTAAATAAAGGTACTTCCTTCGCAATATAATCTTTAAATTTATCTATTATCTCAAACTCATAATATCAATTTTTAATGAATCCTCTTATAGCTACTAACAAGTTTTGCAATGCAAAAGAATAGTGAGAGCAAAAATTCTTCATTTTTATGGTGTTTTCATAAATAAAAGAGTTTTGGGAATTTTTTTTTTAAAAAAAATTAAGATGAATATAAATTCCTAAACCAAGAACTTCTCAGTAAATTGAAAAAAATAATTATGAAAAAGGTAAAATATTAATGAACCATACGTGTTTCCAATATATTTTATAAGGCAGTTTAACTTAATAATTTTTTTTTATATTTTTTGATTCAAAAAGACATAAAAATGAGTTTCACAGCGATATAAGAATCGGAACACACTTTTAAACTAAATTATTTTCACTCAATTCAAGCTTAAAAGAAAATCAGTTAATTTTGCTATATAATTAAGCCCCTATAAAATGTTTTAAGGTTTAATTATCAGAAAAAGTGAACCAAAATATTTCTTCTTGTGAAAATTTATCTGTATTATCCCAAGCAAATTTAAATTCCTGAATTTAATTTTGTTATGTCTTATTAAAACGATTTAATCTAATGCCTATTTCATGATCAATAAACGATTTATATATATGTGTCCTACATATACCATTAAATTTAACTTCAGGTCTTGGCCGTGCTACCGAAAAGAAGTCGATCTTTTAAATCATTTTAAATAATGTTTCGTTAAATTAATATAAATATAAATGATTCATAAACTCTGAAACTAAATCAAAACGTCTCAAAAGGTATTTTGCCCCTTAATATCAAAATTTCTAAATATTTTCTCAGATCCAGATCCATTTATACTGATTTATTCTTGATTGTGGTATAATAAGGGATCCGACTCTGAGCTCGTAATTTGGAAATTAAGATTATCTTTAAGTACGCAGGGCTGAAGTTAGTAATTGACCGTTAGGCCACCTTCCGCGAATTTGGCAAAAGTCGCTCGCAATCATTTAAATAGTCGCCCGCTTATCCGAGCAGCTTCTGCAGCGACAACTAGATAAAGAAGCAAAGATTACGAGAAGAGGTCACAGCATCAAACGCTTACCACCAAATTCAACAATTCTATGTTGAGAAAAAGAATGAGTTATTAGAAACTTAGGAAGTCGTATCAAAAGATGTTAACAGTTGACTTAAGAGCTTAAGCTTTCAACTGAGGAATGAGAACGAACCTAAAATCATAATCTACGAATCGCCTCTTTCACTTCTTTATAATCAGAATGCCTAACTCCGATAAAATTAATAGTTCGTCCAAAACTAAAACTCATTTTTGTGCACAGTTGTTACCTTCCCTGATAGCTACCCCTTTCTCAGAAAACCATTGTTGCACTTTACGAACACATTATCTTTAAATTAGGAAATGTTAATGCAAAATTTTATATTTACTAATTTGAGAGAGGGTAGAATTTCATAATTATAACAGATATTTCTTACAATTGTGAAAAACTGTGCATAATGTTAATTTGAGAATTGAAGATAATGGATATATATTTAACTTAAAACTAATCCCAAACCGACATGTGATAAAACAGAGATTCAAAAGAATTTTTACTCGAAGGAATTTATCCACATAAATCATTACGAAATTCAACAAGAAGTGAAAAAAGAGAAGTATAATCTATTTTTAAACAATAAACGCAACATATTAAGAGGAGATTTTATTGGAAAATATATATTCCATTTACCATTTTCAACTTTAGGTGTGATTTTCTAATTAAAAAAAAATATAGGAAAAATTAACATTAAATAAACAAAACCGTTTCAGTAATAAGTAATAAACTGAATAAACAATAAATAGATGGATTAAATAGTTATAATTATAATAAGATTCTCTGAATAAAAAAAAGACATACATATCGATAATTCTAAATAAATCATTATTTTCAAATCATACCTCTTGACGACACACGTGCCATAATCATCACTCAAAGATCATCACTCTTTAATCTTTGTAGAAGACCTTAATGCAGTCTAATAATTTCCTTTGGGTCATAGTTAAAACAAAAACAAAACAGATGCCCAAATATATATTGAGGTTTATTCAGGAAAATTTTGTGTTTCAGATGAATTTGCATAATAAGATTATCTTTGCATACTAATGTTTTGAGAATCCATTACAACAAATCTAATTAATCCAACAATCACACAAACTCTGTTCTTTATTAACTACGTACCTTTGAGATATAAATATTTTTTCTACTTAAATATAAGTCTTCTAAAAAACTCTACAGTGAGCTTACTAATTTAATAGACATTCTTAATTAATGAATGCAAAATCGTATTCAACATTATCTTTGCAATCGATATGCAAACGTAAATGTAAGGCACCTGTTCGTTATTGCTAACGTAGCATAAAATCAGAAAGAAAATAATGACTTTCCTTTTTGTGTCTCCAAAAGAGTCTAGAATTCTTAATTACTTTCCTTAATCATTATTTTTTTTGAGCGATAGCGTTCTGAATTGAACTTGAGAAAAAATAACAGTAGGGTTAGATGCAATTGATCTTTCAGATCGATAAAGAAAACATTATGTGAATGTAACTGATGTTTTCATTTTCATTAAATGTTATATCAGCAGTTTTTTTTTTTTTTTTTTTTGGCTCTCTGATAATTGTCAGAATCATTTCGTACAATATTTAAGGTACCCCAGGGTAGCATTAAGTGCATGAAGTTCGGCAAAGTAATGAGAAAAAATAGGATTTCAAAGTCTACCTGTTCAGTGCAGTGTACTTTTTCTCTTTACAAAATTTTTCTTAAAAAAATCATTTGTTTTTGCTATGTAAACGTAAAGTTCTGAAAAAATATATGTTAGTGACACAAGTATATATACTGAAGTACTCAAAGTGAATAATCTAATTTCAAAATTCTTTATGTTCTAAAAATAACAACACAGAAGGATAAGTATTGCATAAAAACAAAGTAAAAATATGAAAACTGTATATTGTTAACAATAGATGACGCTCCTGTGTTTTTCGTGAAGCTATTTCTCGAAATGTATTATAAAAGCTTTTCAGTTGCTGAAGTGGCAATGAATTCCGGGGAGCAGAAAGCTTTTTGTATGCAGCCAATGAAAATCTGTAATTACCGTTTAGCGCGAATTTTGTAAAAAGTAGAGGGTACCAGGCATATTTCTGTGGAAAAAGGTTGAAGAGATACATTCACGAAATGCAACGAAATTGACTGTCAGGTCCTGGTTAGAACAGGGCATTTCTTCCGCCTACTGCGCTTAGGCAAAAATTGTATCACAAGCCATGTATTTCTTCCACTGAGACCCAGTAACAGCGAACGTTTGTCTCTAGGCTCTGCAAACTATTCTAAGTCTCTACAACGTGTTTCATAGGAGTTAACTCGTACATACCGTGTAGCTAAAGAAAATAACAGCGCACAGTTGTAAAACCGAAACTTGTCACTCAGTATCATTTATTTATGAAAATATAGCATTTGGAAATCGTATGATACATTTTGAATGATTCTGTTCATCTAAACGAAATGAAGTGAAAACACTCCCTCTAATTATTTCATAACGACTGGCACAAACACGCGTGTACCGCAGGGTTTGGCTGTCTTTTTTTTTCCCAGCCGGAGGTTTTAACCCAATAAACCTAAATCCAAGAAATCAGGGGAAGATGAACACATTATGTAATAATGTTCCATAATATGTATATATATATATATATATATATATATATATATATATATATATGTATTGATTTAACTTTAATTCTTATTGATAATAATTTTTTCCTATTCTCTCATTTAAAAGTAAAGTGTTCATTCGTATTTCCTGATACCATTCCTTTTTAACTTTAATTTATGCAATCATGTGCTCTTAAAATCTGCAAAGTCAGCTTTTCCCACACTCCAGACTTGTAGAGATGAGACCTACCAGACTTTAAGTCTGCATTTAGATTCCCTCGAAATCCCTACATTCCCTCCACATATTTAATGACATATACAGTGAAATTTCCCTACCATATAACCAAAAACACAGCAAAAGCCCTATCTTTCTCACTCTTAATTTTACACTCATGCTCTCATAATCTGTATCCAACGGCCGAGTTGTGTAATTCCCGCCGTGTGGAAATGGTCCCTCTCTCCACTACAATAAAGTAATTATTTAAAAATGAAATTGGCTTCGACAGTTTTATAAACATAATTAAATAGTACTATTTAAAAGAAAGTCTTTACGTATACATATTATTACGTATATATATTATTTTCATAGAGAGGTAATGTACTTAATATTTTTTATTTATATTAATAATATTTCACCACTCACTCTGTAGTTCGACACTTCACCTGCCTACTGTTTACACAAGCTAATAAATTACAAAAATATTTTTGTATGTACTTCATGAACGGAATATGTAGGCTATCAATGCAAAATGCAGTGTGAGTTATTTCTTAAGAATGACATTTTATTTTCACGTACTGTATGAAGTTTATTCAATAACATATAGCTTTAACTGTATATATACATTAACGATTTATCCAATTATTCAGCGATGAGTCCTTGGTCCTTTTGTCTGATATCTGTGGATTATGGATATATATATATGTGTGTGTGTTTGTGTATGTGTTTGTATATGCATACATTAATATTATATATATATATGTGTGTGTGTGTGTGTATGTGTTATATACTTCCTTTTTTATGTGAATCAACTATTAGAGAAATTTATGGGCGGAGGTTCACATCATATTTAGTAATTATCGAATTTTTTTGTTGTGAATACATACATTAATCACCTCACTAACTTATACATATGCGCATCTCAAAACTACCAGAAAACCTGCTCCGCACGCTGGGTCAATCCAAAATAATTTCTCACATACGTTTAATTCTAAATTAGATACTGCACTGTAAACCAAAACATCCAAAGCTCTAGCAAAAGGGGAAAAAAAGAAAAGAAGAGAAAGAAAGAAAAGAAAAGAAACTATCCATCAGCTATTTACAAATGCCACATGCTTATTTAAAAAGTTTTCAGTAAACCTGTGAATGGAGAATATGCTTTTACAGATGTTTATGTAATAAAAATTATCTGCACGCTTTCTGTGTCTCATTTTGAGTAGCAGGTTAAATATACAAGTATCTCAAACCTTACAGACATATAATGCCCTTTTTGCACACAAAATAATAGTTTTTTTAAACCTTTTATTACTCTGACATTCATTCCCGTGACGATCGGGAATGAAAGAGAAGTTGAATTGTCCCTCGGTGTACCAATTAAGAACTGTGTGCATTCCATACTGACACCAAAAGGGATAGAGATTTAAAGCAGTATTATTTTCTGTCATCTAAAAACCTTCGTTATTCAAACAAAACAAAAAAGACTGCTTTTCATGTATTTAAAGCTTTTTTAACTCTTTCAGGGATGGTGGTATATTTTTATACCACATATTTAGCACCCTAAAAATCTCTGTAAAATACCTTCCTCCACACACATTTATCTTCATATGGTAGGTTATAGTGTTATTTACTTAAAATAGATGGCACTACCATGCATAATTATTATACAAATTATTGCTTTGAATCTAGTGAAAGCTCCTAAGAAGTGGTTGTTTTATCCCTTACAGAATTGTTTCTGAAATGAATTGAAAATTTTAATCTCATCAGCTAACCAAGCGACATATTTGAAACCTTATGTAAATATTGCTAATTACTCAAAACAAAATATATAAAGTATTCGTTTCATACTTCAAACTAAGTGGTATAAAACTTATACCACCACCCACACAGAGGGTTGGAGAGCAACAGATAGCAGCACTATAATTTTCGAATCAGACCGCTATGTAGCGGTTAATTTTTTACAATGAAAGATAGAGGCCATAAATGTGTTAAGTGCCAATGAGGCAAAAATCAGACATTCTCTGAAGAAAAGAGATTTAAAATAGGAAAAATTTCTTGCAAACTTTCGTAAGTAACAGATTTAGCAACCTAATGTGGGACTTTTTTATAACTATCATTAAATTACTCAGTTAAGTAAAAGAATTAAAAGTAAAAGATGATATATTGAGAAATGCACAATAGTAAACTTTTCCGAAATTAAAATTAAAGGAAACAATAAATTATTAAATTGAATAAAGCTTAATCTAATTAAACGTAATGCAAACGGTAAATTATTAAATTGAATAATATATTAGCTACATGTAATTAAAATTAAGGCAAATGATAAATTATTGAGTTGAATAGATATCAGCTTTCTGCAATTAAAATTAAAGCGAGCGAAAAAATATTAAATTGAATATATGTAAGATAAACGTAATTAAAAATGCAGCAAACGGTAAAAAATATTGAAAAGTGATCCGGTACGCCCAAACGCTTCATCTAAAACAATGGCTCCTTAGGTGGCGAATAAAAAATTATCAATGATGTGGTGCCCACGAGAAGACAACAAATAAAAGCGCAGGGCAAAAAAGGATTTCACAAAACCAAAACTATTGCAAAAAAAAATCTAACAAAGCGAAGAAGGAGGGAGAGTCTTCAAAGGGGTCTAAGATAGAACTTGCTGGAGACAGCAGATTATGGTATTTTTGTTGATAGATATGAGATTTGAAAATGATAGTTGATTAGTGTTAGCATGAGATAAAAATAGACAATAAGCTGCGGACAAATGAGGGACGACAATAGGGGCTCATTGCTTCCAGCTGTAGACTTTATCAAAGAATCTGAGAAAACTTAGATGTAAATCATTGAAGAAACGAAAAACAAAAGATACAATATTGCAAAGAGTTATTCGCTTTGAAAGAAGAACAGAGCCCTCAACGTTAGGGCACCAGATGTGAATCTTGATAGAAAGGACGATTCCTTCTAAACTGAAAAGATCTAGTAATACCGCTAAAGGGGTGAATAAAAGGAAAGAAAAATAACTGAGAAAAAATCCCATAAATAATTCAGAATAAAGAGGTTTGACTTTTTTTTTTTTGACACATCTGTCCATCGCAAATGTGAGAGGGTTTGTTTCGAATGCGAACAATTACCGTGGATGGCTGGTTTTTAAATTCTTTCGAATATATTCTTACTTTTAATTTCATTTAAAGTAATCTTATCATCTAGTTTTGATTAATATTTTAAATATATATATTTCTAAAAAATATTTTTAAAAGAATCCCTACACGGGTACTCTTGATTGTTTTGCTTAAAGAGCTTTCTTTTAATGGACCGATGTTACCTTCAGAAACAAGTGAGGAAGAAAACACACACACACAATCAAAATAAATAAAAAAGTTATACTTCAATAAACACATTTTCGCACAAATTATCACTCTAGAAATAAAAATACAACATCATAAATTTCTCCCTTTCTCAAATGTGTTTTGTGACTCTAATATTTTCCAAATTAACGAAAATAACATACTTTTCATGAAATCATTTATTATTTCTTGGAAGGAATACGAAATAAAGAGTGTACAAATAAGACGTCCGAGAGGGTTGTGGTATTACACATATACCGGTTCTTAAATATCAGGAAATAAATAAAAATTAATTTTACCGTTTGATATTGAGTCATTTTATCATTATTAATTCATATTAGATGAATTTTAAATAAAATTTAATGCTTTTAATATATCACCTCTCAAAGTTTTAAAAAATATGGTTTCAATTATTTTTTTCTTAAAAAAAACTTTTTTATTAGTGTAAATTAGGTAGCACATATTTCAGTTTAAGACCTTGAGTGCTAATTGTTTCTTGTGATTTCAATAACAATAAGTTACAGATTTATATATATATTACGCAAAATTATTTTACAATTTAAATTATACTCTTGTTTTTGTTAAATCTACGAGTATAATTCCAGCTTTCTTAAAGAAATTTCAGATTGTTGACAGTAAAAATATTTTGACTTAATCTTTTATTTAAATAAATACTATACTACCTACGGTCAGGTGTCAACACAATTATTCATTGCACAGGTCTTCAAAACAAATTGCATATGATTCTTTTTTTACTATATGTTTGATATATTTGAACTTACTAAAATAGGAAAAAATTGCATCATATTAAGTATTTTTTTAAAATTCTTTTTCAGTTTCATTTTTTTTTTTTTTGAAATTTTTGTTAATTTGAAATTTATTTTCCTATTTTTGATTTTTAAAATCTGCATATATACACTACTTCTCACATTCATTTTATTAATTTTAATTAGACTGGAGAATAAATGAAAAAAAAAAAAAATATCAGTAGAGTTGTTGAATGAAGAGGAAGGTCAGGAGTGGGGAGGGTAAAGTTGGTTTGGCGCATTAGGATGAAGGTCAGATGATCATGTCCAATCAGGTTTGATAAGCTTATAGTAAATGGTAAGGAATATTACTGGGTGTGTTTGGCATGCTTTAGCTTGTTCTCTAGGGTACTAGGAAGAAGAATAAATAAACATTTTGTCAGATTAGATCATGTTTCAACAACCTGAATAACTTCAGTATCTCGCTTGCTTAATAAGCCATACTCAGTTTACATCAAGCATTTAAACGTTACTGTGCTCGTATTTTTAATCCTGGATTATGACTCCAAGAGGTTGTGTTATTTCTCTGAATAACTTTTGTGGAGAATACACAATCAAATATCAACAAAGAAACTTAAGTACTTTTTTGAAGAAAATTTATTTTGCTTATTTCAAATTAAAACTTGGGGATTAAAACAAAGCATGGGCTCCTCATGAGGTGCGCAGAAAATGTGAAAAAATCTTCGTTTGTGGCTTTAGGGCAAGAAAACCTCGTATCGCGTAACATTCCTAAAATATAGCTCGAACAGAAAAAAACTCATTACTGAATGCTATTTCTATTCAATAGATGCAGATGGATTAAATACAAAACAGAAGAAAATATCTTACCCAAACCTTGAATCAGCTATTCATCCAGTGTCTACCATAGCTGTCAAATACCAATTTCACATCCACTTTTCAGTTTAGATGATATTCTGAGTGAGTCAAAGAATATAGATCTTACTTCACCAGGAAGAATCTAGTTCGTTTTTTTTTTTCTTTTGACAAGTGAACTCAATTTTTTTTTCTCAGGGTGAGTTCAATGATCTAAATAGAGATTCAGACCTTTTAAGACATGCAGCCGAATTTCTACGGTCGAGGCTAAGAAACAAAAACCTACTTTTGGCTTAGGAACTTATTTTAATGGTACAGGCATCGAGAGAAAGAATGAACTCAGTTTATCTCCGAAGAGGGAAATCTAGTTTCTTGCAGAGTTGCTCAAGTCCTCGTAAAATTATTTGAAATAGAATATGAATCTTTTGAGTAGCGTCGACAAAACTGGCCTCAAGATAGTTTTGTTGCATATTGAAAATGCATTTGCATCTTTTTTCTATAGGACACTTGGAGCATATGGAAGAAAACTATAATGATTTGACTATGATTCTTGAGCAAATCAAATATCAAGAACACCTATGGATGGCTTATGGAGACTGTAAAATACTAACCACGTTGTTGGGCCAGCAGGTAGGTTATAGAAAATGCCCCTTCTTTCTATGCTTTTGGTGCTGTAAAACCAGAGAACTACTTTCGATAAGAAAAAAAAAACTGATTTATCGCATCAAGACATCTTAAGACTACTTTTTCATATTAAGTTAATGTATATGAAGCAGGTTGTTAAATCACTGCCAAAATATTGGGAACGTTTCAGTTATCTGTGCTCCAAGATCCCCCACAACTATCAGAAGTTAAGTTGAAAGAGGCAGTTTTTACTGGTCCCATCACACGAACATTTTTATTTGATCCCCTCACTTTGGAAACCATGAGAAAAAAGAAGCAATGGTCTCTTTCAAGAGTTAGTGCACAAGTTTTTGAGGAATACTAAATACCCTGATTACGAAATCATTGTTCCCATATTAAGTATATTCCTGAATGTCTTGAAGCCTACAATGAAAATCAGGGTGAAAGACATTTCACCAGAATGCATGCGATATGGAGTGATGCATCCAATGCAGATGTGACATCAAAATGCTTGTTGACTAACTACAAAATAAGGCTGGAAAGCGAAAATTAGTTCGTAGAAGCGTCAAAGAGGACAAGAAAACGTTTTGCCACAAAAAGGAGTGAACGTAAACTTGTGAGTATATATTACACAGAAAATTATCTTTTATTAATTATAAGGATTAATACGTTTAGTTCACTGTAATAAAATGGTGATTTTTTTTTTAAAATTACTGTACGTTTTTTACAAACCTCTCTTATTTTGAAAATCACGGAAAGTTATGGAGGGAAATGGAAATCGAATTTTGATTCAGTGAACTTTAAAACATGTAATTCAGCAAAAATATCCTATGCAGTAGTTTTGTTTGCGAGCTTGTGTTACGACAATGAAGTAAAGATATTGAGTTACATCAAAGACGTTTGAGATTTGCGCTTTGCTTGAAAGTTTAACAGCAGTGTGAAACAATTCCTTTTTAAGAATTTTCCATTTCAGAAGTTATTTCTTTACAACGTGAAAATTTCGAATTAATTCATGAGCTTGATGAAAATTTTATGAGGCACTTAGAAATCTTCAATATGTAAGAGAATTGAAATTTGTTTGGTGAAATATTAATGAAGTAAAAATACATTTTGAATTATAAATGTTCTTATTGTGGTACACAAATGTATTTATACTGATTGCCATTTCCCTTATCGTTAAACATTTTCGAAGAGTTTCAAAATTAACGCCTAATTCTCATCCTGCAAATAATACTTTATTAGTGAATATACATAAATAAATATAAAACGGTTAGA
>BMAW01120053.1:0-13228 GCA_019974015.1 Nephila pilipes
AAAAAAAAAAAAAAAAAAAAAAAAAAAAAAAAAACATAAAGCCAATTTATTTTCTAGATTAAATTGTACGAAGATTTTGAATAAGCGCAAAAACACAAACTTCTACTTCAATTTTTCGTAAGTCTGTTTCCCAACAATAGTTTGTTTTCTTAACATCAGTCTACAAAAATTAAATTCTTCTCGTTTTATAAATAAGACAATATATTTATTTTCACAAAGTTAAAGATATATTTTCACTTGTTCTTACTATTCCTTTTAACACAAAATTCTCAGATCGGTAAAACAATTCAACATTCTTATAATAAAAAAGGAATCTCAAAAAAAAAAAAAAAAAAAAAAAAAAAATTAAAACAAAAGCTCATTATATTTTCATGCTCAGTTGCATGCAAACACGAGCATGCGTAGAGTTAAATCTCAAACTGAATATGTTCATAATTATTGCATTTACTATTTATTGTTGTTAACAATTAATAACAGGTCCATGCTATAAATTCTCGCAAATTATTTACTTTATATCGATTATAAGCTATTAAACGCACTGACAATAATACACATAATTACAATTTAACACAAAATAAGCACATATAAATAAATAATGCGTTATTTTTAATTGTTTTTGAATAATATTAACATTCTGTTAAAAATACCCCTTTTAAATGGTATCTACATGTATATAATCTTAACCAAACATATTTAAATGACGTATGAGTATATTGTTATGAAAATTATACTTCAGATAAACTTGAATAACAACTAAAAATTAGAGCAGCAGATTCAACAACTAAATGCAACTTCGCCTTACAATGTTTTATGATACAATCTTCGATTAACGGAAGGTAAACTCTTCATGGATCCATCACACTAACGCAGGAGCACGGACTGAAGCTAAACCCTTAATTAAACATAAGAAAGAAGTGTCTAAAGATCTCAAACAGTGAAAATTAAACCATCATCGCTGAAGTATGGGGACACTCCCTCGGTCATAGGAAAAATTTTCTCCAATACACAGACGATTGAACCACATCAGAAAAGGGGACGAGCGTTATTACGGATCGTTTGGTCGCGCTAATTACAACTCCACTCCACTCACACGACATTATCCGATTAGTATTCTACCCCCCATTTGTCTCCCCCGCATTCATTTCATTCCCCCTTCTCCTCATCGGCTAAGTTAAAAGTTTTTGGCTCGCTCGACGAAAATTTCTGCAATTTGGCGTGACTTTAATTTTTCGGAACGAGGTGTCATTTTGCTTGAGATTTAATCAAGAAACGCTCCAAAGAGAAAATTAAGTACTAAGAGATTTTTCTGCAGCACTCATTTCGAAAGAAGGTTAAGTCAATACTTATTTTTCCCCTTCGTAAAGAGGTGTAGTATTAATCATTGACTTTGATATAAAGATATTATTGAGCAATTAATAATTCTGCTTAAACTAATGTAATAAACACCTGAACATATTTTCCTGAAATACAAGTTCGCTGGGCGCTTGTGGAATGTTTACAAGTTACTATGTGTATTAAGAAACTTGCGCGTCTCAGAGTTAATGTTAAAATCTGTATTAAATAACTTTTAAAGGGTCAGATGAGATGTGTGGGTTATTACATTATTTCTGGTAAATGTTGGGAATTTATTTTGAAATAAACTTTAAAGAAATATTTGAATATCACATTTTAAACTGGGGACGTTTCTCGGGATTTTTTTTCTCATACTTTCAATAACACATATTATAAACTTTGAATACAATAATTTCTAATAAATAGTGAAGCTTTTAAGTTCTGATATATTATTAAAAATACACTCATTTAAAATAACAAGAAATTCTATCTGTAGAAATGAATTGGTAATTTTTTTCAAAAATTTAATTTCTCGTGGATATGTGTGTGTGAAATTGTAAAGTAATATATTCATAATTTTATTCATGAAATATATAAGACATTTTCGATTAGTGATTATATCTTTCCTTCTCTTTTTTTCATTTCAAGGATTCGTTTTCTTTTTTAACCCCTTAAGCGATATTAATATTGAACATAAATAAAATATATTGATTCAAATTCGAGTAACTATTTAAGTAATTTAACTTAAACTTTCTAATTCCTCATGGAAAAAATTGTCAAAACAATTTTTAATGCAAGTATTAATTATACCATATTTGTCTCTAATAAAATTTTAATTATACTCTATAGTTACGCGGTGTTCCCAGTAATTAAAATGATCAGAATACAATTTTTTTTGAAAAATATCTTAAGGTCATAAAATGTCGTGAATTTTCCTGCATAAAAATAGATAAATGAAAAAAAAAATCTTTTTACTAATATATGGAGAGATTACTATTATTATAAAATGATAAAATAAATAAGTTATGCTGAAATTATGAACCATTTTATTCAAAAACTCTTTTTATATTAAATAAATTTTTCGAATTCATTCCAAATGAGTTCCACAATAAAGGTAAGTCTTGTTAAATGTATTGTTGTAAATGGATGTATTTACCAATAATGGATTGTAACATTCGGTATACTTTAATGTTCTAATAAGATAAACAAATAAAATGTTGCTGACATTTCCAGTGGAACAATTACAATCCTATGAAAACTTAAAAATCAATGACTTAAGCCGGTGTCGTTCTCATTCAAAAACATCAAAGCAACCCAGACGTGATGGTGGTGTTAAAAATGACTATGCTTAAATGATCCCGAATTCTAGACAAAGAAGAAAAAAAAGACAACAGTAAAAAGTAGAATTAAGAGTTCTTTTCTCACAGATGGTTAAAACTGAACGTTTTATCAAATGCAAAAATGTGAGATTCTGTCAGGCGCCATTAAATTTCAGAATATGAAGATGCAGATTATTTATTTTGCTTATTAGAAAGCTGAAACACGAAAGAGGGGGGTGAATTATTTCTTAAGTAAATTAACGTGATGCATATTTTGAGCAGATGGAATAGAAAAATTGAAAGAAGGCTAATTAGATACTTGCTTCGGATAGCAGATCGCGGACTGTAAGAATTTTGAAAGAGATCGATTTGAAATTATCTGATGCTTTAGTGCTTAATTAATCTTTTTCAAAATGTGTATTAAAATGAAAAGAGGCACACATTTATGACTGTCATTCAGCCTGTCATTTAATTAAAAATTTATTTCGTTTTAGTTTTATCTTCGGAATGACTATATTTATTTGAAATAAAAAAAAATATATGAAAGTTAAGAGAGTCAGTATTTTTAAACTGAAATTAAATAAAAAGAAATTCATTCAAAGTCAGTAAAACATTAAAAATACACATTTTTTGTTTATAATACTTAAATAAAAAAAACCCTGTTAACTATTAAAATGGAAAACTATGAACTACAAGCATTTTCATATCAAAATTTCTGACCGAATGTTTTGTACTTGTATTTGTATTGACATAAATATAATTTACACTTATCTCTTTTATATGGAAGACAACACTATAATTTACATTGTAAAAAAAATCTCCTCGATATATTAACTGTATAAATTAATTTTAATCCTGTCATTATTTTATGAATAAAGAAAAAATGCTATCTTATTTATAAACTTATTAAGATAAGACTTCGAACGCATTTCTGCATTTTATTCTATAATAGATTTTTTTAAACGTTGATTGATTTTATTATATATGTAAATACATATTATTGATTTAATAACTTTAAACAACAAACAAACACACACACACACACATATATATATATATATCGTAAAATTATCTCTCCCCTATAACAAGCTGAGCTCTTTTTTCAGATGTTTAATACGGCTGAAACACTTAGATAAACTTGGAGAGTAAAAGATATCACTATTTTCTTCTTAAAGAAAAGTACCTCAGAGTTTTGATAACATCTGGAAATCTTTTGATCCTAATTATTAAAAGTGAAATTATGTACAAACAGCCTATTTTTTTTTTTTTAAAAAAAAAAGATAAAAATGTGTAAGATCATTTTAAAACTTTTATTTTATTTTTTTTATATAATATTTGATGCTAAATCGAAGAATAATATGAAATGCCTCTATTCCGGTAGTGGAACAACCAATCACGATGGTGATTATTTTCCAATCATTGAGTACATATGTACTCGTTAGTAATCCATGACAAACGACTAGTATACCTCTTAAAAGTACTCCGAAAACTGCCTACTAACTGCTGTCAGCCGATTCGCGACTACTGTTTCTGTCATCAAGAAATGATAAAACGTTTCTCGGTTCGTATATGGTTCGCTTCAAGTTCAAGAACAGATAGAAGTCTGTCATCGAGATCGTAAAAAAAATGTCGTTCTTTGTTTGAAGGGTGAACAGACGATTTTTTTTTAACTCGCCGTCCACCCCCTCGAAATGATTCGCGTGACTCAGTTCAGTCAGGAACAGAGACAAAATTGTCCACTCTGACATTACGCAGCGGGATGACATGCGGGCGCCTCGGTGTGAGACATCCTTTTAAGAATCATTTGATATACGTCAGTGTCTGTTGTTGACGATGAAGATGCTTTGGTATCATCGGATGTCAGGGATGTTTATCTCAAAGTGGTATGTTTGCGGTGTTTCCTGGTAGCAATTACGAAGGATCTCTCACAATGATCATTTTAAAGCATAGGGAAATTTATAGAACTTCTTTCTTCTTAGAGCAATTGTATTTATCAGATAATGGTGATTTAGTAATCTTAAGAAATAACTCTTTTTTTCATATATTAATGGTGCTCGAAGGTATCTCTCTTATTTCTTTAAACACAGTTCTACTGTGCTCAAAACTTTTACAATATTTAAATAACATTAGCTTCTAGCTGTTAAAAAATATAATAAATTCGTAAATGATTGCGCTCTAATATAAAAAATGAAGTGCTGTTGAGCTTTCTTAAAACACGCAATCTATAATCAATGAATAGATATTTTCTAGTAATTTTAAAATTACAAAAAATTAATGTATCAAAGCGTTTACTTCTCTTACCGATAATTAACTTAGGTAAGATATTTTACATAAAAGTAAAAATTTCATTAGTATTCCTACATCTAGGAAGAATTATTTTTATGTGAAATGCCTGTCGAAGACATTAATACACTACGATGATTTTATTTACATAAAATGTCAAGAAAGACTTTTTTATGTACTGTTTAAGCGAAATGAGTTTTTCATTGCAGTTATTAAGAATTATATATACATGACTTTTATAAGAATAAGATAATGATCATATAATAAACAGCATCTAACAAGAAGTAATTTATTGAATTAAGAAGAATCTAATTATATATATATATATATATATATATATATATATTAATTAGACATAATTTTAGATTCTTAGAAATCATGCACTTTGTAATTACAAATTACAATCTCTAAAAACAAATATAAATTTTTTTTTCTCATTAAAATTAAATAATTACAACTACTAAAGAATTAATTGAAAAAAAATCAGTAAATTATCAAAAGAATCAAATCAATCAAGTTAAAAATATAATTCTAAATTAAAGCATTAACAATATTATAATGAAAAAAAGAAGTCAAAAGTTTACCACAAAAAACAATACATAATAATTATTATTCAGATCATATATGAACCTCTAATTAAAAATTACAACCTAGTTAAATACAAAGCTACCCAGAGAACATAACAAATCTTAAAAGAAAAGAAAAGTTTTGATGAAAAACAAAAATGGAAATAAAGTAATTTTAATGCTGCTCCATATTTTAGAATGGTAAAAGTACACTTAAATTAGTTTCCACGATCCAGCCATCGAACTTCAATAATTACATTATCATTATGGTGTGAGCCAAGAAGAATAAAAATCCCAGAAACGAACATATATTCAAATTAAAAAAAAAAAAAAAACCATTAAATCCCAAAAGAAAAAAAAAAGAAACAAATACATTAAATAAACGTAAACTTTATATGTATAACTTTATATATACTGGCTTTCAAATGAAGTAATTTAATCACAATCAACCCTCTGTCTTCTCCATACAGCGGGTTATTTCAATCTACGGATTCCTTAAGCAAAATAAATCTACATTAATAGCTATAATTTACAACATTGCATTCATAAGGATCAGTTAATATACAGAATAAATTTTATCCAAATAACTCGTTTTTTTCTTAATAAATTAAGACTTAGTGATATCCCCGCGTATGGATAATTACTAGTAAACGATGTTCATAACAAACTTTTATATGCATACATTAGGTTGGGTGAAATAATTAACACAGAAAAAAAAAATCACAGCGATCATAACGGTAAAGAATACAAATAACATAAGTATAAAAAAAACATTTCGATAATTCTAAGGTACCTATCTATCAAATTTTCTCCTGATGAAGTTAATTTCCCTTTGGCTATAGATGTACAGCTTGATTATACATTTGAGACTTGGTGTCCAAAAATATATGAGTTGTTGCAGAGCTTTGCGATTCGATCTGAATTTCTTTGTCTTTCGCGACGCTCTGTTATGATTTATGTCTTGTCTTGGAGGACTTTGACCACACGGCCGAAAACGGAAATTTGCGCTTTCAAAACGATTTTTGTTCTTCAATTTCCCCTTTTCCGGTCGGGTATCAGTAGGGTGCAGACGACAGTATCTTCCAGGGTGTTTACTCAAATGAGGGGTCACCGCTAGAGAGTCAACAAGTATCACGACACCCAAAGGGGCATATGAACTTCGACCTTAGTTTTGAATACATGAAATCTGTCTGTTCCAAAGATCAAAAACAACATAACTTGTTTTTCGTTCCTGGATCCCTTTCATCTTCAAAGGGATTGATAAGAGACTAATAAATAGCTCAAATAGACTACGTAGTGCAAGATATCTATAGTAAATGTTGGAATGTAGGATAAAACCCTTGTGAGTGCTTGGAATGATGTTGTATAAGTGCTTTAATCATTTAGAAAAATAATCTTGGACAGTTATCAACAGGAACAGACATCATTTACTTTTTGCAATATTTCTGCAAAATATGTTCTGTTTACCTTTGGTTGACAACTAAACAATTATGATCAATCGGAAATATTAAAATAAACAAACTTTACAGACAGAAAAAAAAATGATTATAATCATTTAGATGTACAATTTCAACAATGTTTTGATTTACTTCGCTTATCATATAGGTATCACAGAAAAGTGAGCAAAGCTTAAATTTTTAAAGAAACTTCTAAATTTTTTTTTAACGAAAAAGGGGTTTTTCTTTTATAATTATTACAAATATATCAAATTTATTATTATTTTTAAAGACTTCATTAATTATACCTCAAATTTTTAACTAACAGCGCTATATAGAAAAGGCTTTTAAATATCTTCTGTGTTTTCATTTCCAAAATAAAATCAATATTTAAGAATACTTTTCAATCAATTTTTGCTAGTAAAATCATGAATTCCAAAAAATCAGTTAAATGTCTTCAAATTAAAATAACTATTAAAAATGTATATGTGAATCAATCATCACTTAAAAATGACTTTATTTCATGAAGTGTTCTTTATTAAAAAAAACGTTATAACGCTCATATTAAATACAAATGTTGCATTAAGAAAACAATATATTTTAATAAAATAAGAATGTTTTATTACAATATATAACCTGATGATGCATTGATATTCAAATGGAGATGAGAGAAAATATTTAAAAAATATGAACGCAAATTTATAGTTCTATATATAGAGAAATGTCTTTAAATAAAAATAAAAATTGATTTAAAATAAAAAATGCTAAATATTGATTTAAAATAAAAAAATGCTAAACATTGATTTAAAATAAAAAATGCTAAATATTGATTTAAAATAAAAAATGCTAAATATTGTTTTAAAAAGTTAACGCCAATATTCGAATTCTTACAATAAATTGTAATAAAATGTTTTCATTCATCTAGACAATTGTCTCATATGATTTATTTACATGAGACATATAATTTATTTAAGATATTTAAAAAAGGAAATTCAAATTACAATATCTGATTTTGTAAGTAAAAATGCTACTGAAATTTAATTATTAATGTACCACGCATTCAAAACAAATATTTATAAAATTAAAATCTAGTTGCGCAAGAGAATTTGATCAATAAATTGATTTGATACCAATGATGATTCGGAGACCTAGGGTTCAGACTTTGCAAATTAGTTCTCACCCATTTTAATTACCTATTTGCACTTTAAATTATAAAGTGTTCCATCGTTGACTTATACTCTAAATTCCATATTTTATTACACATTTCTCTATTCTTTAATCAGTCACGAAACACAGAAGTATTCCATATTTATAAATGTAAAAAGTTCTTATAAAGAAAATTTCATGATTATTTTGCACTTGCTGTCAAATGATATTTCGTTCTTTCCCTTGCTCAATTTTATAAAACACAGAAAGATTTTTCCAAGACAAAATATAAGATTTAATGGTGCAATTTACTAAGTAAAATATCAAATTAATTGCGTGACATTTATAAGAATTAACAGAGCCTACATGTATTATAAAATGTTTTAAGTAGAAATATATACTTGAGAAAATGTTGCTAACTCTTTACATGTTTGGATTTTAATGGACTTTAGACTTATTCTGTCCTAAGCCATGTTATAATTTGATTAATTAGCACTCATTTTTATTGGATATTTCACTTGCAGAGCTATTTCATAATCAGGACTGATCATGGATTACGGTTTTATTTCCTTATTTTCTTATACTGAGGTTTCAAAAGAATAGATTGCAAATAATAAAGATCATGAAGGACAGAAGGAAAACAATGTTATTGAAAAGCACCAACTAATTTAATTCACTAAATTGTTTAATATCAGTTTGAGATAAAAATAAGTTTGGATAGTATACTTTGTTAATATTCTCTACGCCATTGATTAATTAGAAATCAAAGTAGTGTGGTTTCAAATCTTTTATAAAAATAACACGCACTCTGTAATAAGTGGACCTCTTGACCTCATAACGAAATCCAAATTAAGACATTGATAAAATGATGCTACGATTAAATTTCTGGTAATTTTGCATGAAAACAACATAATTACGCAGGAAGGAAAACACTTTTCAGCATTCGTGATTACATATTATGCAATATTTGGTTGTTTTAATGCAATTTCCCTCATTTTTCCCACTCTCGATTCCTATTTTCATTTTTATTAATTTTTTTTTTCCTATCTCGACCCACAAAGTCAATGACAACACACGACAGGCAGATGAATTTTTCAAGTGCAACATCCTGGTCTATCAACGCAAAGAAAGACACTACTCATTGTAGGTTTTTGACTAAGCTTTTCTTCGTGATTTTTCTTTCTTTCGTTTTTTTTTTCGGGGATGCATCGCGTGCAATGCTTACTCGCGGTCGGATAGGATATCAAGCATACCGAAATCTTAAGGGTCCATCTAATTTTTCTCTGTCCTTAAAATGGATAAGAAGAACGAGAAAAAAAAAATGGAAATGAATTTTCGGGGTCTTCTTTAGGAAGTCTAATGACATCAACAAACAAAGGAGGTTTGTAGAAGTTATTTGACAGGCCCTTCTCGCTCTTTAGTGGAAATTTGCGCTTGGAGGCAGGCAAGGAGTTGTCTGCTATGTATCATGTAAAGAGATAGCAACTGAAGCATGCAACCTCATGAAGATAACTTTTTTTTCAGAATCTTTAAAATTCATTGGTTTGTTTTTTATACAAGATATTATTAAAGACGAGAAATTTTAAAAAGTTACTTAAATTTTCTTATTTGTAACTAAAAGATAATATGTTTTTTTTTTTTCCCATTCTTAGTATTTTCTTTAAAAAAAACATTTGTATTTAATAGAAATTGTAATATATGTATAATTATCGCACATAAGAAATATTATTCTTCATATGTCTCGTATACGAGTTACCAAAAGACAATGTATAAGTTATATATTTATTATTACAAGATATGCATGAATATTATTTAATTAAACGTGTTTTTTTTACTAGCATTTGAAAATTTTCAATTTTTATATATAACATTGATTTGAATTTAATATGCATTTAAAATATTTATCTCAAATTATTAATTTAACAACTATTGTGTTAACGCAATACAAATTTTGCTGCGTTTGTTCATTTATTTCATGTTATACAAATCATTTTAACAGACGTTTTATCAATATAGTACCTTGCTTTTTATATAGTGCAACTCCCGTTGGAAAGTAATTAAAACCATTAAAAATTATTTAATAAATTAATTTTTAAGAATTTTGTTATCCTTTACTCAATTTTTAGACCCATGTCTTATTCTACTTGACATTTTGTTCAAAAATAAGCAGTATTTTTCAGTTATCCCATGTGCTATTTGTAAATGAGCAATTTAAATGCAAATTTTAACTTGAAATTTATCTAGTAATAAGCATAAATATCATTAAAAAATGCATTTTCTGTCATCCGAAAAGTCAAGCACATTTTAATTAGTTAATATGCTATAAATTCATATACGACTCATAAATCATTTTATAAAAGAAATCAAACACAAAGCATTCATTTCGAGGAGACAAATAATAAAATTTAAAAATTATCTAAGAAAAATCTTAAGCATCAGATTTATGTTCAAATTCTGAATAAAATATAACATTAAATATTTTTTATGCAATATTGTCCTTGAAATCTCTAATATTCCAAAAGAAAACAGGAAAGTTAAAGAAACTTCAAAAATTAAATGACGCACTCAATCAACAAAAATGAAAGTATTATCATCTCAGAAACAGTTTGTATAGTGATAAGATCAGCAAAAAAAATTGATGCAAATTCGCATAACATTTCAAGGGAAAAAAAATATTAATTTCTTTCATTAAAACACATTTAAATAAATATGAACATCAACGAGCAAAAGTTAATAATTATAAACATAAAACCAAATCATATATTTCCTTTAAAAAGTTCAAAAAAGCATAAATATATTTATACTACACCACGTTTTCTCTTTTTTTTTTTTTTTTTTTTTTTTGACGATACGCGATTTCCATATTTTATCATACAAAAACATTTTTTCAATAAACATATAATTCAGAGGAATATCTTTCTAACACCCACAGAGCAAGCATTTCTATTTTCAGATTTCAAACAAAATTGTCTCAATCACGAACCTGCCTACATCCAACAGTTGGCAGCATCTATTAGCACCAGAGGATCATGATTAGATTAAGTTCAATGATTGAGGCCGCCGGCATGGGTGGCGGCCATAGCGCGGACTCATCATCGGCCACCTGGGGAATCCGATCTCCCCGGACCTATTCGGCAAACCCACCGCTCTGAATCAAAGCCCCTGCCGCCCGTTGCGGCCGGATCGTGTTACCAGCAATTGTTACTCCCCTTTCAATTGCAGAAGATCCCTTGTGACACTCAATGTTCATTCACTCGTTACCGACGCGTTTAGAGATCAGAGGTGTGTGGTTTTGTTTTATACCGATCCAAAGAAGGTTGAGGTATTTTTGTTTTTTCTGTGTGAAAACTAACGTGGAATTAAGAATGGTTCAATTCGTCAACTTCTTTCAACTCAAAGCTTACATGTGATATATGCACACAAAATAAAAATAATGTTATAAATAATTTACTGAACTATGCTATTATTTATTTACTGTCATTTTATTTCTTGAATATAAAATGTCTAATGACATTTAATTAATTACGTTTAAATTCGGAGAAAGACGAAAGTATAATCGATAAGCTTTGATTACAGATTTCCTGAATGATTGATTGTCTTCGATTTAAAAGCACTATAATTTATTCCAAATTCAAATAATGAAGTATTATTATGTTCGTTAATTCATATACACTTTTCGATCTGAAACCTAAATATTTTTTATAATTAGTCAAGCATGAATAATTTTTAAGAATTTCTCAGAGAGTATCCATAAATGCACTTCATATAAAAAATTATACCTAGAAAAACTTTGATTATTAATATGAATAATATTTTCAAGCCTAAAAAATCAAATTGAATTAATTTTTTGTTGTTGTTGAAAATATGTTTATCTTTATAAACGACACGCTACAGCCAGTTTTGAAACTGTTGCTTCCATTACTGATTATATCCTTATTCATGTTTGTCGATTTTTTTTGTAATAAAAAAATTATTTAAAAGTAATTTTTTTTCGAATATTTTATCAATATCAAAATTATAAGACTATTTTCGATCTTTTTTTTTTTTAAAGAATATTACGTTCGGTAACAATTCTTGCATCTTTCGTTAATTATTTGAATTTTAAATTAGCGTAATACTGTGAAAAAATTCTTGATTGCAAAGTTTATGTCATTTCTTTCACAATATTTCTAATCAGATATGTTTTTATAGTAAAATATTTATATTTTACAGAAAAAAGAATGGAAATTTATTTATAATTTGTCTCTTTTTATAGATTTTTAGTATATTTTCGAAATACGTATATATATTCCACTGCAAATCATTATAATATTATGTTATATGAGCATCTGATAGATATCGTTCAGATTCAAAGTTTTCTTTAAAGAAACTTTTTTTTTTTTTGAAAAAAAAAATGAGCTTCAGAGGAGAAAATTAATGAATTTCATTGAAAGCTTTCCAAATATTCTTTAAATATATTGATTCGGACAATAAGAAATTTTAGACTTATTTTTCCTTTTATTTTCAAAGTTTAATTAATTTCTCATTTCCAAAAACCCTTTATCTTGAAAGATTAAAAAGATAAATTGTTTGATTTTTTCTTCATATTTCTGTCTTTTTTTAAAATAATTGTTAGAGTATTTTTTGCTTTGATAAAGGCATGCTTTCGATTGAAAGAACTTTTTTTTCTTTCCATTTTAAATACATTGATTTCTACCGCATAATATTTCCATCAAAACATTATCGTAGAATGCTAACTAATAAAAAGGGGGAAATACTTTATAGAAATTAAATTAATGTTATGAACTTTTTTGAAAAAATTTGCCTAAAAAATAATGAAAACATCTTCTAAATTTGATTTAATACTTTATAGAAATTAAATTAATGTTATGAAATTTTTTGAAAAATTTGCTTAAAAAATAATGAAAACATCTTCTGAATTTGATTTATCGTGATAATTCTTAATGATTCTAGGGTTTTTTTTTTAAAAAAAACGTAAGATATTCATATAAACTATTGTGAATTATTTGCAGTATTAGTTACATTATTTAAACAGACTTATATCAATATGATCGTGAAATATGAGAAACATATCAACCATCAACTAATATCAATATAAAGAGGTTCGCAATGAAAGGAAAGAAAAGAAATGATAAAGATTTAACAC
>BMAW01120053.1:13238-27013 GCA_019974015.1 Nephila pilipes
AGTTAGAGGGACAAATTGTGTATTTATGGAATTTTTTATAAACTTCAAGACGTAATACAATAAAAATTATGTACAGTGAACAACATGACCACGTTTAACCTGAAAATTTAATACGGTTGCGCTAATATTTCAGTTCCTAGAAAATATACTATGGAACTTCATATATATATATATGAAGTTTTTATATATATAATGATTCGATTTAAATTTGTAATAATTTCACTGAAAAAATAATTTAATTTCCTGAATTTTCCCATTCTGTATCTCAAAAGTAAAGAGTTTATTCTAATTTGGGGATCCAGTTCCAAATGAACTTTTTATTTATTATATCATGTGCTCCTAAAATCTGTTGAATCAGTTTTCACATAGGTTTAAATCTGTTGGAAATAATCCCATACTAGACTGATAGATGTTATCAATATCCCTCATTATCCCTTCATTTTGTACATCGTGAGTGCCACGTATTTTGAAAATATCCGTGGAAATCCCCGTCATAAATTAATCTGCACGGTAAAAATTCATGCTCTTCTGATGTAATCGAGACTGCGGAGCTGCGTCACTTACCTTCTCTATTCAAATTATATATACACATTGCCTCTTTCTCTCAGCAAAATGAATAAATAATCTTAAACGAAAAAAAAAATCCGAGATAAAAGCCATTGTTTTTAAAAACAACGTTTTTATATGGTGGCAAAGTTTATTAAAAAATTATTGAAATATTAGTTAAAACTTAGCGCCAATTTTGGCGGTATTTTGCTGAATGTGGCTACCCTGGTCTACTTCCAATTAAAATGAAACGGAATTAGGTAAATTGGATGAAGATAAGAAGTGTGTTAATTGAATTAGAGATAGTGGTATATAAACGAAATAGAATTGAAAGGAAAAAGAAGGGAGGTAGAGGATAATGAGAAGTAGATGTTATAGCAACAGTGAATCCTCGTAATTAATAATTTTTTTGAAAGTAGTTGGTAGTGACTCCTGATTAGAATAATAGGAGTCGAATCTTCTGTAATCGGGAAGTGTTTGAATCGGAATGAGTAATTTGTTAAACTACGATTTTATTAATTGGACGTAAATTAAGATTAGCTGAGTTAAGAGGGATTTGAGAGAAAATAATGTGGCATATTCTTCGATAGATAATAAAGTGTGTTGTCTTCTTCTCAAATGTCTTCAATTGGAGTTTTGAACTTATTGACTATTTAATCAAACTTTAAAATAACTGTGGAGTTAAATAATGAAGGAAATACATTATAATAACCCTTGGTGTCTTCTACCACGTACTTAATTTGTTTTCATTGAAATGAATACGTTACGATGTTGTAATCATTGGTCTGCCTATTACGAAATAGCTGGGGGGCAGCACTTCAAAATCATTTCCTTCAATGGTAAAGAAGGGATTGGGACGAATTCAATATACCTTCCAATTGAACGGTATATTTTGTTCTGAACGGTTTTACAAATTCCTCTTTTGTAAAACTCGAATTCCTTATAACACGCCTTAAATGGTGTTTAAATGATTTAATGTCTACCTCACAAAGGTCACCAAAATTCGAAGCTCTCTGAGGAAGGAAACTCCAATCGATATTTTCTAAAGCAAAGTAACAAGCCAATTTTTCATCTAGATTTCTAAACCAAATTGTAGAATTTTTTTAATCTCTGTGTTTGCAATTGATTGTACTATCAGAAAAGAGTTTTAGTGTTTTTACCTCGTCTATTTAAACATCTTCCAATGGTTGCCATAGACTACTCAGAGGTTAAATCAACGAAAAGTTCCAGGTATACAGTACAAGTAACGAAACACACAAAAATAGCTGCAAACAAATTGTTCAGTGCACTCTTTCGCTGGTTTTTGTATTTCACTTCAAAAAGAAGTCCCCACCACAATGTTAAATATAAATGTCTGCCTTGCAGATTCTGAAGGTAAGTCAGCCATGATTTAGTCAGTGATTATTGGATTAGCTTCATACAATCAATCATAACCTGATGACTAAAAGATCTGCCTTTAATTGGCTGAAACTGTTATGTAACAAAACATAAAGATCGAGAGCCAACGGGTAGGTTTTGCTCGAGGAAATGCTTGATAATAATTTTAGCTAATTTACATTTATCCTGTAAAAAATAGCTAGATGTTTCTCCAGAAAATCAAAATGAGATTTCTAAGTCGACCATCTACACTCAAAACTTGTTTGTTATCTAGAAAGGGATTTAAAAACTTTAACATGCTTTTTTTAGAAGCACGATTTACCCTAATTCAAGTTAGTAACTTCTTGGGGAAAAAAAAAGAAAAACATAGCCTTGTGTTGTTTCTAATGTTAAGTTAATAAACTCAATCTCAATTAATCTTCACAAAAATATTCATTTTGTACATTCCTTACCAAATTGATTTCGGCATCTGCAATTTCCTTTATTGTTAGAGGACCAACCAATTTCCTAGATGGATTTCTTACGTTACGGCAAAACCTGAAAATAAAACAAAGAACGTGAAAATTTTCAACAAAATTGTAAACAAGATCAAATGATATCACAAAAAAGAGTTAGTATGCCTTAAGGTTAAAGAAACAATTTGATCAGATTTTGAGTGTTCTTTGAGATCACATAAATATATATCATTTTTAAGAGACTGTATCAGTATTTGAATCACAAAGCAAGTCATCCTATCTTGGGAAAGATGAGACAGTCCACCAAAGTTCGCTGCAAAGCTACGGTTGCCTAGGAAACAGGTGCCGTTATCTGGTACCCTTAATATGACGGTGAGTGGCGTCACCAAAACGTTGTCGATGTAAGACAGTGAAGTGATTTTCTCATATTCAAGATTCTTTAGAAAAACATCTGGTTTTCATAGATAACATTTTAGTGGCGCCATCCACCGCAATATTGTGGCGGATATATAAAGGCTCCGCTATCTTAAGAAATCATATCCTAAAGGATCTTACTTCGATCTATTCCTCCAGTCATCAAGTCCGCAGGATTCTGTTCAGAGCACCTATTCTTATGTCATGGAGCTTGTAATTCCTCAGCTTTATCTAAATCTGAACAACCAGTGACCACAATATTTATGTGGAAGTCCCTCTTCGAGACTGCAGCTGCCACAAGAAAGTTACTTTTTTCTTCGAAAGCTAACTGACTCTATGTTCCTGTTGCTAAAAATAGTTCCCTAGGTTATTGTGAAAAGCTTATACATTTTAGTTGGTTTGTTTATTCCTTCTTTCCAAATGATACATGGTAGATCTATTTTGGATCGATAATTATTTAATACATTTGTTTGAATCAGTCATGAAAAAAAATCAACATGATGTTTCCGAAATCTAATCGTTATTGAAAATAGGGTATCATGATTTACTCCACTTTTGTATTGTAAAGAATTTAACAATACTCCTATAGGAGACCATTCTGATTTGAGATAATAGTTATTTATTTATGTCGTACTGAGAAGGTGGTGGACCTCGTATTTTGATCCTCGGTCAAGTGACGAGTACGATACCTGAACTGCACACCACCCCAATGGAAGCGTACATTAGTTCTATTACACGGCGGTTCTTTAGAGGTACCAGGGTTTGAATATAGAACTCGATGAAACGACGCCAGTATCGAGTCCATGACTATGGTCACAAGGTTACTGCAGCCCCAGACACAGCAAAAGAAAGAGAAAATTTTAATACACATCCTTTAAATTTGAATTTCTGAGAATTGCTTGGCGAAGCAATTGTTTATTTAAAAGATGCAATGATGCAACAGAAATGTATGTTATCCTATTTCTGAGATATTTTCTCCTCGACATATATATATCGCATTTCATGAAATTCTTTCGAGGACAATTTTGCACCACGAACTACTCGCTGAGAAATAATAAAAACAGACAGTTGTTTTTTTTTTCTTAACGTAAATCATCTCTTTGTTTCAGCTTAACCAAGAGTTCAGTTTCGACCAGATTTAACGTGCATCACCCTCACTAAACAGCGGGTCTTTAATGGCATCAGGGTTTGAGCTCCCCGACTCAAAGAAAATAATGCCGGTCACGAGTCCTCTGCCATGACCATGAGGCTAACGTGGCCACGGACCATTCTGAAGCATTGAATATAACTCTTAAAGGTGTATTACTTTTTGCTGACCGGATATTCAGTGATGGAGAAGTGATGTGTATGAACCTGAAGTTCCATTTCTTATCCATCAATTCCTTGTGTCACGATGTTTCATTTTTCAGCATGAAACTTCGATACAGATTTAATTATTTTGGATTCCTTTCTAAATGCTTCCAAAAATAATTTCATATATTTAAGGTAGTTATTTTAGATTCACAAATACAAAGAGGTTATTCTTTTAAGGAAAATTGCATAGAATATCTCTCCGAATTTTCACAAAAAGTTCTTTATATATATAATCTATATTTTTGTTTATTCCTTTATCTCATGAATTCGAATTCTCATTTCTCCAAAAAATGGTTAACTAACGCATTTAAATCTTCGGTATAATATCTTAATCCACAATAAGTATATGAAATATTTCGGATTGCAATAAATTCAAAGATGGAATCCTGTAACATTATTGTATAGTTTGGCAAACACAGTCGGGTTTAAAAGTATCATTAAAAGATTGTGCTTCGAGCAAACCATCTTTTCTCATGGCCTGTTAAAATGTGGAACAGCTAATTTTATTTTTTGTGGAATGAAGGAAGATGCGAACAAAAATATTTCCCTGGCACAGCATCAATTACTTTTTAAACAAAAAAAAATCTAACAGTTTTGTTCGAATTGACAATTAAAAAACATCTGAACGACGGAATATTTAAATTTTTCCTTTTTATTGTAGAGATATCTCGTAAAATGGTATAATCGACAACCCGAATCCAACAAACAAGCTATTACGAAGGGTATTCAGAAAGTAAGGAACGTTTTGAAATTAAAGAGAAACTAAGTACAAGAAAAAAAATTATTATATACATCAGAAAGAGCGAATAAAATTCTACTTTTCTACATAGTCATCAAGCGAATTGAGGCACTTATCATAGCGGTGGACAAGCTTTGAAATTCCTTCGTCATAGAATTCTGCCGCCGATAGCCTAGCTTTTGTGTGACAATTTCAAACAACAAAGTCCGTGAAAATTGTGGAAAACTAAGCGAAAGCTCCGTTATTGTGAAACGGCGGTTTTCACGAATCTTTTCATCAACTTTAGCAACCAGTTCGTCATTCACAATGCTAGGGCGTCCACTCTTCTCTTCATCGTGAACTTTAGTTCGGCCATTTTTAAACTGAGTGCACCATTTCCGGATTGAACTTTCATTCATTACGTTGTTTCCGTACACTTCACACACTTGCCGATAAATTTCCATAGGTTTTAGGGTTTTTTTGCCAACAAAAACCATATCACAGACCGCACCTCAAAACTGGCGGGATTTTCAATTGCAGCGCACATTTTAAATTTGAATATTGAAAAAACGGGCAGCGTGGAAATGTTCCCGTTGGGATGGCTGGACGCCGACTGAGATGCCGAGCACGCAGGCACCAAAATGTTCGTGATCGGCGCGCGCCTAGCGACGTCAGAGGAAACGTTCCTTACTTTCTGAATAGCCCTCGTAGAATGAATTAATCGTACGTGACTTTTATATTTTTTATTGCATTGGGTGACAGAGTATGCTTCGGATTTAATCGGGATTAATCAATGCAAGTACCTACAAACTTTTTGTTCTCGTATGCACTTGATTCGAAACAATTTGCACGAAGGGGACAGCATCAGATGAGAATTCTTCCCCTTTTCTAGTTGTTTAGCACACGATTGATGTGTTGGCGCCATCTCATTGCCAGTATTACTAGATTTTTCCTTCAGAAAATGCAATAGAAAATTATAAGGCTTTGAGCAATACTTACGAACAAAATTTGATTTTCTGCTCCCTGTGGAGTTATTTCCTGCATTCCATGGATAGATGTAAGAGAGCTTATACTTTTTCAGAAATTCAACAATGCAGGGGATGTGAAACAAATTCATCATTATAGATTATGTGAAACAAATTCATCAATGTAGATGATACGAAACAAATTCAACAATATAGATGATGTGAAACAAATTCAACAACGTAGATTTTGTGAAACTAATTCAACAATGTAGACCAACGATCATGTTTTCAAATGTAGAACTATCATATCATCTATGAAATTCATTAAAACAGCAACACGTAGATTTTGAGTTAGCATTTTTAAGACTAGAAATCATAGTCGCCCTTTTTTGATAGCTTTTTAAACTCGTGCAATTCGTTTTGAGTGTTTGAAGAATTTGAATATAGTTTTTAAAAAACAAAATAAATCTAGTATTTTTAGGGATATCCTTCCATTTTGAATGGCTTTCTCACCAACGTTTAATAGATGCATCTAATTAATGAAGTAGAATATCTCTTCTATTTTCTGCTCTAGAGTTTCTAGAAATCTCACGCATTCATCATTCCCCAAACTTTCACATAAAAAAACCCAACGTTTTTAAAAACAACGTTTTTATATGGTGGCAAAGTTTGTTAGAGAAAATTATTGAAATATTAGTTAAAACTGTTAGTTATTTTTAACTTTAAAATTTACTTAAAAAGAGACATTTGTGAGCGTATTAAAAAATTCATAATACTCATAAAATCAAAATATGCATTTGAAAGTTTGTAAGTCATTCTATTAAAAAAAGAATGGGAACCAGAATTCAAAAAAAATTATTGTGATAAGACACGGCGCCAAATATTGGAAACTTTCTTTCTTGCGAATGATTACTGACTAAAAGTCAGCAACCCTTACTATCTCGGAGATAGTATCTTCCCTTTGTGAGTACAAAAGTTTTATGATACCTCATGCGGCGTGTGGAGTGCCCGGTGCTCCCAGAGGGGGAAAGAAATTTTTTCCTCAATCCTAAAAGCGCCGAGAGGAAAGAATATTTTGACTTATTAAAATTATTGAAATATTAGTTAAAACTTTTCGCAAACGTCTAAATATTGCATTGTTAGGCGAGTACGAACGATTCCCAAAATTTCAAAGCTCTAGCTTGATGGGAAGTTGGTTAAATTAGCGATCGAAAATTTGATGACACACACACCCCAAGGGAAATTCAGAAAAACGTTTTAAAGTAAGAGTTTCACTTTCGATTAAGTCGATTCGACTTTCAATCTGACGTCTTAAGTATTCGTGCTATTGCCGAGACTGTAGGAATTGACAAAGAATCCATACGGAAAATTTTTCCTCCAAGACAATCCACCGGCTCACTCCACATTGTCTGTCAAGAGGTTTTTAGCCAAGTACGGTACCCATGTGTTAGACCATCCACCTTATTCATTAGACCTTGAGCCATGTGACTTCTATCTGCTTCAAGGTGAAATCTGCATTAAACAGAACAAGATTTGAGTGCATTGAAGCTGTGAAAGAAAAAGAGCAGCACACGTCCTGAAGGAGCTAACAGAAGAAGACTTCTAGCACTGTTTCGAAAAACAGAATATTCGCATGGAGCATTGTAAGGATAAAAGAGGGGTGTATATTGAAGGTGATAATAAATAAATATGTATGTCATCAAAATCAAATGTTTTACAGCGTCATTCTCGTTATTTAATAGCCACACCACGTATGATAACTTTTGTGAGTATGAAAGATTAATCATTTCTGTAAGTACTAGATCTAAATAAATCTCGATAAGATAATTAATCTTTAATGAAACCGCTTTAGGAAAGTAGGCTCAATTCTGACTTACAGAGGTTGTTACGACAATTTGTGACTTAGCTTCCACTTTTAGTTTAGAATCATTTACCTCATCATATACATTTGTTTCACTGGTACAAAGTTGATCAATTACACTTCTTGCACAGATTGTTGTGCTTCGATAAATTTTGATCAATATCTTTTTCTCTTCATAGTCAAAAATATTATTCCCAAAAATATCTGAGCAATCAGATTCGAATTTTGAATACTTTCTTTCATATTTATATAACTGTACTTCATAAACCCCACTTTTATCAATATCTTTAGTTGTTTTAATTATGAAGGATTTTAGAACCTTTTTAAATAAGTATAGCTTCCATTGTTACACTGTATGAAATACTCCTTTTTCCAGGTATAGAATGAATTAGGTTAATCACCAGAAGTAGGCAACACAAGAGCAACACCACGAATTCAAGTTCTCCAATATCATCTCTCATTGTTTTAAGTTCCCTTATTAATTTCAGTTATCTACAGGTTAGCTCCGAGAAATTCGCGTAAAGGAATTACAACACCGAGAAATGGAGTGAATGATCGTGTTCAATGGTTCAATGGCGCGAGAGCCAGATATGACTATTCTATGCCAAACAAGGTGTAACATTGATCCAGATATTTGGAAAATGGGAAAAACAAAAATATCGGTTGACAAGAAGCAGGGTCATTTGTGTATTTCGGGGACGCGTCACTCGTGCTAAATAAAGACAATAAACCTCATGGAAAAAGATCGCTATTTCTATACCCGTACTTACTTAAAGAAAATAAGACCAGAGAGATCAAGGAAATGTATATGTTATATTATTAATTAAAACAAAATAAAATGGGGAACCACATATACTTTAGTAGGTCCCCACAAAGACACTCGAACATGATCTAGAACATGCACTTAACTATAGACTAATACCAAGTCTTACTTCTTTCCTTTCAAACAGCGTGCCTTCACAGCATCTCCAATGCTTTAGAAAGATACACAAGGTCGGGCCCAAACAAGCTGGAAAGCTTAGATTTTTGCTTCCGAATGTCTCTAGTGTTTTTAACTCATGTGATTAAGGCATTGTACAAAACGTGAAGTTTGAAAAACTGGCGGTTCCATGTCCTCCCAGTGGCTTAATGCGGAAGTTTGGAAAGGGCTCAGGTGCTGTCTGTCGCTAATAGTCCTCGTGTTGTTTCCCAGTGCGATGTCAATAAATGATTAATCAAGCAGGTTCATTTTCTTACATTTGACAGTCTGTCTATACAAACACGTGCCGAATCACGAAATCACTTGCACCTCTCGCAAATCCTTCAAAAAATGTGGGATTTCTAATGCTGTGGATGGCACTGAAGACGATTTCTTGTGGGAAATGGATGACGAAGCTGAAATCACGAGGTACAAAATAGGACGTAGATGACGAGTTTCTCAACAACGAAAGTGAGAAAGTACTTCAGGAGCTATTTGCCTTATATAATGAATGCGAGGAATGTTTGGAAGATTTTAAATACATTGGAGAGTGATTTGGTTTCAATTTATATAAATTTCACTCTAAATCTTTTTATATTTGTCCTACAGGACGACCCCGGATCAATTTTTTATGATTTAACTATCTTCTTACCTGCAGAAATATACAGTATTTTCACACACAAGCGTATATTTGGCGACATCAAAAATATTAATGGGTTTTTTTTTTCTCACGCATCACAGCACACTACAATCTTTTTAACACGAAAAAACTCCACTTAGTTTTGTGTTAAACGCTTTGCAGTGCACCTTTGACAGCGTTGCAAATGTATAAAAAAATTGTCACTTATTCTAACTTAAAAGTGTTCCGAATTAGGTTCAGGTGCTATGGTGTTGGTGAAAACTGTCTTAATTTTACATCAGGGGAGTATAACTGCGCTAATTGTGAACTTCTTACTCCTTTCTTATTGGATTCGTGATAGTGTTAAAGGGAAATCGTTTCGCATTATATAATATGAAAAAATAATTATTTTCAATTAAAAATCTTTCTTTCATTTAGGCTAAGCCGTACGGCTTATGGATTGCCTAATAACTTTGAATAATTTTGTAATTTTTAATACACGATATCAGTGCAAATTGCAATTAATTATTACGCTAGCTAGTATACCTTGATTGAAAACAAAAGCAGCATTATTTAATTAACAACCGGATGATAGATATTTTTTCTATTGGTCAATAAACTGATAGTTTATTAATATTGCATAGAAGTCATACGAAGGCTATTGACAATCCCCCATGGTGTCCGAGCTCATCCAAAAGATCTTAGAACCATTAAACCGATCTTTCGGAATGTACTTTCATTACAGGAACGAAACGACATAACTAAACTCGCAAAGAAGCATTTAACAAAATCAACAAAATTTACTTTAATCATTTGCATTAATCATCCTATTCCATAAAGATGGGGGCGGAAGTTTGATGGTCATAATCGCAGATCCGCGGTTGGTAGTTTTCGTCGAGTCGTGGGTTCGAGTCTTTATATCACTAAATAACCGCCGAGTAGCCGGGGCTGATGCATTTTAAATCTGTCGAGGCTCAAAGTCCTCCTGTTGGCTTGGTGGGAAAGTTAGGAGAGGGAGGTGTCAGCTTAGGTGTCGTCTTCGTCCCTTGACCAAGGCTCAAAATTGCGAGGTCCTTCGCCATTAGCTCTTGTGTTGCTTTTAGTGCCACGTTAATAAAACTAAACCAAACATTCCATAAGGATAAATTTATAACAATATTAAAATTTTCTATAAAGATAAATTATTACAAAATTGCAATGATTTCATCATAAAGTAAATTTAGCAAAAAAACTTCCAATATAGGATAGAAGAGTAGGTAAATATACAGCTGTACAAAATACAATTTAAAAAATGTACCAGGCTTAGAGAAATTTGTAAAAGAAAATTTGCAAATGAAAAGGCAATAGCTGTTCAAAGTAAAGACATAGTGCAAAACACTACAACATTTATACAGATAAAGAATAGAAAAATAAGTTTCGCATCATTAAATCAGCGAGTCTAATAAACAAACAAACAAAACCTGGAAAAGGGAAAATATTTATACCATATGTAATATTTACACTATAAATATACAAACATATTGTTTACAAAGTTCTTTGAAAATGTAAAAAACAAAAATGTACGAATCAATTTCTAAGAAAACATGCAAATAAAATTGATGATACGAGTAAATGTATATAGGATTGAACCAACAAGCTATAAAGACGGATAAGAAAATTAGATCCACAACTTAGGAAAAATCTATACTTTAAGATAAAAGGAGATAAACCAAATAATAATAATAAATTAAGAAAAATCTCCAATTAATTACCGTATTTGTTTTAATAAAAAAAATGGAAGTGTTATGAGTGATGAAACAAAACCAATTTCAATAAAGAATTGCATCCAGCATAAAATCAGAATTCAAACGTGTAAATCCCAAAACCTTTAAGTAATAATACTTTTGCTTAAAAAATCATGTTTAATGGTTGAAACAAGGAATAAGCAACTGAACAAAATCTGTTATATTATAAAGGAGAATTTTTTTTTCTTTCTATTTTATAATAAAGAATCAACTTGACATAAATATTTAAAATTGTTAACTAAAAACTGAAAACCATAATTTACGAGAGCCCAGTAAGAGGATCTTTTTTTTTTTGTAAAAGAATGGTAGGGGACAGTACAATCGTGTCCCTGACAGATTTACAAAGACACAATTGGTGTTGGTTTTTAATTTAAACCTAAGCAAATACAGTGTAAACTGTTTGTGTACATGTTTGTGACTGCCTTCCGACATTATTTAAATCTACAGCCATCTTAAAGTCTAATTAAATAATTAATAAACTCAAAACTAAAACTCCAATTAAAAATACGTATCACACTTTATTATCTAACAAAGAACATGCAAGATCACTTTCTAGAATCCCTCTTAACTCAGTTAATCCTGGTATACTCGATGCTCAAATAATAAAGTCCTTGCTTACCAAATCATTTATACCCATTCAAACACTTTTCAATTATAGCAAATTTGACTCCTATTATTTACATAAGGAGTCACTCCCAACTACTGTCAATTTTAATGAACTATAACGATGATTCACTGCTGCAAGAACATCTGCTTTTCAATATCCTCATCTCCCTTCTTTTCCTTTTAAATTCTATTTCGCTTATATATCACCATCTCTAATTAAAGACACATCTTATCTTCCTCTATTTTACCTAATCACGTTTTATTTTAATTGGTAAGGAGTTGTAAATGTTTGCAATACAAATTATTAAAAAGTCCTCGAGTTAGTGTAGTTAAAATCACGAATAGCCCAATGTCACATGGTTAGCTACAAATTGAAATACGTATCTAGGCTAAGGTTAATCTTAATATTGGGAGTTGTAAATGATTATTTTTTACTCTTAGACCGGTGTTAGAATTAGTTCAAACAATCTCCTAGCCTTCAAGCTGTTTATCTTTTTAAAATTGTTATAATGTATAAGCGAATGGAAGACACATCCACTTCTTCACCATTTATAGTTGCAAGTTTAGCGCAGTAATCAGCTATGCCGTAATAATTTTCATTGTGTGTTTTAACCCAAAAAATATTATAAACATTTCTGTAAATTGAGAGTTTATTTTTAAGTAAATTTAAATGGAGGATTTGCTTGTTAAATTATGGAGGAGAGTTATTAAACACAGACTGTCGATATGAATATGAATTCTAATATTAATAGGTTCTGTCCAATTGGCGGATAATACAATTGCGAATACTTTTTCATCAGATGGGCAATATTATATGTTTTAAGTATAAGTTTTATGAAGGCTTTCTCGAAAGAAGATATACACAGCAAGACCAGTCTCAGAATTGATCCTGGATACATCCGCGTACACCTTCAATTTCAAGAGCAGTTCCAAAAGATTATAGGAAGTAACGCCGTTAATATAATTGATATTATACAACAAAATACTAAGCTCTATTTTATAATATTAATATTTATTTTTTAAATGTATATTATTTATTTATATATATATATATATATATATATATATATATATATATATATATATGAATATATATATATATATTCATATATATATACTGCTGTTTGTAGAAAATGCAACACCATGAAAGAATCATCAGAATCAAATGAAATTTAATGCAGAAACGACTTGTACTGATACAAATAAATGATGAAATTTTCAAAACAAAAGAAACAAATTAAGCGTCCGAAATCAGTATTTGGTGCAGCCACCATGCGCTGCAATAAGTGCTGCTATACGACGTGGCATGGAGTCAAACAGATGTTGAATATCTGCTTGAGGAAGAGAATCCCATATCGCTTGTATGCGCAACCAAAGTTCGTCTTTGGAAACTGCAGGACGCGGATCACGAGCGAGACGCCGACCAACCATATCCCTCACGTGCTCAATAGGCGACATATCCGGTGAATAAGCAGGCCAAGGAAGAAGTTGCATGCGTTGTGCTGAACAGAAGTCTCGAACAGTCCGCGCAACATGTGGGCGTGCATTATCCTGCTGAAAGATAGCTCCAGGGATGCCTTGAAGGAAAGGAACGACTTCGGGCTGTAGCACTTCACGGACGTACCTGTTGCTATTGAGATTACCCTCAATTCGTATCAAATTGGATCGTCCATGATACGAAATCGCACCCCAGACCATAACTCCGGGTGTTCGACCACTATGTCGTTCAATAATACACTCAGGAAGGCAGCGTTGACCGGCATAACGTCTAACACGAACACGGCCATCATGGGTCCACAAATTGAAGCGTGATTCATCTGAAAAGACAACTTGGTGCCAATCAGCTCGCCTGTCTCTGTGCTCAAGAGCCCACTGCCGACGCAGCCGTCGATGATTCGCCGTGAGGGGAATCCTGTATAAAGGCACCCTTGCACGCAATCCACGGCGCAGCAGACGACGACGAATTGACGAAGCCGACAATTGTACACCTGTAGCAGTAGACCAACGTGCTGCCAGCTGCCTGGAGGAAGCTGTGCGATCATTCACCGCCATGCGGAGCAGGTGTCAATCATCGCGCTCTGACGTCACCTTCTGTCGTCCAGTGCCTGTTTTTCGAGTT